>JAUCMR010000058.1:981034-1047108 GCA_032357425.1 Enteromius argenteus | reverse complement strand
GGTATTGTCCTACACTGACCCTACACCTAAACCTACCCCTTACAGGAAACTACACACATTTTTAGATTTTCAAAAGACTTTTTATAAATACACATTCTGTGTGATTTCTAAGCTTGTTTCCTCATTGGGACCCAAAAAATGTCCCCACAAGGTCAACATTTACTGGTATTCCTGTATTTGTGGGGACAATTGGTCCCCATAAGGTGATAAATACCAGGTGCACACACACACACACACACACACACACACATACATATTTGTGCTTTTCTTTCATAAAACTAACGACAGACAATAGCATGCACACAAACACTTAAAAACTATTTTTAACAAAAGTTTTAAAACTACAGATGTTTCTATAAATAAATAAACTGAGAACACACACACTGAACACTAGAATAGAGATTTCATGATATTTCATACAATTAAACAGATTATAAAATACATTTAAGCCCTTTAGTATTAATTGTGCTGTCTTAAGGATGATTATGATGATGATGATGACTGAATGAAGGTGGACCTGAACCTCTCGCAACACCTATGATTGAAAAAAAAGAAAAAATTAGACGTGTTCGGATGGCTGTAGCTGTAGCAAAACGTGATTGGCGACACTAGGTGTCACTCCAAAACTCTAAACTGTGATTGGCTCTCTGTACAATCAGAGGAAGGACCTTCAGTTAACCAGGTAGAGCTTCCTTGTTTAGCGGGAAGATTGCTAAAATGATTGGATTAAATGGATGTTAGACACCCACAATTAAGAATGTAAGTATTTTTGATATAAGCTATAGTCATTTTCTTTGCATTGGTGAAGTTTTAGCAGCCCATCTAGCTAGCTTTGCTAGTGCACTACATGGCCTTTATAGCCAAATGTCTTTGAGACACCTGGCTACTTTCAGGAGACAAGATGAATCTTCCAGCTCTTATATGCAATGCACAGCAAATATGACCGTGTTGTTTATGGCAATCACGGTTTTATATTAGTGTTTAGAGTGCCTATGTGTCACCATGATTCACCAAAATCTCACAATTATTACTCTTAATTGAAAAAGTAAGTCTTCGATGGGTGTAGTTTAAGTTTGAATTAGTCTATATGATTAACTTTCAAAAAACTGAAAATTTTAGGGTAAAATATTAATTAAACATATGTAATGGGTATTATTTGTAGAGGAAAATAAAGGTTTCTTTCAACCTGTAAGTTTTGGATTTATTTGTGGTCACTATAATTCATTTTATATATCCAGAGTTACAGAGCTGAATAAATTGTTTCCAGCAGGGCGGTGGGTGGCAGGGTTTTTTTTTTGTGTTCTCTGAAACTTTTAGCCTGGCTGTGGATCTGTAAAGATCATCTTATCTGGCGTCACTCACTCTCAGACTTATCCGTGGCTGGAGGACGAGGAGTGTGTGTCACCAGCTCCGGCCCATGTAAGGCTGGGGTCTCGGGACGGGGCGGTCTGAACGCTCACCGACACCTGCGCTATCGGTCCTGCTCAACTATGAACACACGGTACCATCTCTCACGACCTCTGACCTCCAGCACACACACACTCAAAGACTTCACTATATGCTTAGTGCATACTGTATAGTTTTGGGAATTCGATTACGTTCAAAGCAAAATTTGCTTAGGCTTTCAAAATACAAAGCACATATTTTACAGGTCATCATGACTGAAATGTTTCATTAGATGATGTCCTATGAAATATGTACTTTGCATATATAGGCATTATTTTTTTTTCTTTTGTGCCAACAAGCTATTCAAATTGCTATACTGTGAAAAACAGAAGTGGCTTTGACATATATCTGAGCCAAACAGCTTCTTGAATCAGACAAATTGTATGATGGGACTTGTCTTTGTCCAAATAATTAATCATGGCCAGTTTTTGTTAATATTTTGAATATTTTTATTTTTTTTTTGCTTTCATTTTAGTTAAAGTTTATGTCTATATTTTGCATTGATGTTTAATTGAGGTTTAATAAATATTAGTCTTAGTTCATTTAGTTTTAGTCATTTTATTGTTAATTTAGTTCACCAAGTTAAACCAAATTGAAATGAGAAAGCCACTTGTTGCAACAAAATGTTTTTTCCCCCAGCTGATGTTTATTTTGTTTAGAGGAAAACAGTTTTTTTATGGTTTTAGTTTTAGTTAATGATAATACCCTGCCACAATATTAGATAGAAAAGGCCAATTCTGATTTTATGGTTACTTTAAACCCATTTAAAATCCATTTCCTTGTAAAATGAAGAGACATCTCATCATTCAGCACAACATGATCTTATACATGTCTGATAAACTGTCTGTAAATGACTGTATTCAAGTGTCAAACAGCTCTAAAATGATCAAATGTTGATGTTTTTAGCCTGAATAATTGAAATTGTTGCGTCACTGCCAGAACAAAACCTACAATAACCACTGTCCATTACAATCCAACAACAGAACATCATTGTACATGATGCTGTTATATATATGAAGCTGTATGTATGAAGTAACGACAAGAAGGAGAGTCTGTACAGACATAACAGATGGGATGAGAATGAATGTGTCTATTTGTGAATCAGATGATTAATGTTCATATATATTGTAGTATCTCTGCAACCTCCTGCAAAGAATTTACCATGGTAACCAGAGATTTCCAATATCCCATAATTGCAATTGTGATTCATGTAGGAAAAATGCCAGATCTCCTAGAGCAGTTAGAATGGAATTTGGGTTACTTTACTATGATTTAACTGTAGTATTTGGAGTGAAGCTTCATTACCACGGTACATTCATTAACATTGCCGCTACAGTTTCTGATGCAAAAGCACTGTGATCGAGCTCATCTATTCCCCCAGCATGCATCACTGTCAAATTTATGAGCTGCTGCTCTGTCATCGATTGACTGACATTTCCCATGATCCTCTGCTCTGAGCGGGGATTCGGTTAATCTGTTTTAATGAATCAAAAACAGCTAATGTTGACTTGTCGTCTGGTAATGAGATGAGAAAGCTTATGCACTTTAGCCCTTTAAATTCACAAGGCAAGAACCTGTGAGTTATATTAAACCCCTTGCCGGGGTGATCAAACACACACACACACACACACACACATCGCCTGCAGGCGGATCATGAACCCAGAGAACAGATCAGGTCATCGGGACACAGCTTGTCTACAGGCAGCACTTCTGCATGGACCTGCATGTGGCAGAGAGCAAGTGTTTTGGCCTTTTAATAAGGATTTTTTGCAGCTTCACAAGCCGGTTTTGAGTATCTGCTGAATTAGTGCTCGCGTAGCTGGTATTTTCCTTTTTTCGCCCAAGCGTGAGTGAACTGTTTTGTGTAAATGCAAAGCAGAGGTGAGGTGGATGCTAATGGCTGCGTGCCTGTGAGAGCCTCTTCATCCTGCGCGTCTGTTCACTTTAAAAGGTTTAGATTTGCATCCCTGGAGACCCCAAGCACTCAAAACTCATCCACTTTAACATACGGGCACACCGGAGAGCCTCTTCAACCCTCTTATTGCTCTCGGAGAGCACACATACACACACATGCGACAAACACACAAACCCTGCAAGCAGCTACCTGTCGTACTGTCATTGAACGCGCTTGCATTTCATAAAGCTTTAAAGTCAAGATGAGCCTGTTTACTTCCTGAGTGCATGTTTCTGGTCTTTATTTTACACGAGTCAATGGTGCACGGTATTAAAATTGTCTTGGCAATCTAAATAAAATCACAATATATAGATGAATTTTACAGTAACAGTAAAAGTAAACAGGTTTCATGTTGACTTTATAGCTCCAAACTCTCTTACACACACACACACACACACACAATCATCCAGCATGCGACCACACACACAACACTGATACAGTACATAGTTATATACACATATGTACAGGTGTGATTTTATACTGAAGCTCAAACGCGTTTGGTTTGGATCTTCAGTCAGCCCTGTTGTCCCCTTATTTGTGTATTACTGAATAGTACAGACTCCAATCTGACCATCTATATGCTCGTATAGGGTTTTTTTTGTACTTTTAACATTTTTGTCTATAAATCAAATATTTTAGCACTTCTTTTCCATCTTTTGTGACATGCATCACCTCTATGCGCGTGTAAAGTGCTACAACAGATTATCTATCTATCTATCCAAGTGTATATATATATATATATATATATATACATACACACACACACACATATATATATATATATATATATATATATATATATATATATAAAAAACAATAAATGCAATCACACATCTGCACAGACGCACATTTTTACACTTATTTTAAGGAAATCTGTGATTTTAAACATGGTGAAATGTGTTTACATAGTGTACTTGCAGCTGACCATGTCAAATTCGACAAACTACAAGGGCGGAGGATTCTTTAAACTTTGTATATGATGGGTGTTGATGGGTAAATCTGTAATTTGTAATTGAAGAGATAATTTGCGGAAATGGATAACTCGTTTATTGTCCTGCATTCCAATTAATATCAAACCGCAGCTGGGTTGTTTTGATTAAATAATTATAATTAAAAACACACACAATTAAAAAAAAATAATAACACAATAGATTTGAGACCCTGAACCACAAAAGCAGTCATAAGGCTCCTTTTTTCAGAATTGATATTTATGCATCACCTGATAGCTGAATAAATAAGGACAGTATTTGGCTGAGATACAGCTATTTGAAAATTTGGAATCTGAGGGTGCAAAAAAAAAAATCAAAATACTGAGAAAATCACCTTTAAAGTTGTACAAATGAAGTTCTTAGCAATGCATATTACTCATCAAGAATTAAGTTTTAATATATTTACAGGAAATTTACTAAAAATTTTTTTGTGGAACATGATCTTTACTTAATATCCTAATGATTTTTGACCCATACAGTATATTTTTGCCTATTGCTATATATATACCCCAGCGGCTTGAGATTGGTTTTACGCTCCAGGGTCACATTTAAGGAAATTAATGAAAACGACGTTATCTGTTTTTGCAAATTAACTCTTCAGTTCTTTCCACACATACAAACACATCCACACATGTACCTTTGTCACCAGAACACACACACTTGTAAAGTATAACGCATGCACACACACTACAGCTCATCGAGCCGAGCGTATGTTCTTGTACTGGCAGAGCAGCAGGTGTTTGAAGGTCTTTTTGAAGGTGATGTTGCAGAGGGCATAGCAGGCGGGGTTAATGGTGCTGTTGATGTAGCAGAGCCAGTATCCGATGGTCCACACGGTGTTGGGAATGCAGCTGGAGCAGAAGGTGTTGATGAGGACCATCACATTGTAGGGCGTCCAAGTAGCCACGAAGGCCACCAGGATGGCCATGATGGTGCGCGTCACCTTCTTTTCCCGAGAGGATGGTGCTTTTTTCTTCTTGGGCGGCTGCTTGGTCATCTTCACAATCTTCCTGGCCACGTGGTTCTGCCTCTCAGTGGCCGGGACGATCTCCACCGTTGCGTTGGAAGGCGCATAGCAGTCGCCCTTTGGCGATTTGGTGATGATCTTGATGCACGTCAGTTTGGAGCCTCCAGCTTTGGCGCGGTGCCTCGCGGTAGCCTGGTTGTCGTTAGCTTTGGATGGCGCCGCTTCGTCCTTTTGATTGGTTACAGCCCCGCTCCCAGAGGTGGAGTCATTGGAGCTCTCTTTCTCCTCGGCGGGAACGCAGTTTCCTCGTCCTCCGTCATCCGCCTCCGCTTCTCCGCTTGCCGTGGATGGCGCTTTGCCGTTCTGGAGTTTGGCATCGTGTTGGTTGGCGGCGTCATCTGTTAGCTGAGTCTGTCCTCTGTCTGTTTCTTCAGCTGTCAGGTTGTTGTTGGTAGGTTTGTTGGCTGTGTTTTCGCGGATCTGATTGGACGAGGCTACATCGAGGTTGCCGCCTGACGGCTTGCGATTGTCCTTCTTGACGCGACTCTTGCTGGCGCGAGATATCTGCCAGTAGAGCACCATCATGATGATGACGGGCAGGTAGAAAGCAGCAATGGCCGTGCCGAAGGTGACCGCAGCATTGGAGAAGAACTGAATGTAGCACTCCTTCTCTGGCACCGTGCGCCCGCCAACGATGAACTGCCAGAACAGGATGGCCGGGGCCCAGAGAATGAAGGACAAAACCCATGCCGCCGCAATCATCATGCCTGCCATTTTGGTGGTCCTCTTCACTGGGTAGCTGAGCGGCTTGGTGACGCAAAAGTAGCGGTCGAAGCTGATGATCAGCAGGTTCATGACGGAGGCATTGCTGACCACGTAATCCAGCGCCAACCACAAGTCGCACACGACCGGGCCAAGCGGCCAGTATCCGATCACAATGTAGACTGTGTACAAGTTCATAGAGCAAAGGCCAATGATGAGGTCAGCACAGGCCAGGCTAAATAGGAAGTAGTTGTTGACAGTCTGCAGGCTTCTGTTTACCTTGATGGAGAGCATGACCAAGATGTTCCCGATAACGGTCACCAAGCTTAGTGAGCCGGCCACCAGTACAATGAACACCACCTCCACTGTCTTATACGGGCTCTCGTCCACCGTCTCCAAGGTCTCGTTGCCCTCATAGGCATTCCAGAAGGTGAAGTTTATTGTATCCATGGTGTCTACAGCTGGTCAGTTCACTATGGGCAGGACGTATGACTTCTGACACCTACGTGGGAGAGAGATGAGCTTTAGTATGTTGCAAATTAGGAGTTATTTGAAATGTTCAATGATCTAAAGATAGGCGTACCACAAACCCGAAAGACAAACAATGCACTATTTGTAATTTACATAGGCTGAATTGCATTTTACAAAAATACTTTCGCAGTACCATGGTAAAGTGATTGTATCTAAATGTAATAATACATAATAGTACATGATTGCATACTTAATAGTTATATATATCTATAATAATTATATTACCATGATTACCATGATTTTTTTTTTTGAATACATTATTCGAAAAACATCATAGTACCAAGTTTTGTAATACATTAAACAAGTAGCCTGGAAATCCTTCATAATTAATAACATGTTAATGTGTTATTTTTAACCTCTAATTATCTTTTAATTAAACAATGGTAATGATAGAAACTTCTGCATCACAAAGACTCTTTCAATTGTCAAATATAACTGAACATTAATATGTATTTAACTTTATTCAAAAACATATAAAGTAGCACTTCATTTCAATATTTAGTTTCCATACCCAGCCATATGCAAATCATGCTGGGAACTAACAACCACTGCCACAATAAAAATGCAAAACTTAGCTAATTCTCTTCAAATAAATAGACTTCTTTCATTTTTTTTCCAGTTTATTTTCTTAATTCAAGCCTAAAACTGTTTCCTAAACAAATAAGGAAAACATCTCTTGGTTTTATCAGTGAAAAGTTCTAATATTTTCTACAACGAACCACATTTTTACACTATTTTTATATATAGCCTAGTGTATAAAGTACATATATAAAGTTTATTATCATCAAATGAAAATACGATTTTTTTCCAGTTATTAGGCTAGTGTGACGATATCCAGCTGGAGTCCCTCATTGTTTCCACCAGAAACAATCCCCCGCTCACGTACTGCATTACCCATCATGCCGCATTCCTGGGACTGATCACACCTACACCTGCACCTCATTACCACACCCACATACTGATTGCGCACACACATAAAAGCCAGACCCAAATGCCAACTCTCCAGCTATCATTTCTGAGCGTTCTTTCCCGTGTTTGTTTTTCCTGTTATTACCTTGGACTGTTTATCTGGATTCTGAAAATTATATAAACTACTATAAAAGTGAAATTGTTTTCCCGCTTAAAAGTAGGAAGTACCGAATAACCAACAAAATAAATGCCATGAGGACATCTGCCAGTCGAACTTGTTAACAGAATGTGGTGAGGTGATTTAGCGTTCACCTGAGGGGAACTCTAAACACTTAATATTCATGGATATTCCCTGAGAAGTTGCCTATTTTCCCGTTCCAGCTCTGTACAGGAGATATTATTACAGTGTGTGTTTTAATTCGTTCCAGCTGTGTATTCCACACAGAATCCATCAAAACTTCACCGCAACGTCACAGTTTGAAGTGAAGAAACGAACACTGAAATCCTATCAAGCTGGTTAGTCTCCATGGAAACAGCGAGATAGTTTAAGTAAGTAGTTTAATGTGATTCAGTATCGTTGGCTTCATGTAAATCAACATTGAACGGAGTGTTTTGGACGTTTTCCATGATCACACGCTCGTAAAACATCGGAATATCTCGTTAAGATGGCCAATTCCAACATCACGCCAATTAAAATGTGAAGGGTATGATTTCAACTAATGTGAATAATGAAACGGATGAAATAAGTGAAAGGGAAATTTTAAGCACTGCTCGAACTTGAAAGCGTTCGTGACTTTCAACTTCTGCTTTAAAGTCAACAGCACGCGCGCTGTCTGATCCATCTCCAGCATTCAATTAAGCTGGCTCCTTCACTCCTGCTTTATGTCAAGGCGCATTTGTGGCTGTATAAGGTTTTTGACTTGACTTATATTTCAGCCCAAAATAAAAAATCTTAAATAGTCTTAATTAGCTCTTTTATAAATGAAAAAGGTCTTGAATTGGAGCAAAATATCTTCACAAAGACATCCTCAGTATATCTTGTCGTTGTCAGTGCAATATCCAGACACCCTTGAGATACAGTTACTTGAGATGCAAAATACAGTAAAGATCAGAAGAATGGTTTTCTGGGAAACCGAACAAAATTAAGTGATCAGTGGTTGAAACAAGAACCAGTATCTTTCAGTGAGGTATGAAAAATTGCTTTAATCATGAAATCACTTTATTTTATCAGTTTCATGGAAACATATCGCCTTTTCCATTAAATTATTTCTTGATTTAAGAATCTTAAGATGATTGCATGCACTGGAAAGGATGTTGAAGAACATCTGTGTGATCAGAAGATACAGTAACATGTATATTTCTAGGTAAGTCATAAAATTACTTTCATAAAAACTGCAGAAACCTTATGTCGTGAAAATAATGTCAGAGGGCAAAAAATCGTAATGGTCCTAAAAATAGTACCCGCTGACATTTGTGAACCATGGATGACTGCACACAACAGGTTGTATGAATTCAGAGCCGGTTCTGTAACCTTACAGCTGTTTGATCCTTTAGACTGAAGATATAAGAAAAAACCACAAATTGGGACTGTCAGTTTAATCTCTTGCTTCTGGCTCAGTCGTGCCTGCCCTCTTTGTATTAAAAATCAGGATTAGAGCAAAGGAACGGTTCCCATATGAGCGCCTGGGGGCAAAATTAACCTAATGCTTGTCTGTGTGTCTCTCCCTCTCTCTCTCTGTGAATGTGAATAGATACGAGTCCGGTAATGGTGATTAGAGGGAAGAGGTTATCAGTCTTACGGAGCGACAGTTCACTCTGTTTTTCTCCATTAAAACGCTGCCTTATTTGCTGCTTTTCCCCTGAATAACCAGAGAGAATTCACTTATCTCCAGTGCCAGAAAGCCCTAATCATGGCGTTAGCCACGGCACTAAGCCAAACTAATCCCTATAAAAACGCTCATGTCCAGCAATCTGTGTTTTTAGAAGAGGCGAACAGCAACAATACAGACGGAGCCCGCTGTGTCTGCAGGGAGGAGTCAATAACCGCAACACGACACATCACTGCCCGCTACAGGCCATCTGCACTCCAGTGCATTCAGACAAGCACAGTTATGTGTACACAGTGGCTCCGTTCCAAAGCCTAGCTGTCTATATAGTCAGCTGCCTTCTAGTGCATCCTAATTAAAAGCCCAGATTAGGGACGCTGTGCATACTGTAGGCAGCAGCTGTGTGCATCATATAAATAACTCCTTACGTGACGCAAACGCAGGTCAATTGACCCTCAATCGACTCCTTTGTTAGCTTATTGATTAACCACAAAAACACAAGGTGCTGTGCTTGGTTGGTGCAAATGATGTAGACTGTCACTGAAAAGTAAATAAATATATTTGCGTTTAAATTTATGTACACTCATAAATTAATAAACACTTAATCCACAGCTCACACGAATGCATTTGTAACTAATGCATTTGCATCACGAATGCATTTTTTATTAATCTTTTAGTATAGAGTGACATATTTTAATTGAAATTTCTCTCACTTTGTCTGGCATAGCTTACAGAGTTTGTCGCAGTGCATTCGTTCAATCCGTAAAGGACACGTACGATGCTGCTTCGGATTCATCGAAACACAGTTGATGTCAGGTACCTTTTGCGTCTACACTGTAAACTAATTATTATTTTTGTAGAGTTGCAAATAAAACAATATTGGGGATTGTTTTACATGAAAATTATTTCAGTCTTTTTGCTTATTTTATTCAATGTGTTTCTTGCCATTCACAATTATTTGTGAAATTTACTATCAATTTCTGAGCAAATATTTAGCTTTTTTACATTTTATAATTGTTTTTTTTTGTTTGTTTTTTACAAAGATAATACATTAATGGACATTTTTATTAAAGTTTCTCCTGGATTTTTTTTAGTAAACATCAAATTGAAAGATTATATATAATTCTTAATGATAAAATTAAAATAAAATAACCAAACAAATAAATAGAGAGTGAAAATAGTTTCAAAGTATATCAAGCACCTGCTTTTTTTTTTCAATATAGAAACCAGCATGTTTTGGAAGGGATCCTTTGTATTTTTGTAGGCATCCTTTTTGTGGTTTTTATCTACTACTGAGCTCTCCCCTCTTCAGGCTGTGTTTTCAGGGCTCGTTTCGTTGGGCATTTGTGTGATATTCTGCTTTTAGACTCATAAAAGCTCGGACCTGCTTGACTAATCAGGTGTAATGGAATGCATTCGAGTCATTAAGCGTCCATATATTCGGTTCTTCAGAGGCCGGCTGTTTGTTTTATAATGACAAACTGCCCTCATTTCCAGTCAGAATTATTCTGTCTGAGACCGCATTCATATCCCACCGCTGCTTACTAATGGAGTTCTCTGATCTCTGGTCCAAATTTGAGCCGGCCGGAGCCTTATGTTGAATGACAGAATGGAGAAGTTTGGCATTATGAATAAGTTTTGTCAGCCTTTCGGACTTCAGTCGTTGTGGAGTTGGCTCAGTAGAGCTGAAAATTGCCTTTGCCCTATGGGACGCACCGAGGACTGATCTCCAACTTTTACCCCTTTTCTGTGCATTGGTTACTGTTTTCCTCTCCTATTCGGAGAAAGGGTTGTGTCCGCAGTGCAGCCGCTGTGATAAATCTCAGCGTCTGACCGCAGATGCATATATTTACATAAACAGCACAACGGCCATCTTGACCTGTATAATAGATCAGCTCCAGTGTTTGGGAAAGGAAGGAAAGGAAAGGAAAGGATGTGACATGTGGCCAGGTATGGCTTCCCATACTAGGAATTTGTGCTCTGCGTTTAACCCATCCAAGTGCAATCAGAGCATGTTCATCTAATCTTAATCGTAACCAAATAAAAATCTTTGAAACTCAGAAATCGGTAGTGAATTTTACAAAAAAACACAAAGAAATAGCAAGTAACTATAGAAGCTTGTTTCCACCATGAATTAAAAAAAAATTACAAAAATTTGCAAAGCTTTCTGCATCCCCTACTCTAAAGTCTCAACTATTCATCACTTAAATGTGTTACACATCATTTATAGGTTTTGTTGAAATTGTGAGATATGAACTTGGTTGCTAGGGTGATGCTAGGCAGTTTCTTAATGTCCAAGGCAAGAGAATTGCAAGTCTCTGATATTATAATCTGTAGTTATGACTTTCAAATGCGATTATGTATATATGGGATTGTTTTCGTCTGTTTTATCTGCAAAAAGCATTAGTCCGGTCGTCCATTTACAGCATGTAAACTTGTTTATCTGCAACTCAGTTCAGTGAATGAAAATATAGTTTCTATAATGTTTGCTTTCCCAAATCTGGTTTGTTCTCAGACTCAGCTTGTTGCGGTCTGGAGCTGGACCGCCCTGTGGCTTCGGTCTGGATTATGTTGTTATGGTCAGTGTAATCGAGCTATTAGCATCCAGTAATTTACTGTGATGTTGACTGACACACACAGCATCAGTGAGTACAGGACCAGTGTCTTGTCTCTGCTGTATTGACTGCAGCGGTCTCTGATTAGATAGTGGCATGAGATTTCAGTCTAAATGGATGAATGGTTCCTCAATGCGATTTTAATGATGTAGTTCTTCTGGTGCAGAGATTGTCTTTCCTGTGCAGCTGACGGCAATGTGGACAGAGAGAGAGGGGTGTTTTGGGGGTTTTTTGGTAGACATTTTAATGATCAAGAGACTTAAAGTTAAAATGTTTGATTCTTTTTTTTTTTTCTTTTTTTTTTTTAGAAAATGTATCCTGAATCACAAAACTAGTCATAAGGGTCAATTTTGTGAAAGATTCATCTGAAAGCTGAGTAAATAAGTTTTACATTGATTTATGGTTTGTTAGAAAAGGACAATATTTGTTTGAGATACAACTATTTGAACATTTAGAATCCTAGGGAGCAAAAAAATCTAAATATTGAGAAAATCTCCCTTAAAGTTGTTCAAATGAAGTTCTTAGTTTTCATATATTTACGGTAGGGAATTTACAAACTATTTTCATGGATCATATTCTTTACTTAATATCCTAATGAATTTTGGCATAAAAGGAAAATGGATTTTGACCCATACAGTGTATTGTTGGCTATTTCTACAAATATAACCATGACTGGTTTTGTGGTCCAGGGTCACAAATTATACATTTATAACACCACACTGCTGGTCAAAACATTAGATTAATGCAGAAATGTTCAGAAATGTTTCTTAAGCAGCAAATCAGCATATTAGAATGATTTCCGAAGGATTATGTGAAACTAAAGGTGCTGAAAATTCAGCTTTTCATCTCAGAAATAAATTACGTTTTATAATAAATTCACATAGAAAACTGTTATTTTAATTTGTAATAATTTTTCACAATATATATATATATATATATATATATATATTTAATAAAATAAATGCAGCTATGGTGAATATAATAAAAATGTTTAAAAATCATTTACAAAACATGACTATACTTTCACAAAATGAGTAATATGCTTATAATTTACAAATCTGTCGTTATCAAAGTTATCTTTAAAAAATAGCATCATGAAATAATCAAACATATCCAATGGTTAATATTTACTAGTTCCTAGTTATTATATGTTGTAAAATGTGTAAATGACTTACAGTCAGAGGATTCCAGTGGGTTGTGTTAAACCCTTTCTCTCATCAGCACATCTAGAACCGATTTTACCCTCCATTCAAATGAACATGGTTAAAATATTCCATTTGTGTCAGAGAAGACATCAGTCTACACCCTCACCAGTCAGCTTTTACATTGCAGTACACACTACAAAGTATTCAAAACCTGTTGTGTAAACGCATATACAAAGCTTTCTGCATCCCCTACTCTAAAGTCTCAACTATTCATCACTTAAATGCGTTACACATCATTTATAGGTTTTTCTTACCTGTTGCAAATGATGTGTATGTATATACAAGGCATTTACAAAGCTTTCTATGTAAACTATTCACCACTTGTAAACGTGTTACACATCATTTGTAGATTTTTCTTACTTGTTGCAAATGATCTGTAGTTATACACAGGGCATTTACAAAGCTTTCTGCATCCTTTAATCTAAAGTGTAAAATACTCATCAGGTGTGTGTGTGTGTGTGTGTGTATACACTGGGGTGAAAGAGCTACGAATGATGAGTAAAATATGTACAGCTGATGAATATTTTACACTTTAGGGGATGCAAAAAGCTTTGTAAACGCCACCGACAGATCATTTGCAACAGGTAAGAAACATCTACAGTACAAATGATGTGTAACACATTTATAAGTGATGAATAGTTTAAACTGTAGAGCAGGGGATGCACAAAGCCTTGTAAATGATTAAATCTTGCATTTGCATAACAGGTTTTGAATACTGTGTAGTGTGCACCGCAATGCAAGTAGGTGCTGACTGGTGAGGGTGGAGCTTTTTTAATGCTGTGAGATAAAACATTTTAATGATTTATAAGTGAATAATAACATCAACTAGTAACGTATTAACCATTTACTAAAGATTAGTAACTATTTATTTTAGGCTGTCTTGGCTAGTTACTTACTAGCATGCATATTATTAGAATATTAGCCATTTATTAGTAGTAATTAAGCACATATTCTACATGACCTTATTCTACATCCATAATCCTACCCAATACCTAAACCTAATAACTACTAATAAGCAGCAAATTTGGAATTTATTGAAGGTAAATTCGTAGTTATTAGTGTTCCCTATTCTAAAGTGATATACTATGCTAAATACCTTGCGACTGATTTGTAAATCGTTAGCATATTACTTAATAATCACTTAAGTTATGTTTTGTAAATTATTAGTTCATCATTATCTAATCACTTGTAAATGATTTATAACTTAGTCTACAAAACACAGATAAAAATATTAACACATCACTTATTAATCATTTATGAACACAGTCATGTTTTGTAAATCATTGACTAATCACTTATAAATGACTTAAAACTGAACGTTATTATAAAGTGTTACCCAGATATTTAATGGTTTTAAAAGATTGTTTATTACATTCACCATAGCTGCATTTATTTGGTCAAAAAATTTTATTTATTTTATTTAAAGTTTTATTAATAACTGTTTTCTATGTGAATTTATTGTAAAATGAAATTTATTTCCAAGATGAAAAGCTGTGACACCAGTCTTTAGTGTCACATGATCCTTCAGAAATCTGATTTATATATACTGATTTGCTGCTCAATAAACATTTCTGATTATTATCGATGTTGAAAACAGCTGTGTATAGGTATATGCATGTAAATAATGTATATATGCTGTCCAGGAACTTCCTCTAGGTGTGTGAGCAACTTTTCCACCCTGTTACAGACATCTGACACAGATGGACACGGTTATATCCGAGTGAACTCGGAGCAGGTGTGTAGGTGGCTGAAAGGTTAATGACAAACTGAGGACTCAAAGCCACGAAAACAGACTAACAACAGATTTCGCACGAGCTTGTTGGAGGCATTTGGTAATATTAAGTGAATATGTGAGTGTTTATAGTCAGCAGTGGCTGTTTGTGCAATGATACAGATGCCTGATTGCGTTTGACAGGCAGCAGTAGTGTTTGCGACGTCTTCCATCTGCTGCTGTCACTCTGGACTTTTAGTGTATGACAGCACGCTGACAAACACACTTAACGTCTCTGAATCATCCTGGAAGACGTTTACTGGAGTGAGCGGCTCTCAAATGCTTCGTGCTGACACCTGAAGCCATCAAGTCTGACCATCAGAGCATCAGTCCTGCTGAGTAAGTAAGCAAGTGCTCAGGCTGTGGTGTTCATATAGATGCGTAGATTGAGTTTAGCTCTGTATGTTGTGTGTGTTACGGTCTCTTGGAGAGGTTAACTCGGCGCTGGGTTGTGGCGTGGGGCCTCAGCTGTGAGTGTTGGCAGATGGAGATGGTGCTCAGCGGGGCTCTGCGGACGCTGGCACTGCCCCTGAAACAACCCATTACGGACACGGAAACATCTGGCGGTCTGGATATCGACTCAGGACATCTGATGCAATATTAGCACACATGCACATATACTTTTTGTTACAGCATCTTTCATTAGATAAAATCCTTTTAGCTGTTAGTCAGTCTTGATTTAAAGTTGTGCATGTTTTGCTTTTGAGTGCATTCGTACGTTTTTCATTCACTTTAAAAAAAAAAAAAACGAATCCCAAACTGTTTCATGACGACAGTAAAATGAAACGTTAGCATATTGCCTGCTCACTTGTTGTTTTTTGTGTTGTATAATTGAAAATGCAAATTCATTCTTTCCCACTAGGTGCCGCTTTTGGAGCGTTAAAAATAGCAGTTTGGAAAAATGAATCGTTTGGGAGTCGTTGAGCAATTAAGGTAAAAATAAATGCATATTATAAGACAATTTTTTTTTTTGACCTTCCATGCATGTCAGCCTGTTGTTGGGGACTCCCTAAACTAAAACATGAACCTTTCCTAACATAAGCCATGATAGGGGCACTTTAATGAGGGAAGAAACCACAATCCCATGATGCACTGTGAAGGACAATCAATTAAAGGATAAATGTAAAGCTATTCATTTAAAAAAGTAAATTATATCCATTTTAAATATATAGAGCATGATTGAATAATTGAAAATATATTTTTTTGGTGCCGTTTA
The DNA here is from genome assembly GCA_032357425.1 of Enteromius argenteus. Taxonomy (NCBI): domain Eukaryota; kingdom Metazoa; phylum Chordata; class Actinopteri; order Cypriniformes; family Cyprinidae; genus Enteromius; species Enteromius argenteus. Next base: position 1,030,917 of record JAUCMR010000058.1, on the reverse strand, counting down.
CTCATTCCGAATCTAATTGGTTGAATTTTCCAGCATACAGCATTGTGGGTAATGTAGTTTTCGCCCCAAATGCCTGTTAAACATGATTATTTTGAAAATAAGTGAAAATAATGCAGATGTCTTCCAGAAAAGCACATAAACACGCAACACCGATTAACCACCTTAGAACTCACAGCAGGTCTGTCTATAAAGGTTTATAGTTATAAATCCATTCCCCTATGGAGGAAATGTTTTTACTTCCGGACTTGAATGTTGCACTCTATTTAATTTTCCCCCTGAGGTCCACTTAAAATGTTTTTTGAGCCAATATAGTTTTTCATACCCATTTTCCACCCTCTCTATATGGTTACAGGCTTTTGATAGGTCATTTGATGAAGTTAGGTGCCATTTTCCCAGCCTTCTCCTAGATAATGGCCTGGATAAGATGCTTTTCAGCATGAAGAAGTTGCGTAATTCATTTGATCATGTAGATCTGGCCAGTTGTCATAATCTCAGCACTGCGACATATGTAAAAGCACATCCTATCAGGAGTGTGTGGGGTGTTACAGCGGTTGTGTGTGTTTGTCTCGAGGGGTAATGCTCTAGTTTGAGCCATTACAGCCTGACAGCATGCTGGTTAGTAGCGAGTTTCACTTCTGCTGCAGCCTGGCTCCACATAATGCATGGCAATGAGGCCCGCAGACCCGAGTGTGTGTGTGTGTGTGTGTGTTTGTGTCCACAGGGTCTAATCGTCTCCGACTGCCCACGACCTGTGATGGAGAGTCCAATATGAAATGGGAAGCACAATCTGCTTAAATAGCCCTGTTTTTCTTGTTCTACTCCATTAATATATATTACACCCACCACCTATAACTTTACCAACTCATTAGCTACTTCTATGAACACATCGACAATGTTAATTAACACTCCTATTACTGTAATCAGTGTTTGAGCGGTTTGTTAGGCCAGGAACATACTCTTCGCAAACACACGAAAGCGGCCCGTGTTATCTTGATAGAATAAAACTGACAAATGTGTAAATCTCTTAATAGAACAAAACCGTGTAACATTTAAATGTCTTATCAGAAAAAAACAACCAGTATTTAAATCTCTTAATGGAAAAAGAAAAGACAAATATTTGAATTTCCTAATAGAACAAAGCAATCAATATTTAAACCTCTTAATAGAACAAAACCATACATTTAAATCTCTTATCAGAACAAAACAACCCGTATTTAAATCTCTTAATAGAGTTTTAAAAACCAGACAAATATTTGAATTTCTTAATAGAACAAAACCAATGTTTATCTCTTAATAGAAGAAAACTGACAAATATTTGAGTCAAAAAACTGTCCAACATATATGTGTTAAACTCTTAATAGAACGAAACAATCAATATTTAAATCTCTTAATAGAACAAAACATTTAAAAGACGAGACACTGCAGGTGAAGAGGGTAAAAAAAAACTAATAGTTATCACTTATCACTAGTTTATTGATTACATTGATAATTGCAAACATTTTTGTATTGCAAGTTTTCTAAAATATTAAGCTTAAATATGCAAATGATGCATTATTTAATTAAATATGTACTAATATGCATACATTTGTAGAACAAAAATGTAAACACTGGATGAAGTCGGTTTCAAAATTCGTATTTAATTTTTGAGGTTTTAATTTGGGTATCTCATTTAGTCGCTTCAGAAAATACTTAGAACAAACAGAAAACAATGCATTTTGACAGTTTTTTGGGGGAAAAAAATGTTGTATATTATCAAGCGAATTATATATATATATGAACAATTCCCTCTGTAAAGTCCTTCAGGATATAGACAGAGATAAATAAATGTAAAGTTTGGTGTGTGTAAGTGCTGCTGAAGTGGAGATATATGGCTCAGTGTAGGAGAAAAAGCTGCTTTTAAAAATACAAATAGATAAAGTACGATAAAAGAAACACTTAACAGCGTCTTTTGGATGTTTTCTTTCCACCAGTCTGAAAAAATACGTTATGAAAAACCAAAAAGCCTAAAATCTCCAATTTGACATTTTTGAAGTGTTTAGATGTGCACGAGTTACTGCTGCACTGATATCTGTGCTAGACAACACTATAAATACAGTATAGCTTGGATTACTTGTATAATCATTATATATTACTCTATCTCCCAGCAGCCATTATAGACATAACAGTATGACTTTATGTAAAGCTTCTTTGAAATGATGTGTGTTGTACAAGGCGCTATACAAATAAATCTGACTTGACTATAAACATGTTGAGGCTTTAACTATTGCTCTGACTATAACATATGTTGTGGCTGCGGCTGTATATCCTGCTGTCAGACACCGATGATGAATATTCGCCTTCTGCTTCTGTGTTTGAGAAGGTCAGAGGTGTGGTGTTCTGAGCTGACTCCGAACACGTCGAAAATACAAATCTGTGTGTTTGAGATGCACCGCAGACCGCTACTGTCTAGACGGCAAATATACACGCGCACCAACATCACACCACATGAGTCATGCGTTTAAACAGAGGAAGAAACTAGATTAAATGTCTCGATGTCTTAAACGGCCAAGACATGCGTGAGATTATGAGGGTGTTTTTCTTATGCAGCATCTGAGAAACAGGACGCTTAAGTACAAATCTCTGTCCTGGAGAATGCACTGCGATGTTAAAGACAACTCATTTGTGATTTTTCCTTTCCCCAGGGTGTTTTCATGCTGCGTTTCTCTCTTCCCAGAGAACAGACGGCTGCACAAAAGCACCAGTTACGCTGCACAGCATCAGGTCAGGAGAAGCGTAGAAATGCAATGAGTTTCTTCTAACGGTGCCCTTGAGAAAGAGCCGCATAGAGCCGAGCGTAAGTGTGTGTTTGTGGACTCGTCTAGTCATTGTTGCTGAGTTGTGTTTTCTGTGTCTCGTCTCCCTCCCGTCCTCGTGAAGCGGTGACGTACGGCCCGTGTGCCGCTGTAGGATGGACGACCGTGGTACTCATTAAGATCGGGAGCGATAGAGAAAATGGGAAAAGAGAAAGAGCAGAAAGGAGATAAAGCGTTTGCTTTTTGGAGTTGTTCCTCTTCATTATTTTCACTGACCTCTTATTCTCTTTCTCTGTCTTTCTCAGTTTCTCTCGTCTTATAGCGTAAATATGTGATGCGTCACTTTAGATCTGAGCGGATCCAGTGCCAAACGAGATTTCAGAGGGCGCTGGAAAGGTAAAGAAAACTCTTGCCATTGCATTGTGAGCTCATGCTGACATTTAATAATACTACCCACTCGTTTAGCCACTCTTATTTTAATGGAAGGCAACTTAAGCCGTCTTCACACTAGTCTAAAACTCACCCCCTCACTCCATCCAATCAGCAATCGATGTATAAATCCAAATCCCCAGCTCGACTTGTTTTTTTCCCCTCAGATATACGTCACAGTACAGAAGAAAAGATCTGTCATTATTTTATTGTGCTATTGTAAACTTTTTTACTTTCTGTGACATTTTGTGACATTTTATCTTTTTTGATATACTGTGTATGTATGTATATATATATATATATATATATATATATATATATATTTTTTTTTTTTTGTGCCATTTTATCACAGAATTTGTAGGTGGTCCAAAGATGCCTTAAAGTAATATTCTGGGTCCAGTACCAGTTAGGCTCAATCAACAAAAATGAATTTCCATTTATCCCTCCATTTCTGGGGCCTTTACTAAAAAAGTGAATGGGGAAAATCCATACACATAATGCTCACTGTTTCAGTAGTATAGCGACAAGACATAAATATATGTACTAACCAAAAACACTACTCTGTTTCTCGTACACAATTTTATAACTTTGTTGCCAATGCAGTGCCTTATCCCCTAAAAAGTTGGCAACTATTATGATCCAAACAGCTTTATACCTGAAAGAATGAACTGAAGTGCTCTCATACTTAACATTTCAGCTTTCAAATCCTCCAGAAATTGGCCCAATTAGCTTTCATTGTAAGTGGCTTACTCAAAACCTTGACTTTTACTTTCTCCCTCGCTTTTTGCCACTGTTCCTCGGAGCTGGAAGTGCACAGCAGCTCTGAAGCTCACATCGTAACTCACAGATGCTTTTGTTTGGAGTGTGTCTGCGAAGTCTAGCACTGATCGCCGCCAGTGTCCTCGGAAAACCCGGCTGAGGGTTCTGGGATGATGACAGTTAATCCCCGGAATGGAGTTTTGAGCTGATCATTGTATGCATGACCTACGGCAGTTGTAACATGCCACACTTGATCCACTATTAACCTGACACCTTATCCGGCTCATCTCGCCCGTCCTCCTCAAATGCACTCATACAGGACACATCACATTTCGAGTGGCTTAACCTTTACCACCAGACCTGTGTGTGACATAGCGGAGCGCAAATGGAAGCCGGCAGGTCAGTAATGAGTCAGCCGTAATGAATTAATAGCCTGCGCGAGGCTCTCAGTGTCTCTCTCTGTATTTGCAGCGTATGAAAATCAGCCTTGAAAATCTTTTTGTTCATCAAATGCCGAACAGAGAAGTTCTCAGCTATTCACAAACCGCGCCTCAATTATCCTCTCTCTTCTCCTCTGCCCTCATCAATTATGCATACTGTATATTAAATACCTCACATTTGCACATCCGCTCATTTGCATAATTTCCAGCATCCCAGTTGGCAGGAGAGCAGAAACCGGGTGAGAGGGTGATGCCACTGAACTCTGAAAGTCTTCCTAGTCTTGAAGGAATATGTGTGTGCAGCATCTTGTGCTGTAGACGACGATCCCTCTGTGCGTATAAACCAACGAGGAAACACGCTGACATAAATGCACTTATAATAAAGGCCTGGCAGGCAAGTGCATAGATAAACATTTGAGATATGCAGCCGTGACATGTTACAAGAGTTGGCTCTGAAACTGTAGCTTATCAAGCCACAAGCGATTCGTAATTGATAGTAGTTAAACTGTGAGAATAATATTTCAAAACAAAACCGTAATGCATTTGTATGAGTAAAAAGGACTTGATTTTATCTCTCGAATCGTTCACGATAACACCAGGATCATGTTTTAATAATGTTTATCGGATTGGTTTTTATTCCATACTGACTTGAACCCAGAATATTCCTTTTATTTTGATGTTGCGTGTGATTGTGAATTCGCTGGCTGTCGTTTTATGTCCCGAGTGGTTTGGTATTACATTATTCCGTATATAAACTCTTGACACGAGGACAGTGTTGTGTGTGAATGACAGTATTGTGCTGCAGCGAGAGAGATTTATTGGTTAGATAAAGAGGACACAAGAGAGGCTGAGCTGACTGAAGTCTGTAATGTGCTCAAGGGTGATTGGTTTTCATTTTCTCTCCTCCCAGCGAAAGCGTGGAGGAGTAATGGCTTTAAAATATTGCTGTGTGTTTGAGCCAGTGAGTACTGTGCAGCCTGAAGCCTGTCTGGATCCCTCCGCCACCATCCGTCTAAGATCTGAGGTACTGGGGAACACTTGGGGATGCTCAAACTTGGTCAGTATGACTCATGTGCTAAACACCATCAGTCGATCAAGAGCCGTGCAAATATCACAGCCAATTTAAATGTGTTTAGTAGTATTTTTTTAATAATATCCAGCGTATAATATGCAGCAAAAATTAACTTGTTAACTTAAAGGAACATGCCACTTTTTTTTGAAAATATGCCCAACACCCCTAGAGTTAAACAGTTGAGTTTTATCATTTTTGTGAATCTATTTAGCCGATCACTGGGTCTGGAGGTAGCTCTTTTAGCTGTAGCTTAGCATTGATCATTGAATCTAACGGTCTAATCAGATTCCAGATTCAATGATCTATGCTAAGCTACAGCTAAAAGAGCTAGAGCCAGACCAATTCAAATCAGCTGAATGGATTCAAAACCGGTAAAACTCAACTGTTTACCCCTAGGGGAGCTGGAAAAAAAGTGGTGTGTTCCTTTAACCCACCATTTATGTTAATTCACTTCTGATTTTCACCTGTTGGACATAAATGGGTGCAAAATGCCCCATTTTACATTGAAGAAGGGACTTTAGCTATATCTAAAGAACAGAATGTCATCAACTTGAGGTAAGCAACCATCTAGCAACGCCCTGGCAACCATCCAAAACACTCCAACAACTACATGGAAACAAAGTAACAACTACTCCAAACACTTCAGCAACTGTGGAGCAACACCCTGGCTACTATCCAGAACACCTTAGCATCACAGCAGCTAGTTTTGAATCTCATTGGCTTAAGCATGATTTTAAACCAATGAGATTTCACTGTGGGCGGATTTAGTCACCAAAATTCCCTGCACTGAACAGGTTAATGTGGAAGGGATCAGATTTATCACTTTTTTTCTTTATCATCACACCTGGTTAGAACACAGTGTAACACAGACTCTAAAGGTTTAGCTGTTATATCAGCTACTGACAGCGATGATGCATTACAGAGCTAGCATGCTGGTTTTCTAATGTCGGTATTAGCGTGCAGCGATTTGAGCATCCCTGAGATGTGACTTAGGCAGAGACAGAAAGCGAGTGCTAATGTTTGAGAAGAGGACTGGCAGGTCTCCAGCAAATAAAGTCATTTCTCAAAGCTGCTGCCAAAATAAACCCACTAATACATCCTCATTAGGAACTGTGCAAATAAACCAGGACAACAAGACTCCAGGGCTTCTGGGAATCAGGCGGTGTTTAAGGGTTGTGTTCAAAACCCACGGGAAGTTAGAATTCACTCTTTACTCTCTCAGTGCACTGTCCTTGTCTTATTATGCCATATTTATGTTCATCGTCCAAAATGTTCGGCCACTTAATCTTTAATCAAAATGTAACGTGCTCTGCCTTACAACTTCGTTTTTTAAAAGCCTACCATTACAAAATGAGGCAGTTTTATTTTAGTATTATCTAGACAATATGTGACTTTGGACCACAAAACCGGAGTCACAACTAATAAATTAAGATTCGTACATCTTCTGAAAGCTGAATAAATAAAAATATTGAGAAAATCAATAGCTGGTGATGCTGTTCAAAAAAGTTCTTAGCAATGCACATTATCGAATAAAGTTCTGATATATTAACAATGGGAAATTTACAAAATATCTGTATTAAGTAAAGATCATGATCCATATACTAATCATTTTTGGCTTAAAAGAAATGGATAATTTTGACCCATACAATGTATTGTTGGCTATTGCTACGAATATACCTGTGCTGCTTATGAATTTCAGTTTTAGTTCTTTACCACATCAGGTTAAGCTTAAATTAAAATGAGAAATGTTGCCTTGGCAACTGGCTGAAATTTTATTTTATTCACTTACATATTTATTTTGTTTCATGTAATGACTTTATGTGGTTTAACTTGCTTAATGACTGTGTTTTGAGTCAATAAAGTCCTGAAAATGCATCTTTTATGAATATATTAGTCATATGTTGATTTCCACTCCAATGACCAAAGATCTCTGGATAGAGTACAGACATAAGAGATCAGTGGAAATTGTCTGTATGCCACAAACCGTCCTGGCAGGAAAGTGTTTTAGTCAGCGTGGCTGTAGTGCAGCAAGGTCTTGATTTGCAAAATCTAATTCTCTGACTAAAGCGGCAGTGAATAAGCAGTCAGGCAGCACGCTTCATAAAAGCTCATGTGCTCGGAGAGGCTGATAGCGTGAGTGGGGTTTCATTTGAGCAACGTAATGAGCTATTAATGTTGCTTTAAGGGCTTTCTCGTGGTGTTTGTTTGCTTTTCAGCATTTGATTTGTTTGTTTGTGTAGCACCCGACCGCCTGCGGAGCTGAGACCTGTCTGTCTCTCTTACTAGTGCGGCAACATACTACGTTTATCTGAAGTGTGCAGTTGCGGTTGATATTGTGATTTTAATCATACATTTTAGTCAAGTTGAGCACTCTGTAATGTGGCATACAGTTGCTGTGTTGCAAATTTTGGGGAATGTCGTAGGCAGACTCGAGTAAATTCAGATGGTGTGCACAGTGTGCATACTGCACCAAGTATGTGCTAGCTAATGTGCCATTCGGAACACAGCCCATGTGGTAATGTATATATGAAGTGCACTCGGGGAGGGACTGAGTGTGAATGATTTGTATAAAGCTGTTAGTGTAAATTGCATATAGTGCGACCCTCAGGAGGCGTACACTCACTCTGACAGCAGGAACGCTGGCCAAGCAAGACAGGAAATCTCTTATGGGAGGGAAAATGATATTAGCCTTCACTGCTGTGTGCTGCTGTGATTATCATATATATTAGTGCATGGTGGGTTATGGCTCTAGGCTGGAACAGAGGCTGCTTTAATGTACAGGCGTCACGCACACTGGGGCAGATACTACAACACCAGGTCTGCAGGAACAGACCTCACTTACTAGAGGTGCAGACCTTCACGGCCATTAGCATATCTGCGCTGCTGTCACTCGCAGGTCTCTAGTGAGCTGCCTGTGTAGGGAGCATTTTAAGGTGCACTACAGACATTATAAGCCAGTATTCACTGCAGTGAGATCGGTGTATATATTTATTATTAATATACATTTATTCAATAATGAAAACAGATAAAAATAGTTTGATCTAATTAAAAAAAATCATGATTCTCAGTGTTTTACACAGTCTGTTCTGGCAGTATGCTGCACATTTTGGCAAATAAATTAGACCATCTGGCTATTCAACGCAGAAAGTGCACATACACGCTGCATTCGGGATATATTGTGTGGTAGTATGCCAGTCTGAACATACTCGGTGTTTGTGTTTATGCTAACTGTAATACGTGTATGCTGCCTACTCCATATTGAACTGTATTTACTCTATGCTGTCATCCATTTTTAATAGTTTGTGAAACACTATGCTGTAATGATTTAACTTCATTGCATGTTCTTGTTGTGTTGAAAATATGGGTACTCTATCTGTTGTTGGGGGTCAAATTGCTCCCTATTGTTTCCCATGCAATTCGCCTGAAGTCAACGCAACAAAAAAAAAAACGCTAATGAGTCAAACTTACATAAAACCTTTATTGCAGCTTGTCAGAGTTTAAAAAATAACCCAGTTTGTATTTGTCATGGGGTCAGTTCTTTTTGCCATAACAATTTGTAGTGTCTACGGTGGATACAGCGCAATATATCACAGACTGAGTTATAACACGGATACACATTTAAACATTGGGAGATTTTTCCAACAAGAATGCAGCAAACACAAGATGATGGTAAGGAGTGTTTACATACAAGATAGCAGGAAGCTGGAAAACATGCACAGGACAAACAGGTAATTAGTTGGAGCTACAGGTAAGATGCTGCAGTGTCAAGAGTGTTGCTGGAGAATTATGTGCGTCGCTGGAAAAAGGACTGCTAATGAGGCTTGTGTTTGGAGCTGCGCTGTTGGTGTGTTCTACGTGAAAGTTGAGGGAAAGGGCCAGAAATCTGAATATCATCTGAGAGACCCAGGACTGTTCTTGTGGGTGTTTTTTCCCAGTCAACCAAGTTTTTGAGATGATGACTCAAACGTCAGGAATCGAGGATGCTGATGACAGCATATAGCAAGGAAATTTAACTGGTATATGACTTAGTTTCACTTTTTCATTGTGATAAAGTGGCATATAAATTGAGGACTTTGCAGACTTGAAGCTTGACAGACTGAGCCAGATATCCCAGGCAGAAAGCCAGGTAGGTGGGAGTGCATGAATTGTGGGTGTTGGTCTGAGTCTATCAGTGCTGTATTACACTCTAAAGGTGGAATTGGGATGCATTCCAAACCCCTCACAGCAAAGAAGCTCATGTACAATGTCATGAGGAAGAAGACGGCACACCAGACTCTGGAGACAAACTGGATTCAACGGTCAGATATTACGTCCTCCTGAAGTTTCAAAAGATGTGTTGGAGGAAGAAAATCCATCACAAATCCATCACAGTGGGGAGTCTTTTTGGGAAACAATTAACAGGTTTTGGAGAACCGGTTGATTGCTAAGAGGATATAGGTATGCCCTCCAAAATATGGTAAGTCGTAGGTGAGATCTTGGTTGATGTTGGTCCAGACAGCAGGAATAGTTTGCCAGCTAGAAGGTGGCGAGGTGACTTGACAATGGCACATTCAGGACAGCCCTACACGAAGCAGAGTGGACTAAGCTTCCACGAGGGTAAGATGGAGAGTGGCAGGTATGTAGAGGCATCCCTCTGAACAAGGTCCAGTCGATGGGGTTGACAGTCAGGGATGACTGAAGGATGGGTTCAAGCTCAGTGGAGGAAATTTTCAGAGTTTGCAGATGAGAGATGTCATCCACCTTCATGTTTTTTGGACCCTGGATGTCAGGAGATTGCAAAGTGAAAATGGGTGAAGAATAAGGCTCAACAAGATTGGGACAAGACCGCTGGACAAGCAGATATGACTTCAACTGAGGAATCTGAAAAGGCAGGTGTTGGCATCTGAAGAGGTAGTGAACTTGTTAATGTAAGTTTGTTTGTTTTTTTCTAACAAGTAGGCAATGAATACACGAATACAATGATAAGGAGTTTTTGCATACAAGATAATCAATGTAGAACAGGTAATACACTAGAGAAATGGTTAATTCTGTAAGACCCTGGAGTCGCTGGATAAACAGGTACTAATTGGAACAGGTAAGACACTAGAGTAACAGGATAGTGAGACAATGTGAGTCCTTGTGAAAGGCCAGACCATGGGGGCAAGTGGTGAGAGCTCTTGTGCATTACTGTATAATTTTTCCATATGTTAAGGAGCATAAATCGGTCACTTTTTTTCCTTGTTGCTAATTTATATAATATATAACTATTTGCATTGGCAGGTATGCCCAAATGCCAATGGTGAGCAACCTTTCGGAAGGCAGCTGCCTATGTAGACAGTAGACAAGAAGGCAGCAGACTTTTGGAACAGCAGGTTTTGGAACAGAGCAACTGTGTATGAATTGTATTCTCAGTACAGCTAGCACACTCTCACATACATACTTGCAGTCATATTATGGTCACCATAGCAGTAATGATGGCTCAGGGCTGGTGGGCAGCTGCAGGCTGTGGTTTTCATATCGTGCATGTGTGTGTGCGTGTGTGATGAGCAGCTCCAGGGTTTGCACTGGGTCACTGCACACTTTTAGCAGAGTGCTTTCAAAACTCTCTCCTCTTCTCTCTCCCTGTGACGTGCAAATCGGAGGGAAATCAAAGACAGAGGAGGAAGAAGAGGGCTGGTGATGCTGTTCAGCGTCTCCAGTTGCTGTCTCCTCTGTAATTTTTGGAGTGCCAGAGGTGTGAAGCGTGGAAAATAAGCTGTTTTAAAGAAGCCGAGCTGCTGGAGGCATGACTGCTGTATTTCTGCGAGGTTTCTATAAATTATTAAAAGGTTAGTTCACCCAAAAAATGACAATTTTGTCATTTACTCACCCTCGTGTGTTCAAACTGGGAATAGGTCAAAGTAATATGATACAGCTAAAAATGACAAAATCAGTTAATTTATGTATTTGCATTGAAATGTGTAAATAGCCCTGAGCTCTAATACTGGCGTGAGACATAGGATTGCTGTCTTTAGGAAACGTAATGATAAAATAAAAAGCATTGTAATAGTCACAATGTTGCTTCATTAGCATTAATCTATTTCAAAATCTATCCTTTCTAAAGATCCATCACCATCAAAGCAAAACATTTGTGAAAATCCACCATCTTAAACAGTACATTTGAAGATGACTGTCGATTGTTTGGCCGTTGCATCATGCCTTTGTTTTTCTCAGTATTTTGTTTTATGAATATTGCATTTATAGCATTCCACTCTCTTATCTCCATTTTGTCTGTTGTATTCTGTGTTTTGCAGTCATACAGGGTTTAAATCAACATGAGGGTGAGTAAATCATGACAGAATTTTCATTTTGGATGAACTATCCCTTTAATGCCTGTGGATGTGAATATCACGACCCAGCCTGCATCAGTGACTGTGATTACATGTCCAAGGATAATCCCACATTATTCCTCAGATCTCAGTTCTCAAATCCCATTTATTCCCAGTGATTGAGTCATTTTGGGGAATAAGCTGTTTATATGCCCTTTCAATGTCCCTGTTATGAGTCGGCCCTTTATCCAGGAAGAATCTGCCTATTCACAGCACTGCGCAATGCCAATCTTCATCTGAACCATCTGCTGTTCTTCTTTGCTGTTTTATTGTGCAGATACATGTATAGTTTGTCCTGTTCATTGTGCTGAAAGGAGAAAATGTAAAACATCTTTGAAGGATTTTAAATGACCTGCACATGTCAAGGTATGTAGATGTTCAAAATGGCGTTTCCATAATGTAAAATAGCCATGATCTAAATGAGAGATTATTCAAATACTGTAATCAGCACGTTGCGACTGCATGAGCCATGTGATGATAGAAAATATTGCAGTTTGATGTGATCAGAATATAGATGCGCTCATAAATTCATGCGCTTTGATTTTGTGTGAGCATGTAAAATGTTTTCACCTCTTTCACTTCCAAAGACTTGATTGGTATTATGTGAAGAGACCGTGAGCATTTAAACCTAAATCTATCTATTTGTCTATCTATCTATCGATCTCTCTAATGATCTCAGTTTTTCTAAATTGACCCCCAATTCTGATTAAACCACTAGATCTGTAAAAGGAGCCAAGCCCAGTTTCCAAACATCAACAGTTACTGGTGAATTAATAATGGTAATAATCTTCCACTTCAGGAAATTAGCCAGAATTAGGGTTTACCTGGATTTTCCTACACTGGCATGCACAAGTTCCTGGCAAAGTAGAGTAAGTTTATTTCTTTATTTTTTTGACAGGTGTTATTGCTCCAGACATCAGTCCTGATGGTTTGAGGGGGAACTGCAGTGTAGCCACAAAAAGCAGACATCTGTAGTTTGGTATGGTCATCTGCCAGACCTCTCCTTGGTTTAACACTCTGGTAGCTGAATCCTGTAGTGAGAAGGGAGGCTTTGTGACCATCTGCTCAGTTTGGTGAGGGCACTCAGAGATTTGCCTCTATTGAGGTCACTCCAGTCTTGACCTGTCGTGGCTCCTATGTCATCATGGTCCTTAGTCATCATGGCAGCCATGCCAGAGTCTCGTTCCATTATGGCTGCTACGCCAGGGTGCTCAGCCATGGTTGAATCCCTGCATGCACCATTGCTGAGTGTGTGGCAAAAGGCATTTGGTACCAGCATCAAAGGTTTTGCAACAACCAATCATGTCGACACAAGCAGTGTTGAAGGTTAGTTTACTGGTATCAGTGCTCTCAAAGCCCATGGTCTCAAGTCCAGTGGATCCAAGTCCAGCGATCCCATTTATGTAACGTTCCACCTGGAAATGATGCCATGATCCCAAACTCCCTCATGAAAGATTAAAGCTGTCGTAACATAACTGTGATGATGAGCGCTTCACAGAATCAACTGAGCTGAACGAGAGTTTTACACACCAGTCTGTTATTGTGCCAACATTTCCATGCTCCGACGCGTGATGCTAAACATAACGAACTGTATTTGGTTGTTTGACATGTCGGCCAAATGGTCTCATGGGCGGACCATGGCCAAAGAATGCTACCGTGTATTCCAGACGTTTAGCCGTCAGTCTGAAAGTCTGGATATGCGAGATTGCTCATGTCCCATCTACTCTGCTGTGGTAGTCATCTGCTCCACTGTGGAGATCTTTGTTCCCATCTTCTCTACTATCATGGTCTTCTGCTCCATTGTGGAAGTCTTCAGTCCTGTCATCTCCAACCTGGCCACCTGCTAGCTCCACCTTAGCCACATGTTCAGCTGCTCTGCCGACTCCACCATCGTCTCCAGCTCCACATTGGTCTCTAGCTCCTCCCTGGCTCCCTGTTGCTCTGTGTTCAGACCCTCTTCCATCTCACAGACCTGGCCATTTGTCCCTCTACTTGTTCTCCTACAATTAGTGGTAAGTTTAGCAAATGTTTTGCATTGACTCAAGTAATGTTCCATAGTATTGCAGAAGGAACATAATTGTTTACTTTGACTGAGTCTGCTGATTGCCACTCCTTGTGAGGCAATCTCTACATCCAATTCATGATACCAGGGTTCACAGTGGAACTAGTTTGAAATGTTATGTGCAGTTACAAAGAAGAAGCTTGCTTCCGTGCGACTCAAAATTCAATTAATTATCAATTATCAATTATCGCCTTCAGGTCTTAAGGTTTTTAGCCAACCCACCAATGACTAGTCGCTGAAAACCAAACTTCTGGAATGCAACTGTTATCTCCACAATTTACATCAGGGGCTTCCAAGACTCAAAGCTAGCTGGTGGGGAGTTCAGGTCCATCTGGACGAAGCAGATTCTCAGTGTCTGCCAATCTTGCTGAACTTGGGGATGGTAGAGGTAGGTCTTCTGCATATATACTCTGAAAATAATGTTTTTGCTTAAAGTAACCCAAGGTGCTAGGTGACTTGACTAAGCAGGCGTGGAACCAGTTTGCAAATAAACTGGATTTTGGTCCTGCAAAGTTTTCAGATATGAGGGAGGATAGTAATTCTCTGAGATCTTCAGGTTTTGGAGCTGGTGGTAACCTGTATGAAATTTGAGAATAACATGGAGGACGATTGGATGCTTGTGAAGGGTGATTGGTACGTATATAGCTATGCCAGGTTTATTTGGATTTAGAGTCTCCATACCATTTCCCAGTACAGTTTTCAGTGCTCAGGCCAAGGTGGAAGCACAGGCCAGTCTTCATATATGTGGATTTGGCCAACCAGAAGGTCTGGATGGCGGTAGGAAGTCTGGTCTATCATTTTATCTATCGTGCCATTTATTTATTCCATTCGTTGTTCTTTCGTTTTATTGCTCTAGCTATCATTCATTCATCCTATCTGTCATTCTCTCAGTCTCTCTTATGCATAAGGTCTTGAGGGTTGGAGTTTATCCGTTCGAGGCGTGCAGTAATCATCCACAGTGAGGGGCAGTCAGAGGTGTTTGGAGCTCAGCATTGGGGAAATGAAGAGGTCTCACGCTCTCAGCAGCTGCATTCTGCGGCTGCAGGATTAGCTAATGCGATTAGCTGCGTCTCACAATCAGCCGCACTGAATGCATGTTGTAATTACTGCACCTCAATGAGAAAGGTGTGTGTGAAAGATTAATGCAGGTGAGTGGCAGGCTGTGATAGATACGCTCTGCTAACGTGCTCTCCGCAGCCAAGCGTGTGTGTGTGTTTGTGAAGAGACTGAATGGGAATGTAGCTCATCTCCACATATGCGACCCAAACACAGACTTCACAGATATGCCAAATGAAGTCTGAGCTGAGGGTTAGGTACTGTAGTGCTCCAAATCGGTTTGTATCCCTCATGTAGATGTTATATTTTCACAATACTAAGTATAGTTTACTACCTAAAGATCCTAAAATCAACATTTCTAGTTGGCATGATTACAAAGTTAAATTATGCAACATGCTTTTTACAAAACTTTTTGTGGAGTGCAAAACTCTTATGCTCTTTCTGTCACGATCTCATGAAAACCAGGCAGAAACCAATAATAATGCACAGCCTCTCTGGGCTTCAGTCATTATTTTTTGCAAAATTCTGCTTTGGTGCCACTATGGATTTCAAATCTCTGTACTATTCCAGGACGTGGTCTTTTGTCTTATGAAATCAGCACAACATATTTCCACACAGGATTTCTCACAGCTTCAGTTCCATACTGAAAATCAATGGACACGGATTGACTCCAGCTGAATCGCTGCCTGTTCATTTAGCTCTCATTTCAAGACGTTTCTAGCTTTTTTCCTCGCAGTTTTAAGTCTGCCTTCTGCTTGCATTTTCTTTTTGTCTGTGATGGAGCGACATCAGACGTGTGCAGCAACTGAGAGAGAATCTTGGCTGTGAACTACAAGGTGGCGTGATTACAAAGGTAGAAGAGGCCAAAATAAAGAATAAAAGAGAATTATGAGTAATACATCCAATACATCAGAAATTTTGGTGCATTATATGGTGCACCATGATGAAGAAAATGCATTGAATTGCATTTTAAACAACTGTTGAAGTTTTATGCATTATTTTGACTGCCACCATTTTTGATGATGCATCTTTTATTATAAAACACACAATCCAGGAAAAATTAATACAGACAACACCACAGCTGTCAATTTTTTTTTCACTATTACTGTTTAACATTTTAATAAATGATTACAATAAATAATACTAGATAAGTTTAATGAATTTAAATGATTAGACCATTTTTTATATAAAATTCAAACATTTAATTAAATTTTAGAAAATTTGGAAAAACAAATAGTTACTGGATTTCAAATTAAAGCCTGACATGCAGAAACCTCTCTAAATAATCTGAAAATCACATTAAAATGATTTTGATGTGTAATGAACATACGAACATTTCAGATGTTCCAGCTCACTGCAGGGAGTCTCATCCGCATAATCTTTAATTTTGCCTCTAATAATAACACTGATTGGCAAATTAAATAAAAAAAAATGTAAAGCTACCCAACATGGTTTCTCTGAAACATCAAGCTGATTGTGGCCCTGAAAACACATCAGTTCTGTTCTCCGAGCAATACAGAGACTCATTCTGATCGCTTTTCGTAGAAAGGTGAAACGTTTCTGTCTGACACATGTTGTCTTTCCTCTTTCAGATCTTCACTCGCTGCCGTTCGTCAGCGAGCCGCCAGGAGGCCGATAGCCAACCGCTAACATTTGATTGAATTATCCCTCAACATGATGTGGCAGTAAACTGTTATTCCTCCATCTTACCAGCCCTCTGCTGTCTCGCCCCTGAGCGACGACTTTCATCCTCTCTCATTTCTCTGCTGTCATACACATACTGGCACTCGTCTGCCGCCACGATGGCTTCGGCCTTTTGCTCATTTACGGCTCTGTATTCCCGACAGGACGTCTGATTCCTGAGGGGAGGCCTGTGGAGGACGCTCTGTTGAATTTACGGCTGTATATAAATATATATGAGTGTGCGGTTCTCTCAGATTGAAATCATATACCTGCGACGATTGCCTGCTATGAAGTTCATTCCAGGGGTAATGCTGTTTTTTCCCCCCATCTCGTCAGCTCCTTCAAAGAACGCATCCTATTTTAAGGCATGAGAGATATATGGAAAAGAACAGGGTAAATATTTGAGAGCATCACAGCCTCGTTTCTTGGATTAATTCAGTTTCTTCGACTGCCTTCTCCATTGGTAAGTTCATTCTAGCCCAAGCAACTCGAGGAGGGAATGCTTTTTCACTCGTGTTTATGTTGCAGATGCATTTCAGGAATTGGAAACAACGCGAGCTGCTTGTTGAACATGATTTTGCAATGAGAAACATACTATCAGATAACTGGCCAATATGTTGTCACAGGACCCATGGAGGCATATCCAAAAAGAGCCATCAGGCTTGCATCTGCGCCAAAAGCTCTATTATGAAAATCCCACAAGCCACTTCAACTACAAGGTATGCAAAATCCATTCAGTGAGATTGTAGCATGACATTTGGAGAAGCATTGTGCCATTTTTAAGTCAAATACAACCGAGGTAAAGCTTTGTAATATTAAAGTGGGTGTTTTACTACCAAGACTTATTCTGATCACCTTATGTAGAAACGTCTCTAACACACTTTGTTCTTCATTCCCTTTTGTCGTCAGCGAGTCGCCATAGGCTGTTACATTTGATTGAACACCAACATCTGCACCAAAAGCTGTATAAGGATGAAAATCCCGCAAGCAGCTTCCACTGCAAGGTATGTAAAGCAACCATTGCAGGTCATTTTTGTGCATGACATTGGAAGAACAAAAACTGCATCCTGACTCTAGGAAATAGATTAGTCCATTCAGAGAGTTTGGAGCATGACATTTTTAAGTCCAGTGTACATCAGGCGCTCTGTGGTTGTGCCATCTGAGGACACGTATGTATGTCATAGCTGCAGGCCACCTGCACAGTGGTCCTGACTCTAGAGCATCATTACACACTCATTACACACCTGCGGACTGAGTGCAGGTCAGAGAGCATGCGGTCATCTCACATGAAAGCTGCTCATCTGTCTAGGGCTAGAAATCTTTGCACTCCTGTCCTGGACAGTCTAATGCAGCTCCTCTCGCCGCCTTCATTTCATCAATTTGATCAAAATCTTGGGCTAAAATAAAACTACTGTTGACTGTTCTGTCAAACTAAAACCTAAAGGTCTACTGGAATCGAAGGGATTCTTTATTTTAAAATAGATAGTTCAGACTCCAAATTCTGATTGCATGAGCCACGCTTGTGAGATGTGACTGCATTAATTTGTCTTTATCTTATGCCATTTTGTTTGGCTACCACATGACCAGAACTGGTGGAATTAGTTTCTGAGAGGTGAAACAAACTTTGGGGGATCATGAGTTTAAGTATCTTGTTCAAAAATGAATCTTACTAGGGATTACTGTCACTGTTACTAAGCCAGTGGGACAGAACAAGTTTTGAGGAGGGGTAGTTAACAGGATTAACAGAAGCGTTGCCTCCCCCTTGTGTTTGATCCAAAATGTACTCACACTCTTGGCAATGTATAGTGAACACTTTGTTTACGTTTCTCAAGTGTTTGAATTTTAAGTAAATATCATGCAAAATGCTAAATATATATTCAAAATAAAAGTTTTTGTTTATATAATTTATAACATTTTTAATATATAAACATAAAACATTTTTCTTAAATACATACATACATGTGTGTGTATTTATATATACATAAATATACACAGTACACACAGATATATTATGTACACACTTTATATATATATATATATAAATAATATTATTGGTATTACTTGAGCATTACATTGTTTGGTTAATCAGATCTGTAGTATGGTCTTGCAACATTTACTCTTTTCCAAAATTCCAGACTACGATGTAATGATAGATTGCTATTAGCTGTAAAATGTGAAACGTAATTTAAACTATTAACAATGTCAACAGCATATTGATTGTTATTGTATTTTCGAGCCAGCGCTTTGTGTTTGTGATCAATATGCACTTAAGGAATATACGCTTTAGGTTTGTTTTATTATTAGCCCAGCTGGGGCGGAGTGTGTTGTTTTTTTATCTGTTATTCCGGCAGGTTTAGTTTAGTCCCTCAGGCTGAACGCTAACATCATGTAAACCATCAAACACATACACACACACACACCACAGCCAAATGACACATACGTGTTTGCATATGATGCAGGGAATCCAAATCTCACTTTGCTTTATGTACATAGGTGTACTAAAGGCTGTAGAGATGAATTATGGATTTGTGTGTTGAGCAGCCTCTGGGAGATGTGTGTTATTCCAGCGTGTCAGGAAATAGAGTGGGTGGACGGGATTCTGATTAGAGCCGGAGCTAAGATAGAGAGACAGATCTATGGTTTCTATATCCGTCCCTGAACAGAGAGAGATGTGCCTTATCATAGACACCGACAGACACCCTGTACACTCGACTCAGTCCGTATCAGTCAGCTGAGGACCACACAAACACACACACACACACACACGTGTTGTGATAGCACCCATTTATCAAGCACTGACAACTCACATTGAGCGCTGCAGGACTGCACGCTTTCTCTTTATTTTTGTCCGATGTCTCCATCGTGTCGTTGTCAAAGGGTCTGAGCTCTAGGTAATATGCTGAGTGTGTTCCCGAGCCTGATCCATCGGTTCGTGAAAAAACGTGGTAAGTTACGTAAATGCATAAAAGGAGACAGATTGGCTCTTTTTTCGTTCTCAATTTTCTGCCGCTTGATTAAACTTGCTGCAGGATCAATCCAGCGCTGAATCTCAAATCAATTTTGATAGCGTCTAGGGAAAAAAAACGAGCCGCGCACTCGCGCCCTAAAACACATCAACCTGTGGGAGGCTGATTGTGTTACAGAGAAATAGAAACCCAGTCATCACTGAGACTGCAGAAACATCTCTCAGTGTACCTTTAACCTGGTTTCTGATGAGTCTGTGAGGCTTTGGTTATTAGTAGTGTTTGATGAGGCATTTCGACAAACCGCAAAAAAGGAATAGTTCACCATCAGCCATCCAACATGTAGATGAGTTTGTTTCTTCATCAGATTTGGAGAAATAGCATTGCATCAGTGTCTCAGCAATAAATGCTCTGCAGTGAAGAATGAGAGTCCAAACAGCTCATCACAAAACCATCACAATAATCCACACAACTCCAGTCCATCAGTTAACATCTGGAGAAGACAAGAGCTACGTTTCTAAATCCAAATATTAAGGCATAATCCATCATTTTTGCTCTCTCCAGTGATTCTCGTCTGAATCAGGAGAGAAATAGGCACAAAAGGACTTTTTCACTTGAAGAACTGTTATTATGGATTGTGGACTGATATTTTGTCCAGAAGCGATGATTAAAGTTAAAATGATTATTATTGTGATGTTTTTATCAGCTGTTAGGACTCTTATTTTGACGGCACCCATTCACTGTAGAGAATCAGTGATGCAATCAAGTGATAGAAAGCTACATTTCTCCAAATCTGATGAAGAAACAAACTCATCTACGTCTTGGATGTCCCAAGCGTGGGTAAATTTTCAGCAGATGTACTTATTTGGTTGAACTATTCCTTCTGCATGGAACTCGTTCTGCGCTCAAATAGCGTTAGAAATAAACAAGTTAAAGCACAATACAGAAATCCCCTAAACAACAGAACAAACACTGCCATAATTTAGTTTTAGGAACTATAGACGGCATCACAAACACCAGCTCAGGAAAATCCTGCATTCTTTATTCTCGCAGCGTAGCCTTGATTCAATCCATCACATGCTATCAGCTCAGAAATCGTTGGCCACCTTCATCAGACCTACAGATCTCATTTTCCTGTCGTATTTCCGGGTCGCTCCAAATCATTTCAACAGACCCTTGGGCCACGTAACACAGAGAGGATGGAGGGAAAATAAGGATTTCTATGAGGAATGCATATATTACACATTATAAAGGTGTTTTGGAGGCAGTTACGGTTCCTTATTATATGCCACGTCGTATATTGCAAATAATATTAACTGCAGTTATAATTCAAGCCTATTCATATTTATTTGTTTAGATATTGTATTCCATTAAAATGCATAATGTCTTGGTTTATATGCTGTAATGCATTATACTGAAAGCGTTCGCAACCTCAGGGTTTGTAGAGGCAGGATTCCTTATAAATCATGTATTTTGCATACAGTAAAAGAAAGGTCAGAAATCAGTGCTGTAAGGATTTTTTGGTTTTTACTTGCCCTGACAAACCTTTCATGAGCCCCACCATAAGCAAATTAATAAATAAAGAGAAATAGTTCTTGTTTTTAGTTAGTTTTTGACGTGTGAATCTCTGTAGTCTAATGAATAAAATTATGACAGCAAAATTTTAGATACCAGTGACATTTTTTCAACCAGTTACCACAGCAAAAACTACTAACCTAGCTAATATAACGGTCAAAAATGATTAAAGAAAAGTTAGTATTACAATATAGACAAAGAAGGAAAATAAAAGAAATAGCACCATTTTCACATGTTCACTTTAAGACAACAAAGCAGTTAAGATTTGTGATATATAGTGTATATATAGCTTTACATGTGTGTATGTGGATAAAGTTTGACATAAATCTAACTTTATATACAGAGCAGTGCAATAATATAGTTTAAGTTTGACCCATACTTCAGTGAACCGGTTGAACTGATTTTGCGTCAGCAATTTGAAAGAGAGAAGGACGTTAATGATTTAGACGTATATGTGTGTGTGCGTGAGTGTGTGCAGCGAGCATCCAGCCGTACCGCTGTGTTTCTCCTTTTTTCATATTTTATGAAAAACGAGACCCTCGTAGCGGGGGTGAATCTGTGAGAGCGCTTCTTTTGTGTGTGCGCTTTTGTTTATGTCTGTGCGAGTCGTGATCTTTCTTTACCAACATATAGATCTCCGGTTACTATGGTGATGAGCCTCCCATTAGCTTGTGATGATGATGATGGAGGTGATGATGTCATAAGAGCAGCATCTTCAGGGTCCTACAGACCCTCTTCAGAGCTACTTACACACACTGACCTAGTGAGAGTAAACAAGTGGCTCCCTTCTTAGGCAGCATCCTGAGCAGGCACCTGAGAAGTGAGCGATAAGTGCTGCCCATAACATGAATAGTGTGAAGCAGGCAGAAAACTTGACTCTCAATCGATTCCAGCAGAACTGAATGATTTATGAAGTGATACTCTAACCAAGGTTATTGGTAACTAAAACAAAAAAATGTTTTCAATGAAATAAAACAAGCAAAACTAAATAAACTGCAACATTGAAAGTATTTCTTTTCTGCTATTTGCCATAGCAACATTTCTTATTTTCTTTTAATATAATTAATATTTGATGTACTAAAATTAAAACTGAAAACAAATTAAACCTATTTAGACATTATTAGACATTTATTGAAAAATAAAATAATACATGACAAAAATCCAGAAGTAAAAACTAATTGAAAAGAATAAAAAAAAGTTGTTTACTAGACTTGTAAAAAAATGTATAATAAAAATAACACAGTGACTGAATCTTAAATTCAAATGAAATGGGAAATATGAAAAAAAAAAGCTAATTTAAAATATCAAATAAAATTATGATGAAATTAAATTAATAAAAACATTATACAGGCATATTAATTAAAAACAAGATATCTATGACATGACAAATTAAACTGAAATTACTGAAATTAAACATTAACTGAAACTAAATTAAAAATAAATTAAAATATTTATTTGCTAGATATTAAAAAACAATCACTAAAATATGACAAGCATACAAAATTACTAAAAATCAAACTAAAGTTTAAATGGAAAATACAATTAAATTAAATATGAAATTAAACTGTAAAGGTATCTCAATCATACAAAAAAAAAACACTGACAGTAAACTAACTCTAATATAAAAATTATGCAGTTATTAAGTTCTACATGCAGCTATATCTATGCAGCAATTTTTGCCATACAAGAAACTTGTATGAATGGCTGAAATTTCTGAAATTTCATGCCATTTTTTTTCTCCTCGAATACCTTATAGCACTGGACATGTCGTGTTGTGATGAAGTCAAGTATAATGGGTTGCGGACAGGCTTCATGTTGAATTTGAACTGCTTTCTGCTGTGTGTTAAATGCTTTTGGACGGGATTTTGCTGCAGTCAGCAGATACAGCAGGTGTGTGTGTGTGTGAGATACTGTGTAGGACTCTGTATACTGACTAAAACACTAATGACTAATGACTCGTGACTGCTTCCTCTTTAGTCTTAATTACTCTACACTTGCATTTACACAGTAACTGCTGTGACACCTTAATGAGACGTTCCTAGGATGCAAAAATGTTGATTAATTAAGAAGACAAAAGCACCGAGGTCATAAAGTCTCGAAGTTTCTTGTCTTTCCGTCTTTGTTTCATTTTACATGTTCTGTCCATTCACATTTTCTACTAATTTAAAACTGGGTCAAGCAAAGACTTTGGCAGACCGAGCATCAATTACACTCACATCAAGAGTAACCAAGACAGAGAGAAGTTTCTTCTTGACATTTCAAACCTAATTAAAGGAGAAAGTGGAGTGATCCAAGAGAGGTCAGCAACTCATTACAATCACACACATGCGCGTGTTTGTTTTTCTGTCATGAAGAGGACTTCTTGTTCACTTCTTTTTTGGTGATTTTGTCTGCAAGCTATTTATACACAACTGGTCAGTATTTTGAAATAATTATGATTTTGTTTTCAAAAGAAGTCTCTTCTGCTCACCAAGGCTGCATTTTTGATGAAAAAGTACAGTAAAATAGTGACATATTATGAATTTAGTTTAAAATGTAATTTATTTCTGTGATCAAATATGAATTTTCAGCATCATTATGCCAGTCTTCAGTGTCACATGATCCTTGTTCTAATATGCTAATTTCCTGCTGAGAAACATTTCTGATTATTAGCAATGTTGTGCTGCACAATATTTTTGTAGAAACAATAAATGTAGAAAAAAGAAAAGAAACAAATACTTTTATTCATCAAAGACGCATTAAAATTGATCAGAAGTGGCAAAAATGTGTTTATAAAGTTGCAAAAAAATAAATATATATATTTTTTTTAATTCGTCAAAGAATCCTAAGAAAATGTATCACAAAATATAAACAGCAAAAACATTAAAAATGGATAATAATGATAAGCATTATTATTAATTAAGCAGCAAATATGCATATTAGAATGATTTTTAGTAATAATGCTGAAAATTCAGCTGCGCATCACAAAAGTAAATTACAACTTTCAATATATTCAAATAGAATATGGTTATTTTAAATTTTAATAATATTTTATTATACTATCACCATATTATAGTCAAATAAATGTTGCTTTGGTAAGTAGAACGTCTTTCAGAAACACTAAAAAATGTAATTATTCCAGTCTTTAGAGTAAAATGCCGTTCACACCAAGACCTAATAATAACTACAACTGTAAAATTTCTAATTCTATAAGAAAAGGGATGTCCTCAACACGGATTGCTAAGCGTTGTCAGATTGAGCTCACTTGTGGAGATAAATGTGTGCTCATACCTGAATACACCCTCACACGCTGGCCTCGCCAGACCCTCTTAACCCCTTAAGTGTGTATGTGTTTCATGAATGCGAGTCGGTAGCCGTCAGGAGCGTATCATTCTCCATTCATTCACAGAACGCTCATTTAGCAGTGAGAGAGAGAAACCGTTCCTCCTCTGCTCTCTAAAACGAGATCCTGACGTTCTTCAACACAAAACCCCATCCACGTCATTCACTGATGTGCTCGCACTAAATATAGATGCATGAACAAGCGGGGAGCTCAATTGCGAAGAATAATCCATATTTAGATCAGCGCATTTATATTTACCTGTGAGTTTGCTCTCGTTTAATGTCTCTTATAATCTGTTTACTGCTGTGAAAATGGCTTTCATGCATATTTCATTTCCTTAATGTCACATGCACGTGATTATAACGGCGCTAATGACTGCTGTTTGCCATTGTAAGTATCTTTTATTACTGTTGCTTTTACTAGCACTGAAGTTTGTTTTGTTAGTTTTTCTGTTCTCTTATCGCATCTCTCTGGTTTCTTTGCTGCATCAATAAGATTGAATATCTCTAGCCTTGTGATCTGAATGAGGATTATTCTGGTGAGTGTTTGTGTGCGAGATCTGTTGTGTTTGGCTCTGATTGACAGCTGTCTGAATGGGGCACACAGGCTGCAGGTGTTCCCTGACCATTTGTGCGTGTGAAGTGACCTGTGGGTGTGTTTTTTGCCGGGCCGCGTGTCCTGCAGCATTTCCATCAGGCTGGCAATGGGAGGAACATGTCACTACAAGCTCCTCAATCTACTGCTGTTACAGAAATCAATACTGCCTGGCACACACACACACACACATGAGCACAAACACACACACATTCAGGACATCTCAATCGCTCTACGGATATAAAGATGTCTGCAGGTGAAGTCGAAACTATAAAAATGTCTTAATTTAAGTTTGAAGTTTTGTTAAAAATGAGCCCATCCAGATTTAGTGCACACACCCACACCAACGCACACAAACACCAACACACACACACGCAAACACACACACGTTCAGGAGAACATCTCAATTGCTCTACGGATATAAAGGTGTCTGCAGAAGAAGTCGAAACTATAAAAATTGTCTTGATTTGATCTTTAAGTTTTGTAAAAATGAGCCCATCCAGATTTAGCGCGCACACACATACATTCTCCATAGACTTCTATTGCTTTTCTTTTATGTACAGCTACAGTAGTTATAAATACAGTAACCTAACCCCAGCAGAAAACTTTCTGCAATTTTACTATTTTGTTTTTTATATAATTTTGGTACATTTTTCCAGGTTTAGCTCAATTCTGGGTACATATTTTTTGGCAAAGTATGGTTAGGTACTCTCTCTCTCTCTCTCACTCACACACACACACACACACATAGACAAACAGTCTAGTGGTAAGTACACTGTAAAAATATAAAAAGTTGAGAAAGATTTGTGAGTTTTCTCAACTTGTTGTTTTCAGTGCATAAAGAGTAAAAAGTTGAGAAATCCACAAATCCTCTCCTGTTGCCTCATGGGATAGAAAAGTGTCCTTTGAATGGACACTTCAGAAATAGTAAGTCATGCAGGTATGGTTTTATGAAGACTGCAAATCTGGACATGCTACTTTTGTCACTTAATGTTTTTCATCTACTACACTGAAAACAATTTGGTAAAGATATGATTTTTACTTAGCAATTGCTAGTAAACGTCACATTTAGTTTCAAAGAAACAGCAAATAATAGTGAATAAAACAAGAAATGTTGAAATAGAAAAGCTGATATGGTATTTTCTTGTAAAACATGCTTTAGTAACTAAATATTTTTGTAATGTCAGAAGCAGCCTAAGTGTGCTTTTTCAGCGATAATTACCTACAAGCACAGAGAGAAGTGTGTGATTTGTTTATTTCTTATTTAGTTGTAGAAATGTGAGGCTGAATGCATGAAAACCTAAAAATAGTAGTGAATTTAGTGAGATGCTAATGCTTACTGCTTTCCCATCATCAGTGAAGTGGATAGTAGAAGTATGCAAAGTAGCATGCATATCTTCTCTCTTTTAAACGGGATGATTTTTCCGTTAGATAATTGCATTTACTAAATCATTCTGTGGTGGAAGATTCAGAATATATTTCATCTAAAATTATTCAACACTTTGTGTATGTTTATTCTACACAGACAGAGCGACATACAGTACATTTTAACCACTCTTCAACCAATAAGAAGTTAGTTTGCAATGTAATGTAGAAGGAAAGCTCTTGTTCCCAGCATGTGATGGTGTGTGTGAGAGAGAGAGGAAGTATTGTGTGTCATGGTATACTTGATTTCAGAGTTTTCTCTCCACAGAAGAGTGTGGAAGGATTCATCCATTATGAATGTCTCAGAGAAACACTGTCACCTGGACTGAGCTACTCAAACACCGGCGCTCCTGAGCAGCAGGTCTGGAGCGTGTGTGTGTGTGTGTGTGTGTGAGATTACAGTCTCTCTGCCTTCAGGAGAAACATCCCAGCTCACTTTTACACGCAGCTGATTTTGCCTAGTTAATAAGAGGTTTTTATGACATGCACATTTTACAGTATCTCAGGAGTTAACAAGCACATTTGTGTGTGTGTGTGTGTGTATGATTATAGCACAATGATGTGTCAGCGGTGACATTGTGAAGGGCACAGTGAGGCTTGGGTAACATCCAGTTTGGAATATTTAGTCCCTTTGGGTTTATTAAACACAGACACTCACACATGAACCTCTGCTGCTCTTGCTTTTCAAACCTCTCACAAAAAGATAATAATATACATAAAATGAGAGAGACACTGATTACTGGTTATACAATATATTGTCACTTTTTTGCTTGATTGGTTGTTTGTTCTTTAACATTTTGTATAAACAGAATAGTAGTATTGATATACTATTATCATTTTTGTAATATTGTTTAATATATTAACTTAGTAAGTTATAAAATTTGTTAATATTTAGAATTGTATTCTATTTTTATATTTTCTGTTTTTATTTTTTTTATATAATTTGTATGTTTTAGTTATTTTAAGACATTATTTAGGTTTTTTTTTTAATTTAGTATTAAACTAAATAAAAAAAAAAGAAAAGTTGCCTTTGCAAAATTTAAAATAGTTTCTGTATGTTAGATATTAGACATTTAAATCAAGCTCAGATGATCTCTACACTTTTGAAAGGTAAGAGAAAAATAACAGTCCAAATGATTTCTATGAATTGGTTCTTTTGAACACTTTGTTTTAATTACCTATTAAAGAAAGGAACAGTTTTCTTCTTTATTTAATTACTGGTTGCTAATGTCCGCTGTGGCGTATTAAATTCTGTAACATGTTTTAATAAAGCCATATGTAGACACACATTGCTGTTGATTAAGTTTTTATGTAATTAAGGTATATTAATTATAGGGCGTTTTGTGTATTGCAATTCACGTGTCCCAGGTTTTTTGCACCTTAATTAAGATTAATGTTCATACTCCATAATGTCCCGGGTCTGGGCTTTCCCTGCATCTTGAATATGACTGTGACAAATATTCATGAGCTCTTGGACGTGCTGCAGCTAAAGCACCCCTGCAGATGGTTCCCGGCTCATTTAGAGTCAGACGTGTCTGAAGAGAAGAGCTTAGACTGACTCATTGAGTTCAGGAGCCATTAACTTCCCAGACTGATTCAGTCCAATCCACGAACAAATCACTTGGTGAACCAGACCAACTCAAAACAATGACTTTTTCCTTTGGATATCACTAGTTTAGTAACCTTTTGGACATCTTTGTCCTTTTCAGTTCAGTTTTTATGTTATTTCCTTTGTGTGTGTGTGTGTAAATTTTGGCTCAGGTGTTTTATTGGAATTACTATTTCACCCTCATTTTCTTTAATAAATCTGATTTGCACTAGACACAATAGTTCCTCTCCCGGCCTTAAGGCCAAAAATGTCCCCACTGAATCTCATTAAAATGGCTTTAACCATAAAATTATGCAATTTTTTTGTTAATAGGCTTTCATTCTGTTGGCAATGCTTTAAAAATTACAATTTTTTACCAGATGGTGCCATTTTTTCAGGTTTGGCCTACAAAGCAAATACTCTTTATTACTGTTTTCCGCTTCTGCGTATTATAGAGCCAATTGGATAAATAATGCAGCTATTATTGTGTGGGTGTGTTGGTGTGGATGTTAGTGTGTGGCGTGTAATATTTCAGAGAGGAACTCTACTGTAAAACACAAAATTAAAAAGTTTTAGCTGAGTTTTACTGACATCTAATGGGCAAAATTTGGTACGGTACAAGTTTTTGAGATATCAACTTCAAATTTGGAACACAGCTTTATGGCTTTGATTTTCTTGCAGGTTGAGAATTCAACATGTTTCATAAAATATATATTTTACATAAAACTTTGTTTATAAATAATTTTCTAAACCTGTATAAAACTTTTTTTTTTTTGGTTTCACTTCTTAAACTTTTCTTTTTCTTATTTAAAATGAGACCAAACCCCCAAGCTTAATATTTTTTTGACATGGACATTTTTGTCCACTATGGAACTATGTGTAACTTTTTATTGATGCACAAGATGCTGATTAGAGTTCATATCGAGACCTTTGATTGCAGACTGTCTTCATAAATCTGAGCACAGTTTGAGACATAAACAGCAAACATCTGCATTGCAGAAATGTGATATTGAAGGGATCTCATCTGCGATTTGTCTTCCAGCGTATATTGCGTCTGCCAGGAATGTGCTCAGAAATGTTGCATGGTCTTTTGGCCAACGTGTGTAATTTGATATTGGGAGCGCCGGGCTCTTGTTAATGTCAGCACTGAAGTGTTTTTGCTGGAGCTGAAACATGTGTCCGCGTTTGGCTGGACTTCTGCAGCCACGGGTCATTAAAGGACGCCGGTCGGCTGTTTTCTTTCAGGTAGTGTTGTAAACACTGTTTCAAAGCGCCTTTGTTGGAGGAATGTTCCAGGTTCAATGCAACTTAAGCCATATACGGACAGCTCCTGTGGTGTAATTTCCATAGAAAACGATTTCTAAAAACAAACTTGTTTACCAGCGCTAAAAAAAGATGATTTAGGCTCTTCGCAGCTCGAATAACACTCTTTGTTTTTGTATGCAACAATTATTATAAGTGCTTGAAGCTGCACATTTGAGCTTTTAAACATCTTGCATTAATCAAAATGCATTTGTTCTGTGCTTTCACAAACCGAGTGACAAGCTGAAGTCATTTTCTCTGGTAATCAAGAGATTGAAGGGTTTTTCTGAACCCTTGAAGAGCCGTGGTGCGGTTCTCGCACGTAATGGCGGTAAATCTTCTTTGCACAGAGCTCAATCTGAGTGGCTCAACGCAGCTGTTTGGATAAATCTGTACGGAATATTAAAGCGCAGTTTAAAATTCTGTACATTAATCTCTCTTTCAGCGCTGATGTAAGCAGCCGCGCTGCGGGGATAAATATAATCTAATAACGCAGTGGCTTTTACAGTCATTCAAATGAAACCAATTAAAAAGCCTGCGTCTGCGCAGCCCGCGTCCCTTGAGTGTGAGTTTACACAAGGTTTAGACTCCCACCTAACAGATCACTACCGTCTGTCTCTTTTTCAATCTCTTTCTCCAGGAATCATTTAAGAAGGTTGCTGGACCTTGAGAAGTGAGAACTTGCGTCTATAAACAATCTGTGCATTAAAATGCATCAGCCAAGGCAGAACCACAGATGTATAGTGCAGCATTCATAAAGTGCATTATTATTGCTAGTTAATGATGTATCTCTTCCTTGTTTATCTGAGTTTGTTTCACGATTAATCTATGGACATTTTTTAATGCATTGATTTCTCGCTTTTTATACTTGCAGCTCCAATTCAGTTTTCACATTCAATTAGACAAACAAATTGTACGCCTAAAAGAAATGCATTTTTCAAAATAAATACAAGATTTATTTATGGACGGCTGGTTTTCCCAGTTAAGGATGTCGCTGTATATACCCAAAGGGAGGTTTGGCAGATTTAGCTCACTTTTGAGGACAAACTTGTCGCTGAAGTCTTATAAAGTCAATGCAAACATGTGAGCATAATGGTTTGTGTTGCTCAGATTAATGCAGACCGTGTCCTGTGAGAAACATTATATTGTCTTTAACCCTCAGAGGTATTTAAGCGTGTTTGTGTGTGTTGATATTTGCACGAGTCCTCTGGAGAGCGCGTGCCGTGCGTGTGTTGACAGCCGCTCAATGCTTTGTAAATCCCGAAACAAACCCCTCCGACGCGGCGCTCGCGCTCAGATCGTGCTGTGTGTCACAATTATATGTTAGTTACTCTGAACCACGCCTGAAAAAGGAATAATGCTGGACCTGAATGCATTTCAAGATGTTTGTTTGTGTAAATGCTTCTTATTGTCAAGGGATCTTTCAAGAGTTCTCAGACTGAATCAATCCAGTGACTCGCTAAATCAGAACAAAAGAATCATTAGTGGAATTGGAAATGTTAAATTAATCATTTCCTGTCCCTGGTCTTTATATTTCACACACAGATACAAGCCATTTTATCACTCAATTAAAAGTGCCCTCCTTGACTTTCCTCTTGAGGAGCGGCTCGTATGACGAGGTGAGGAAGTCAATGCAACGCCTGGAATAATTAAATGGGAATATTCTCATCACTCACGCGATATAATAGTCAGAGGTCATTCGGTTTCCCCACCTGACGTGTATATAATAACTCGCGGTCTCTCTATAAACATCAGAGTTTGTGTTGTCTAAAACACTCATATTATGCACGTTAAAATAGGCTTATGTTTTGCACATTAGAGTTCAAATCATTAACACCTTAACAAGTAACACTGTAAAAATGGTGTATAAACAACATACAGAGATAATTTTCATAAACAGTTACAAAAAAATGGGAACTAAAACATTGAATTAAATTATGTGGGAGGAAAGCTAAAGTAAAATGTACTGTAGTAATCTCTCAGTGCATGAATTAAAGGGATAGTTCATACCCAACAAGGAAAAGTAATATACTCAGCCTCAAGTTTAAACCTTCTGTTGAACACAAAAGAAGACATTTTTAAGAATGTTGATAACCAAATGTGACCCTGGACCACAAAACGGTCGCGGTGGTATACAGTATTTGTAGCAATAGCCAAAAATAAGTTGTATGGGTCAAAATGATGGATTTCTCTTTTTTGCCAAAAGCCATTAGGATATTAAGTAAAGATGATATTTTGTAAATTTCCTTCCGTAAATATATCTAAACTTAATTTTTGATTAGTAATATGCATTGCTGTCATGAGTGCCCTCAAGCTCCACTAGAGGTACGTCTCTGCTTTGTCTCCTCCATACCTGTTTGCCTGTTGATAAGACCCTGCCTGTTTTTGGAATAAAGAGTTTTATGCATATGGATCCGAACGCTTCAGCCGCAATCATTACAATTGCTAAGGACTTTATTTGGACAACTTTAAATGTGATTATCTCAATATTTAGATTGCACTTTCAGATTCCAGATTTTCAAATAGTTGTATCTCAGACAAATATTATCCTATCCTAACAAACCAGACATCAATATTTATTCAGCTTTCATGTGATGTATACATCTTAATTTCGAAAAACAATTGGCCCTCAAGACTGGTTTTGTGGTCCAGGGTCACATACAGCTGATGGTAGCCATTCATAGTATGGAAAAATTAGTATTATAGATGTTAATGTCTACTGGCTGGTTACCAACGTTCTTTAAAATATCTTCTTACAGGAGAAAGAAACTCATAGAGATTTGGATAAACTTGGGTTAGTAATTTTTTGGGGGGTGAACTATCCCTTTAATTATACACTCTCAGAAATAAAGGTACAAAAGCTGTCACTGGGGTGGTACCTTTCCAAAAGGTACATATTTGTACCTAAAGGGTCCATTTTGGTACCTTAAAGGTACATATTATATTAGTACTTAAAGTGTACATATTTGAACCTAAGAGGTATAAAAGTGCACCTTTTGAAAAGGTACCGCCCCAGTGACAGCTTCTGCACCTTTCTGGGAGTGTACTGGCTGTTTTTGCTACTGTACCTTTAAGAGTTCTATATGCAAATAAGCTCTTTTATTAATCTCTAACCTGCTTCAGTTGATCCTTGCGGGTCGAGTGACTGAATATGCAGTAGTTCTTGATATGCAAATGTGGGTGGTCATATGCTAATGAGCCGCAGTTTGATCTTCTTGATGGACCGGGGAGGTTTTTTGTGTTGTGAATATATCCAATATTCTGGTACATTGGAATCTTTTTATTAAAAAAAAAAAAAACAACAGAAGTCACCCTTTGATCCATTATTCCATTATGCCACCCATGTGGCTTGCTAAGAAAACCATTGTCTTGTTTTCAGCGCAGGAACATTTGCGGGTTAATGAGGGGACTTTGGGCTTCATTAGCATTTTGCATGTCACAACAGTGGCGCAGTTTTCAGTGCAGGGCATCACCATGGCAACATCTGCTCTGGGCCAGGTTATGGGATGCGCTATAATGGTTAAAGCTCAGCACTGGTAAACGGGGGGTTGATGGTTTGACCCTGTGAGGGGCGAGTCATGAACAATCTCCACCGTGCCCTTGAGCGAGACCCTTCACCTCAGTAGAAACCTTCATGACACTGGTGATGCCGATATCGCTTGATGCTTTATGACGCCATTGCCGGGGCGAGGGGTGATAAATAAACTCTTCACTTGACCTTGAAACCCATTTAGAAAGATATTAGTGTAAATGATAGCCTAAGGTCCTTGACAACTGTCTGTGACAGAGCCAGTGCTTCTTCGTACAGGAAATGGTTAAATATAAGAGTTCACCCGATTCTCATTTAGCTTGAAGAGATTTGACATCCTTGATGTCAAGAGTGAAATTATTATTAAACAGCTTATGGTCAGTTCATCACACCAAGCATGAACATCGTTCTACAGATTTGGAATGATGTAATAATTTTTTTTATGTTGTTGAAAGAGTTTCTTGTGCTCAGCATTTATTTGATCAAAAATACTGTAAAAACAGCAATAATGTGCAATTTTATTACCATTTAAAATAACAGTGTTCCTGTTAACATTGATATGATTAAAAAAACCGATTAACATGTAAAATTTATACACTGTAAAAAAAACCTTACAGTAAAAAATGTGAAAATACTACAGTAAAAACCTGTTAAATGGTTAAATTCCTGTAAAATTTACAGGGAAAAACATAAACTGACATTCCCAGAATTCCCTGCATTGCAAATTTAGTTAGAATTTTTTTTTAACCCAATTAAACCCAAAATGCTGTTACTATTATTATAATTTTTTTTTTTTTTTATCTAATTCTGTCAACCGCAGCCGCATACATACATATACATTTATAAATTACATTTTAACATATATTCACATAGAAAACAGTTATTTGAAAGTGTAATATTATTTCACAATTTTAAATGCCGCTTTGCTGAGCAAAAAAAGACACTTAACACACACACACAAAAAAAAAATTATATTTCAAACTAAACCAGTAGTGCAGATTCCTTTAAAAGGTACAGAACAAATGTCTTACTGTTTAGTTTCAATAAACACTCATTTAGAATCGGAGAAGAGGTTTTGAGCACTCACGTTTCTATATGTTTCCTTTATTAAACTGAACACTTTGTTGGAAATCTGTTTCTCATGACATGAGGTCTTTATCGTTGGCAGTCGTGAAGAACCAGGATGATTGTGTCAGTATTGTCAGCCAACAGCTAGAGAAACCTTGACTGGTCTCCAGCGGCATGGTGTGTGTGTGTGTGTTAGAGAGCGAGGTCGGGGTCGAGGGATTGCTCTGCGAGACATAATTAAATCAACAATGAAAGATTTGCAGGGAGCAGCCCTTTAAAATTAAATTTTCTTCTGCAAGACTTTCCGCAGCAGGGAAGATCCCAGATAGACGCAGGAGCAGAAATGTGGGTTAACCAGAGGTTAGCGTGAGGAAATGGCCTTCTGTTTAACCCACAACAAACAGCTCTGTTCAGATCAACAGACGGACAAATACAACCGCACGTCTAAGCGCTCGTAGAGAATGTGTGGTCTGTTTATTACTTCACTTAAATGTCTCTGTTTTATGTTGAGTTACACTGGAAGTCAAAGGTTTGAACTTATTTAGTCATTGTTTATTAGGACTAATTTTCAGATGTTAGAATAGTGTTAAAATGAAACATAATTAGAAATCTGGGATCGGGTTATTATACGGTAGTCAACTAAAAAACTATATAAATGATATGAATAATTTCTCATTTTCATTGTTTAAATTGATATACTAAAACAAATAAAACTGAAATTAGTAAAAACTATATAGACATAAAAAAAACTAATAAAAGTGACAAAAAATACACAACAGCATTATTTAAACAAACTAAAATGAAAATAGAAAATACTAAATAAAATAACTGATTAAATATATTAAGAAGCAATGTTAAATCTATAGCTTGGTTAAACTAAAACATTAAAAATGTTACTTAAAAAAAAAAAAATATATATATATATATATATATATATACATAAATTTAGCTAGTTGACTTGTACTAAATTTAAAACAAATAATATATAAAGAAATAAAGAAAATAATAATAAAAAATACTATATAGACTTAACTATATAGACAAAATACCTGAAACTAAAAGTAAAATAGATGCTATTTAAGGAAGAACTGGTATGCTGCAGATGTGAGGATCCTTTTCCTTCACTATACAGCTATTATAATTGTTTTAATTAAAATTTAGACACAGTATGTCTGCAGAACTGATTTCAAGCGTTTAAGCAGAAGCTTTTTACATCAAAAAGATTTTTCAATCACGAACCGAGTCCAAACGTTTTCGTATGTTTTTGGAGCATTAACGAGATTCTAATGTGCTGCCACATTATCCTAAAATTAAAAGTCAACGCACGACCCCACACACTAACAGCCGGAAGAGATGACAGATTAAAGCTGCTGTCTGACATCTCTGATTATTGTGCTGAATTATTCGGGAAGTTTATTGTGTCTCTGATTCAGAGTTCGTTCTGAGTAGAGATCTGCCTCTTAATGAGACCTGTGACCTGACACGACCCATAACCATGTCAGATTTCAGCACTGAACCAATACAAAATTGCACACTCCCTTCTTGGCCCGAAATACACTTTGTAAGTCAACACAGATGGTTCTAGCCACGCAAGTTTAATTTACATTATTCTGATTCCGTACATGCACATTTCATTACAGGTTTCAAGAATTAGCATACATTGTTTAGATTTTTGTTTTTCTGTCAGTTTTTTCTTTCAGACCAACTACTATCATAACAGTGGAGCAACAGTTTGAAGAGCAAGCATCTTACTGAGTAAGTTAAAAATAGATAAACTATAAACAAAAAAAGTGTCTTCTGCTAAACAAGGATGCATTTATTTGTTCAGAAACACAGTAAAAATAGAGAAATATTTTTACTTTTTAAAATAATAGTTTTCTTTTTTAATATATAATAAAATGTAATTTATTCCGGTGATCAAAGCTGGATTTTTTATCATCATTACTCCAGTCTTTAGTGTAACATCATCCTTCAGAAATCATTCTAATATGCTGATTTGCTGCACAAGAAACATTTCTTATTGTCTATTGGTACTGGGCAGCAATTAATTGTGTTTTTTTTTTTGTAGATAATATATGTGTGTGTACTGTTTATATTTATTATGTATATAAAAAATACATACACATGCATGTATACATTTAAGAAAAATATGCTCATATTAAATTGTGTATATATACATGTAAATAGTTTAAACATATATATTGTATGTGTGTGTTTTTAAGTAAATATACACAGTACAAACACATATATTATGTAAACGAAAGCTTGTTGTGATTAATTGTTGCCCAGCACTTATTATTATTATCAGAGCTGAGAACAGTTGTGCTGATGAATATTTTTGTGCAAAGTAAGATACACTGCTATTGAAAGGTAAATCAAATAAATTAATTATTCAGCAATAAATAATAAAAAGTGACATTAAATTGATTAAAAGTGACAGTAAATTTGTACATTTACTAAATAGTTTCAGATAAATGCTGTTCATTTGAACTTTGATTTAATCAAAGAATCCTGAAAATGAAATGTATGTCAGTGTATAAGCAGCAGCAAAGAACAAGTGAAACTGTTCCTGAATAATGACACGTATGGTTGTTAACACATTTGAAGCGTTCCTGCCAAGTAAAACATTTGAAATGTTCCTGGCCTTAATTTCCTGCAAGGATTATCAGTGCAAAATTAATAAAACATTAAATATTTATAATAACAAGTACCTATTTTCTTTGATTTATAACCTAAACTCAACCGCAACCCATACATATGCAAGTAAAAAATATCTAAAAATTTCCTCCAGCATGGCACCTGTTGTTCTGATCAAACTCGCAGCGTTTTGTGCTCTCTAGATGTAATTCAGTTTGCCGATAATTCTGGGAAAGCAAGGACTTGGGGTGCTAAAATACAGATAAACACAATGCTCTCATGCGCACAGAAGCAGCTCATACTCCACTTCCCCCGAATTAATCAACTAGACAACAATATCCCATCAGTATTCAGAGAGCGGCGGTGAGCAGCGGACACAGTGGCGGATCCCGGAGCCGTGTCGTGTGTCTGCGGTGGGATTAATCCTGCGTCTATCGGCGCCGGGCGGGAGTCTCAGGTGCGTCTGTCTGATAACTCACGCTATTGTCCGGCCTCACGCGGTGTGACGGCTCCAGTCTGCCCCGAGAACATCGAACGTCCGCCGAAGTGCGCTCTTAATATAAGCACCAACCCTTTAGAGACCATTGTGTGCTGATGCATGGCGGAGTGTGTGTGCGTGTGTGTGGGTGGGTGAAAGTTTACGGCTGCGCCTTTGAAAAAGTGAAATTCTCATTTTGGTATGAAAAGCTGATCTCACTGTATCACCAAGACAGCAACTTCCCAGATGAAACTTTCCGCCTCGTTCAGCACTTTCTATGGTGCGCCGATAGATTAAAGCCTGTGGAGAAACACAGACAGACAGTCCTTGTTTGAGAGCTAGGTGGGTGTTTAGGTACAATGCACCCAGAAATATCTGGACACTTCAACCGAGAATGACATTCTGCCATCATTTTCTCCCCCTCGTGTCATTCTGAAACTGCATGACTGACTTTCTTCTGTGGCAGGAGGATGTGTTGCACAATGCCAGGCTTTTTGTATGTGGGGCTGTCAAATGACAAATGAAAGCGTTCTACACGTTTCAAAAGCGTTGTTCGCAAGTTCAAAAAGTACTTTGTGTGAAGTAAACACTGCAATTGAAGTCATTATTTGATTAAAATCCGCTGTTGTCGAATCCCGATTGGGTCAGATGTGATGCTTCAGCCAGGTTTGACACTGATGTGGGTCCTGACTACAGCAGGATGGAAGAGAATTGGAAAATCGGCTGTTCGTATCAAATCACTACCTTCTGCACTGCACTTTAAATTTAATTTAACATCAATTTTTGTTTTCAATACGCTGCCAATGAAACGTTTTTAACAGTTATGCTTGCTTTTTGATCAATATAATGCATCCTTGCTGAATAAAAGTACTTTTTTATATCTTAAAGAATTGAATTTGAATAGCAGAGTATCAGTTTCCCCGAAATATGAAGCAATATGAAGTTTTCAACACTGATAATAATCAAAAATGTTAGCTAAGCAGCAATATTAGAATAATTTCTAAAGCATCATATGACTCTGAAGATTGGAATAATGATGCTGAAAATCCAGCTTTCATTCTCAGTATACAAAAATACAGTGATTTTAAATTAGATTAATATTTCACAATTTAATATATTTTTTTATTATTATTCTTAATGGTGACTATTAAACACACAAACACACATGTATATAGATATATATATATATATTTATATTTAAATACTAAATGTATACTATATTTATTTTTAATTAATTTTTAATAGTGTTTAATTTACAGAATTTAGTTATGCAAATAAAATGCATTGTTCTCAGTGGTGACAAAAAATTTGGTTAATAAACAACATTTATTTGGTTTTTAATTTATAATACAAATGTTCCATTTAAATAATGTTTTTTTGCAAATCCTTTGCTTGTTTAAAAAAAATGATATCTGTTTTCATTTCATGTTCATATTATTATTATTATTATTATAGTATTTTTAATCTTTCAAAAACATAAATCTAATTTTTTAAACATAAATGTCTATATAATTTAAATATACTAAAGTTACATATACATTTTTGACTTAATATTGGCATTTGCTTTTTTGGTTGCACGATTCTGTATTTCAATGCCTTTTGTACTGGTTTAAGCTGGTTTAATCTAAAATGAATTATTTTAATTACGTTCATATGGTTTTCAGAGCTCGACAGCATCCGTCTCTTTTATGAATAAGCACTGACTCTGCAACTCTCCGGTTTTTGTAGAGAAGAAGTCAAAGCGGGATGAAGTGTGAGTATGACAGAATTTTCATTATTAAGCGTCTTATGAGTCTAAATTGCTTCAGGGTCCTGTGCGTTTGTGGACGTAGCAGGTATGCAGCGCTGTTACCTGTCTCAGGTGATTAGACAGAGAGAACTTTCCTCGTCTCTCTTCCTCTCTCTCAGAGTCCTTATTTTTGCGCTCTCGCCACACTCTGGCAGGATAATAGCAGCCACAAATCATCCCGTAGGCTTCACTGGGCAGGAAATTGATGTTCTTTCATTTCAAAACAATGGAGAGCCTTATGAGGGGCCTGATGATGTCATAACTCCAGCGGCTGACAGGTTTGGGGGGCGCCGGAACAGCTCAATCAATCCCAGCATGCACTGGGGCTGGCATCGAAACGCAGAGCAGACATTCTCAATCAAACGGCACAGTCGAAGCATTGTCTCACACACACGCAGCTGTAACATGGTCCGTCGATGGGTGTATCTCGTCAGAGTTTCAGAGAGGAGTGTGTGTGATTTACTGTGTCAGGCTTCATTATACCTGATGTGACAATCACTTCAAGTCAACACGACATCTAAATTGACCCCATTTACTTTCCTTGGTCTTGCTGAACAATTCTTTCAGTACTCTAAAATGAAAAATTCCTTCGCCTTTGGAGTGATTTTCTTTTTTGTTATAATCATGAGTCAAATAAGTGCTCGGTGAATCTCATGACAGCATGTCCTGTTCACATTTCACTCTAACATCAAAAGAAAGGAAATAAGAAGTTGTTTAATTTAATTCCGTGCAGAAAAAAATAAGCCTTTATTCATAATACTAGTGTTCGGTTTCTCAGTGGTGACTATTTAAAATGTTGTGTAATAAACAGCATTTATTCATTTTTTAGTTATTTTTTAGTTTACAATTTTTTGGGTTTTTCTTTTGCTTTTTTGAAAATAATTATTTCTATTTTGAGTTAATTTTGAGCTTTGTTGT
The DNA here is from genome assembly GCA_032357425.1 of Enteromius argenteus. Lineage (NCBI taxonomy): Eukaryota > Metazoa > Chordata > Actinopteri > Cypriniformes > Cyprinidae > Enteromius > Enteromius argenteus. Next base: position 991,089 of record JAUCMR010000058.1, on the reverse strand, counting down.
AATGTCTTTGTTGCAAAATTGTTTGTAATTCCTCTTATTTTCAATAGTAAGTATTTATTTATTCCTTGTTTTGTTTATTTATTTGTTTGCTTTGAGAGCAGTACAGTAAATACAACCATGCTTAAATTCTAGTTACTTTAAATAGTGTTCGATTTAAATAGCTTTTTGCATATAATTCTTGTGCGTAGTTATGAAAATAATGTCACAATCTAAAATATATAATTTCATGAGTATATGCGTGTAATTATTGTGTTATCATGTAAGCAGCGTGTAAGACGTGTTCGTTTCTGCCATGAAATGCTCTTCCAATCAGCTCCTCCTGCCCTACATTTTAATCTCATTTAATTTCCAGGTTTATTATGATATGTGTCACATTACATAATCCAAATAGGTTGTAAAAAATATATATATTGTGCAGTTAAGGCTTTTAAAGCATGATTAAAGCGGGACAGATGTTGTGGGTTAATTACGGCACATATAAAGCACATTATAATCAGCAGAAAGCTCTCCAGCAGGAATACCTGCTCGGTCTCGCTCTCCAAGGGAAAATCACAGCGATGAAGCCCTCCTGACCGCTAACATGGCAGAAAACACTTCAAAGCCACTGGACACATGTGTGACCGATGGCCCTTTCCTGCCTGTCAGAGATGAGAGAAGGAAAAGCAGCGGGAATATCTCACACACACTCCAAAACACACTTCCAGAGCGTCTGACGCCTTCCCGACCGCTCCGCTGTCAGATTTATGGTTATGGTTGGCTGATTGCTGAGTGATGGTGGAGTGTGAACACACACACACACACACACACGTCGATGCCAAATCTCAGAAACACAGACAAGGTCACCATCAGCACGACACAGATTCGAGACAGAAAACTCATATCTGTATTACACACACTTTATACACTTTTTCAGTTTGCATAGAATGTATAGCTGACCTCAAGGCTGAAGATTCATGTCAGACATGTTCATACACACACATATATATGCAGCGCTGCATTCCAGTGCGTGTCAGATCTCAGCGACACGAAGAGGAAAGAGAGAGAGAGAGAGAGAGCTGGAAATGAGGTTATGATATTGAAGCAGCAGTTATTTCTATAGTTTCATATTCATAATGAAATGTTTTGACAGGTTCTCTCCTCTGAAGCGTATTGAGCTGCTGAAGTGTCCAAATATCTGTCATTTCTTAAGAAAAAACTGTAGTAGATGAAGAGATGGATTATGTATGTAGATTTTTTTTCTACATTTAATTGCAGCTAAGAACATTGTCCCTCACATTCTCATTACTGTAACGAGTTTTGCAGTTTAGTTTTCCATTTTTATTTTGTCGTTTTTGTGATTGCTATTAGTGTAATGCATTATTTTCTTCACTGCACTACAATAAAAATACAGTGATACAAATATTTTACATTAGCATACATTCAGCTTTAAATAAGCTTCAATTAAAGGCAGTACAATTAATTATTTATCCCAAAATAAATTATCAATTAATTGAAACTTGTTTTCACATTTTGGGATAAATTTTTCTTGAAAACATGTCCCATTATTGTAAATCATTCAAATGTTTTAAATTGTTTGGTTTCCTTTTTCAATTTTTACTGTGTAATTTTTTTTATGTCAATGGTGATTTTAATTACGGTAATACATTATTTTCTTCACTTTTATTACAATAAAAAATACTTTGATACAAATGTTTTAAATTAGCCTAAATTACAGTTTAAATAAGCTTAAATTAAAGGCAGTATTTAATTATTATTATTTTCATATATATATATAATTAATAAAAATCTTCATGTTAAAGTATTGTGAATTTCAGGGTAGATTTGTTTAACTGTCCTTAAAATAATGTCACGATATACATGAAATATATACAATATATATAAGTCCTAATATATATAAAAATGTCTTTTTATTTTAGGTCAAATGTGACTATTCTTGAGAAGTTTGGTGAGATTTGCCTATTTAACGTCGAAAGACAAATGTAAGTTTGAGATTTTGTGGAAATATTACAGTAAAACATCATAAAAATGACATGATGCTTAGCCAAATATCAGCAGTTTCTATGCTGAGCTTATGTATTTTTATCTTAAGCAAAATATATAAAATGATATTAATATAATATTGATGACTATATAATGTTTTATGTTTATAATTAATACAGATATATAATTTGACATTTTCTGTTATATATAAATATTTTCATGGGTTTTCAAGGACGGTTGTCCTGATTGTTTAATGTACTTGTGAAATCATACGTGTCATATGCTGATTATGAGCCTGTTCTGATTCAGATAGCGCTGACGCTCTGCCTGAAACGAGCCGTGAGAATAACAAGGTCGTTCTTCCACGAGCTCCAGACTGGAAGTGGTACTTTCCAGGCCCAGGGCGATGTTCTGCTGTCTGGAGATGTAAATGCCAGGCCCGGTTCGGAGTGTGACAGCGCCGGAGCTCTCGGGAATAAACTCTCAGTCAAAAGAGCTCCATACCTGCTCTCTGGACTGAACCGGTAATCAGAACAGGCAGATTCTGTTGGCTGGAAAACTGGGTCTCTGCTGGTTTTTAAGAGCCTCTCATACACATAAAACGACAGCAGATCGGCTCCAATCTACAGCTAAAGCACAAACCCACCCCAAATTCACTGATGGACACCACAGCAGAAGTTTTGTTAACACCGCAAACTATAATTTCACAAAGACTACAATGTTTTCAGAAAGCCTTTTAACAGTGCTGTGTTTTCATCTGTCTGTTTGTGATGTAAATTTCTAGCCGTTTCATTTTAATGCCATTTCTTTGGCTTGAAGGCTTTCATTTGCCTTTCAGAGCAACACTAATGGTGTAATTACAAGCCCCACAATAAGCTGCCGTATATGAAGGACTTGAGCAAAAGCAGCGAAATCCTTTCAAAATGAAGAAATGTTACAATAAACAAATGTAAAACATCTCCCAAAAGTGCAAAGTGCTGCACGAGTGCAAATCTTCAAACAAGGCAAAATGGCTATTAAAAAACCGGAGACGTGTCGTAAAACTACAAAAAGAAGTGCTATCAAATAATCTTTCATTCCTACGTGTGCTCATCCAGAAGATAAAAGCTTTTAAAACTTGAATTAACCACAGAAAGCAATCAAACCCACGTAGCCGGGATATTTCATTAAAAGGAAGAGGAACTCTCCGGTGCCTGAGCAACACACACACACACACCTGATACCATCAGAGCTTTTCAAAGTCCCTCGCTCAGCCGCCGATGTCTGTGATCTAGAACAGAGCGCTGATCTCTCAAAGTCACAGGAGTGGAGCGGCATTCAGAGGCCAATAACCCCGCAGTCGTCAGCCGTATCCTGGGGATGAGCCTCTGGGGGGCTTTTAAACGCAACGTACAAGCCCTCCGCGCTCGCTCAGATCAGCTCTGTACTAAAGCACTGCCTAAAGACCTCAAAAAATGCGTCTTGTTTAATCTCGTCTATCTGACGTAGATTAGTTGGAGACTTGTGTTGAAGGCTTCTCGGTGTTCCTTCTGAGAATAAGACCTTCTCAAAACAACTCAGATTAACAAATATGAGTTTTGGTTGAATATTAATAACTGACTTGAGCTGCTTTTCACATTCATTTGATAACACTTTATAGTAAGTTTCCATTTTTTAATGTTTCTCAAGTATGTTGGATAACGTGAACTAACAAAGAAACACTTCTAAAGCATTTATTAATATTAGTTTTTTTTAAAGTTCCCCTATTATGGGGTATAGTCCCAAACAAAAGTTGACATGCATGCAAGGTCAAAACAATTGTCTAATGGACAGGGAGTTGGACTTGTAACCCAAAGGTTGTGGGTTCGAGTCCCAGGTCCAGCAGGGATTGTGGGTGGTGGGAGTGAATTCCCAGCACTCTCTCCACCTTCAATGCCACGAATGAGGTGAGACCCTTGAGCAAGGCACTGTTCCCCCAACTGCTCCCCGGGCGCCGCAGCAATGGCTGTTCACTGGGTGTGTGTTCACAGTGTGTGTGTGTGTTCACTTCTCACTGCTGTGTGTGTGCACTTAGATGGGTAAAATGCAGAGCACAAATTCCTAGTATGGGTCACCATACCTGGCCACAAGTCACTTCACTTTCAAAAGTGACATCTAGTGGTGAAGAATGAATTTGCATTTTCATTCAGACCTATGCTAAAAGACAAACAAGTGTTGTACTGATAGTAGGCTAATGTTTTATTGTCATGAGCATAAAACAGCTTGGAACACGTTTTAAAAAACGACTTGTTTCAAAGATTCAGAGTCGACTCTTTTTTTTGAAACACTTAATACATGGTGCACATTTGAAACAGGTTACAGCCTGCATGAAAGATCATTTTCAAAAATCCATAAAAGGGGCACTTTAAATTTGTACTTTTTTTTTTGGCTGTTTTCTTGTACTAATATCTCAAACTTTACATGAAGAAAAATGAATTGATGTTAATCAAAAATTAAGTGAGTTTATGCTTAAAACAAGACAAAATACCTAATTCAGGGCATTATTTTATTCACTTTTTAAGCTTTATTAGTTAATAAGCATTAACTTGCGTGAAAATCCCAAAACCCAGAAATCAAAACTTCTCAAGAAAATGTTTTCTAATCAGTGAAAACATATAAAGTGTTATCAAATGAATGTGAATAGCATCTCAATTCAGTTATTGATATTCAATATATGCAAGTTTATTGAATGTTTATGCTTAAAAAGTGAAGAAAATTAAGTTTATTTTGTCTTGTTTTAAGCATAAAGTCACTTAATGTTTGATTAACATCAAGACATTTTTCTTTAAGTAAGTTAAGTTTCTGTATGTAAGGAAGGAGAGAAACATCTGATACTGTTAATGATTAAAAATATTAATTTAAAATTAAGGTAATTTCTCACACTTTCCACATGCCTCAGGTACATATGGAGAATTATATTAATATCTCATTTTTAGTACCTAAGGTTCATACAAAAAAACTGGTGTTTCAGAAAAAAGAAAAGGCAATTTTTCCTTTTAATGTCCTTCAGTTGTTGTGGAACTGATCGTTTTGTCTCCAGGGTGAGTCTTTGCTGTTGCTTCATATTTGAGCCATGTTTGGTAGTGAAGAATATTGTTTCTAACTGAAGCTTGCTTCCCGTTATCGTTTCATCTGGCCGCTCATGAGTTATTGAGCGGGTCATGGTGTTTGTACAGAAAACATGTAATAAAAGCTGACGATAAAAGGAATCTCCTCGGGGTCTGGGGACCCTCAAGGTTCAATCCTCAGCCCTTTCCTGTTTTTTTCAGTCAATGGGTTAGTGGGGTTACAGGAACAATCTGCCGCCCTTGGCGTCTCCACAAGCACTTCAGAGATTTAGTTTTTCTGTGTTGTACTGAAGCCAGGCGACTCAGTTAATACACTGAAGAGCCAAACGCTGAGCAGCTGAGAGTGTGACACTGTTTCTCGTTGTAAATCCACTTCCAGCACTTTATGTTCACAGATACACCGGCCTTTTTCACACAAATGGATCATTTTGATCACAACCTGTCTAAGCTCCAAAATGCCATCCATATGCACCGCTTAGTATTTTTGTCGGATGCTGTTTTTTATTTTGATTAAACTTTGATTAAATTCTGAACTTTACTTTGATTAAACACTCTTTAATCAAAGTATAATTACTCAAATGGTAAGAACTTTTTAATTAAGTGTTGTTTTAGGATACAAGTGATAAATATCTGTGTTCATACATTCTCTAGAATTATATATTTTTTTCTGATAATCATCAAAGGAAAATTAGTTTAAGTGAAATAGAAAAATAAACTTGCTTTCGCTTAAATTAGATAAAAATCCCCTGTGGGTAGATATTTTTTCTTGATTTAAACAAACTCAGAAAACAAGACCTGTTATCTTGAGTCATTTCACTTTTTTTGTTCAATTTAACTACACATTTATCATTATTTAAAATTACAAATTAATCTCTTTGCTATGCTGAAAATCCTTGGCTTAATATTTGTGTTTTATGTGTTAAAGTAATTTTGATGCATTTTTCAGAAAACAAGTCTTAGGCCTGGTTTCACAGACAGGGCTTAGAGTAAGCCAGGATTAGGACATCATTTTTTTATAAATGTACATCAGAAAAAAACTAAACAAAAAAAACCCACTGCATCTTGAGAAAATAAAGGCACTGATATATTTTAAGATCAGTCAGTGCAAGTTTCTTTCAGTTGAAACAGTTCGGATTAAAATTTTAGTCTGGGACTAAACTAACCCGGGGGCAAATGTCTTACTTCATTTTATGTTTTTATGTGACTATGTTAGACGACTCTTTAAATTTCTTTTAAGAATGTTTAGCTATTTGTACTGGAAAAGACAAAAACTAATGACAAAATAAGAAATGCCAAAATATATATATTTATGTATATATGTATTTTACAGTGTTTCCATACTTGCACACTATATTTCACAACCTGGTCTTATAAAAATATGTACCTAATAAAATATGTAACACATTACATTTTTATTACGCTGATATAAGTATGTATTGTGGTAATTCAGAATTAAAATATCCATGGACTGTTGCTAAAAGCTAATGCTCTATCATGCTGGAAATATGCCCTACACCAAATCCAACCCTAAACCTACCCGACAGTGTTAACAAATGCAAAACAGATAAATAAAATAAAAACACATTTGTTGACGTTTGAGATCTGAACTGTTTTGTTGAAGCGTAGTTACACAGGATTGAACCAGAGCTCCTCGTCTCTCAAGTACATCTCTGTACTCCGTGAGCTACCCAACAAACCTAGCGTCTATGAAAACATAGATATAAAGCTGGATATGTGTGATGCTGATGTTCAAAAGCAGCATTTTTCAAATATCCCAGCATATTAATATTGTTTTGAAGTCATAACATGATATTCTGCAAGTAATTGTGCTAAAATGACTCTTTATTAATTGAAACATTGTAAATCAGTGTAAAAAAGAATAAAAGGTGTCAGATTTTCTGCCTGTTCATTTCTTTTGGAAACTGCAGTGATATGTACTTATTGGTACGTATTTGGTGTCTCGCTAAAAAGTGCACCAAGGTACGTTTATGCCATGAGACCAGATATATATTTCAAGTCTTCTGTAGCCAAACAGCATTACAATGGTCACATGACACAAAACCCAATGGCCTTCAACACCATTGACATAAAACACTGTTGGTTTCCTTGCGTTAAGCTTTCATTTGACTTAACACACAATAAAAAAGGGTGCTTTTCTTCTCATTTAGGAGCTCAGCTGCATTATTGGAACACTCACCAATCTCTTTTTGTGTCCGACAGAAAAGCAAAAGTCAGCGGAGGTCAACATTCATTCATTTATTTCTATATTGAACGCCTGTGCTTTATCTTGTCATTATCACCTTTTTTCCAGGTGACATGCTACGTCGAATCGTCCGGTCGAAGCGTCAGCGGCTCTCCCCGTAATGAGGCAGCGCAGGAAATGAGTGAGTGAATGTGTGGAGGTGTAATAGACGGAGGGAGAAATGGAAAGAGATGAATCGCTAGCAGATAGATAATTGGAAAGAGGCTCTCTGGAGAAGCGCATCAGAACGCTGGTGTAATTAGAACCGAGGAGTGTGTGAGGAATCTAAATGTTTCTGTGTTTGGGTCTGTGTCCTGTAGAGCCACTCAGACACACGAGTCCATCTGCTTCCTGCTGCTTCACCTGCATCCAGACACGCCGGCAGCTGTTCCTTTCTATAGTTCTGAGCGTGTGCAGATCATTTCGAGTGTATTGATCATATCTCGTCACACTCCACGTAAATACAAGTGTGTCTGGAAATACATGCTCACTTTTTAGCTTTGCACGAGGGCCGCTATTAATATAAACATTCTTCTACTTTCAGATCTTTTACTGCCATGACAGAGCAACAGTTCTGGCAGAGCAAGTAAGATTTATTATAATATTATAGTACTTGTAGTGTAATTTTTAATACATAATTGAATATAATTTATATGAAAATATAATGTAGCTTATAGTTTATATTTCTGTTACATAAAGCACTGAAAAATCACTAACAGACATTTTGTGGGTCAATATTATAGAATATTATTTATTAAACAATAATAGCCATTATGTATTTATTATATATTATTTAAATATGTTTTAAATTGGACGCCAAATATCTGTCATTTGTGTTTGTGTTGTCAAATGCATAAATATATACAACCTGAAACTAGTTGATAACCCTAACCCACATGCCTTTAACCATGAAATATCATAATTATAATAATTATAATATAAATTCCTCAGAGTTGACCCTATATGAGAAAAGGTTTAAAAAAAGCCTTAATAAAAGCATCTTAGGTTAGCCAGCATTCTGTTATTGGTGAATGGACCCACATCAGTCATATAAAGGTTAATATAATGCTTTAATTTAAACATTACTATAGTATTAGATCAACTTTGACCCTGTTTGCCACTGGGGTTTAAAAGCACAGCTAATAACTGGACAAATCACATAGTTTATCATTGCATAGCCCACGGTGGCAAAACAAAAGGTTATCACACTCTACTATACAACATATAATACATCCAAAATAAAAAATGTGCCACACTTTATTAATCTTAAATTCACACAAGCTTGAAAATGAAAGGCTTGTCAGTGGAACCGAAAGCGTAGCGTAAAATATACTCAAATTGATAAATATCTCTTTTTATGCTTTCAGTGCCATAGTTTCCTCTCTAATGTTTTGTGAGGGTAGATTTGTTGCTGTAGATCTGTTCCCGGTGTTTAATTGTGTTACACAGCCTTTCCAGTTCTTCACCTCACTGTTTTTGGAACAGTCTGTCCTGGCGCTGCAGGTCTAAAGATATCTGAATCTCATTTAGTTCGAAAGACGGACAGTAAGGCTGGATATCCAGACTCCAGAATCCTGCCAGAGCCAGAACGATCTACCTACGGGGCTGAGAGAGAGCGAGGTGTGTGTGTGTGTATATTGATTGTTGTAAACGCACTGGGAAAACTGGGTTGATGACCTTGTGTTGGGTCGCGTCCAGCGCTGTTAGCCCACTTTATGCACTTTAAATGAGGAATGAACACCGGCCGTGAATACTAATGGGCAGTCTAACCACAACCTTGATCCGGTTCCAACCTAGTCTTAAGCCGGTCTTATCGATCGATTTGCTAGTCTTATAACACTCACACACCTTTATTGCAACTGTGTGTGTGTGCTAGATCTTCCAGGCTTATCAATAATCTGGCTGGAGAAACTTAGTGAATTAGATAAGCTGAGTGTTTTAGCTTCTGAAGGACAAACACTGAAATCCAGACAAATAAAAGCTGCATTCCCGAGCCTCCTCACGGACATACCGCGGCTGTAAAGATGTAAAACAGGCGTCTCTGAATCTAAACACATTCTCGCCGAATCCCGCCGCTTTCCAAATGTCGCGCACTAGTTAGGGATGATGTATCCAGAGAGCAGAAGTGCGTGAGGTAAATTAAATCACGCCGCAGCTTCTGCACATTGTAAAAGAGATCTGTGGATTCAGATTTGATTAGAGATGGGAGAAACTGGAATGACGTTCTCGTGTTTCGACTGGCTGTGTTTACGTGGGGTTATGTGTCGGCATTTCACTAAATTACCGCGTTAGTGTGTTCGATTTGTTTATAGGGAGAGTCGTGAGGATGGAAGGCAGAAGCTTTATTAAAGTTTTTGCTGATATCTTGCTTATCTGTGTGAACAGCAGAAACACAAGATTTCAGATTTGCGTTTAATTTCAGACATCCGATATCTGCTGGAGTGATATCATGCAGATTTGTTTGTTTATAACAGAAATGTTGAAGCTGTAGCTAGATACATTTATAATGCACTTTTGCAATGGCAGCAAATTGGTTCATATTTTATGGATATATGTACTGTAGACATTTATTTTAAAAATGTTAAAACTGTTCCTAGCTTTACACTGCTCAAAAAAATAAAGGGAACACTAAAATAACACATCATAGATCTGAATGAATGAAATATTCTAATTAAATACTTTGTTCTTTACATAGTTGAATGTGCTGACAACAAAATCACACAAAAATGATCAATGGAAATCAAATT
>JAUCMR010000058.1:965350-980934 GCA_032357425.1 Enteromius argenteus | reverse complement strand
CACCACCTGCAGAACCACTCCTTTATTGGGGGTGTCTTGCTAATTGCCTATAATATCCACCTGTTGTCTCTTCCATTCACACAACATCATGTGAAATTGATTGTCAATCAGTGTAGCTTCCTAAGTGAGCAGTTTGATTTCACAGAAGTGTGGCTGATTATGTTGTTTAAGTGCTCCCTTTATGTTTTGAGCAGTGTGTATGTATGTATGTGTATACATATATATATAATTTTTTTTTTTTTTTACATTTTTTTATCATTTATTTCACTAAAAAAAATCTACAAATCAGACAAAATTCACCCATTATGAGTTTACCAAATTCAAATGGTAAATATAAATGGTTGGTTAGATCATGAGGCAATAATAACTACATTTTGAGTCTGTTTTTATGCAAATCTGTTGTACAATTGTACAATATATATGTACTGTATATGAAAGTTTTTATACCAGATGCAGTCATGACTGTTAGAAGAAACTTGCACAGTTGTGAAACAACATGAGTATGAATATAGATCTTGAATTGTTATTTTTCAGTCTACTGTTCCTTTTAAATTAATATTAACAGATTGGATAAAAGCGGATGCATCTCTCTGTGCATTACGCCTTACAGTGTAAATGTAACAAGAGCGAGAGCGAGAATGAGAGCTCACCGGGGTGCCCTGCTATTTCACTGATGCACAATAACCTCCAGGCCCCTCGAACACACACACACACACACACGCAGAGTTTCCTCTGTCCTGTCAGATCAGCTCGTGTCTGACAGCGTTCTGTGCCTCTGGAGTTCTGCACAGAGAATATCAGATGTGAAATGTAGAAAAATCCCTCAAACACGCCGTGTCGCACAAGCAGAGATATCACCAGAGTGTGTCAACAGACTGACTGCTCACACACACACTCGCCGCCTCAGTGTGTGCCATTTAAGACAGACGCCCATGGGGGAGAGGAGTGAGTGTCACCACTCTGAATGTCATGAAGTCTGTGTGTGTGTGTGTGTGTTTTGCCCCTGTTGGTTCTGGGGCTGTGCTGCTCGTGGGAAAATAACTCCGTAATCTTCCTCTTTACTGTGGAATTGTGAGAATCACACACTGTAAACTTCCACAAGAAAACAGAAATGACAAATGAGATCTCTTTATTATCTCAGTTATGTCTCCAAGAGATTAAATGAGCAATGAGATTAAATGGAAAGCCTTTTGCAGCTTTTCAGTGTTTCTTAGGTAAAAAAAAATAATTAAAAAATAAATTAAAACTCCTTTAGAGCAGGATTATACAGTTGTCAGCATTTTAAATGGATCAAAAAAGTTAATTAAGACAAGAACGCTTTTAGGATTTTGGACATCTTTGATGAAAGGTTTTGATCCACTTTAATGTTGACCAGAATATATGTACAGTATATACTGTATAATGAGTTTGTTTGCAAACAGATAACTCAGGTTTTTTTAAATCATGTTTTCCATGTGTTTTATTGTGTTACTTAGCTGCTTTTTTAGTTATTTTTAACCTATTCAATAAAAAAAACAAAAAAGAGAAATTGAGATAAATTGTAATGTACAATGAAAAAACATGATTTTGGAGAATTGTTAAAAACAGTTATCTGTTTTTGCAAATGAATATATATATATATATATATACACTCAAATATGTAATCTACTAAATATAAGATAAATTTAAATAAAAGATTTTATTTCACCTAGCAGCTTGATGTGCTAAAACAATTAGAACAAAAACTTTATATAAATATATAAACGTAAAAAAAAATTAATTTATTTAACTCTCAAAGGCACTAAAATAACATTAAATAAGAATATCTCAAACAATTTTCATTGCACTATTTTCTCTATCTAGTTTTTAACACCCGTGTTAAGGTTTACCAGGTCTGTTCCTGCTCAGATTAACTCTAGACTCGTCATCAGATCTCAGGATCAACACTTCTCTTCTAATGATCTATCTGGTTTTCACTCGTACCACTTTTGTGCGTGTTTTTATTTCTCCTCAGGAGGAACATGGGAAGCGGTGTATGCACATGAAGTGACTGAGAAGGGCATTGTGTCTCCAGAGCTGTACCAGAGCAGCATCTGAGCAATAACACTTTCCTCTGGGCTGTGCTCTACAGGCTCCAGAAAACAGTAAGTACATTTGCATATCTTTTTCATTTGTCTCCCTTTGTGGAACAAATGACGGAGGTTTTGCAAACCTGCTGTGAAGCTGATGAGATGCAGAGAGAGTGTGCGGCATCGTTAGAGGAGTAGTTCAGCCCAAAATGAATGTTCTGTCATCACAGTCACTCTCGTCTGATGGAGAAGAGCACCTGGGACCTTCTGTTAAATATCTCAGCTTTGGAACCAGATGAAGATGAGTGAATGATGACGGGATTTTTGGGTGAACTATCTCCTTAAGAGGAGATACGGGATAGAGAGGCGCTGCTGCCTTTTCCTAACTTTCACTCTAACTCGAGTTATTTTAAAACATCCTGGTTATTTAAAAATGAACAGAACATTCCATTTTAGAACTCTGGAATGTTACGTGAACGTTACTTTGGAATGTTCTCTGAACGTTTTGATACAAGTAGCAACATTTAAAAAAATCTTAGACGGACATTTAAATGAATTGTTTCACATTAATGATGTATAAATAGTGCTTTTGTTCTAATGTGTTGAGAACATTATTAAAGACCGGATACTTCAAACAAACGTTCTGTTAAAATTACAGGAAGAACATATGTTCGTACCTTTCAGAGAACATTTGCGGAACATTCCGAGAATGTTGAGGGCATATTATAGACATATTTATTAAGCTATATATATATATATATGTCTAATTTTACTCAGAATTAGATGATTATGTACTATTAAATCCAACAACGCAGTATGTCTGCAAACATTTTTTTTTTCTTCACATCCCTGCAATCTTTAGTGAAGAACATTAATTTCCACTCTCCAATGCAATCTTTTCTTTGATGTCGTGAGCACAGGCATGAGATCACAGCAATTAGTAAACAACAACGATCCAGTTGATTCAGTCAATTCCCAGTGGACAAAATCAAGTCCCGCTGTGTGTTTTTTTGTCATTGGAGCAGCCATTTTACTCAGATATGTCACAATTGGAAAGAATAGATGGTCGCAGCTTCCGCTTCATGCCGTTTTAACAAGTTTGTCTCCAGATAAGTTTGTATGCATGCTATCGCTTCCAAAATACTTCAGACGAGGACCTGCAGAAATCATTGCATGACTTTACAACCACATTGCATAGACTATTTAGACTAGTCTTACAAGTTAATCAGATTTTTTCTTTAGGATAGGTCATAACATGGTTGGTCTTAAGACACAGACTTAACACAGTGGCTGTTTATGCAGCTGAACCCGGATGTTCAGACGCTCAGTGATTATCTTCCTCTTTACTCTTGTGCGTTCAGATTCTGTGACAAACAACTAGTGCTACAAATAAAGCAGGAGCAATGATTCTTTCTCACACACTCAGTACCCAGGGCTCTTCGTGTTATTGACCCGCCACACTAAGTGTGTGTGTGTGAATAACAGATGAGAAGGAGAGTGTGTGAATGATCAGAGTCCCTATGAGTATGTAGGTACTGTGTGTGTGTATCAGTCTGACACGGTCTCTACAGTCCTGTTAGCATTTCTAAATGATTTCAGCTGCGACTCTATAAACATTATTCACCTAAACACCCTCATGCTGCCATTAAACAGCACAACAACACTGTCTGCAGTGAAACATCCTCTCACGCTGGCATTAAACGCACGCACACACACACACAGGTCAGCGTGAACGAGTGTCCATCAGCGGCTGAAAGACTTTGACGGCCCGATTTAACCAATGCAATAACAGCATAGAGAAGACACACACACACACACACAGAGCAGCTGGTGTGTATTACTGAGTGTTGATGTGTACCCAGCACAGATCATTATGTCTTTTCTTTACCAGCTTAACACCAGTATCAACCAAACACAGGGGATTCTTAAAATAGATGTTAAAGATGAAAAGGTGTGAATTGACGGACAGGTGAAATTCAGCATCAGGCCATAAACAGGACTTTAACAGCATCAACCAACGCAATATCCCTTTCTATTCATAAATGATAAAATATGTTTAGGGTTCATCTGTATTTAGTGCCGATCACACTGGACGACTTGAGATGGGTTCATGTTGTTGTGTAAATTAGTGGGTGGGGCATTCTCATTCTAGAGAGCAGGTGATTGGACAAAAAAATGAGTCCTCAATATTTCAGTCCGTCTTCCATTAAGAGAGACTTGTTTATATGTTGTAAACATGAATATATGCTGGAGAGTAAATTTAAGGCTTATACTAGAAGGTAGATGAGCTCAGAGACGCAAGACCCAAAGCTTCAATTTTGATTTCATATGATGTTTAAGAGCCTTAGTGAGATGCTATAAATAAAAAATGTAATTCTGTACATTATTATTTCAAAAATGTGTATATTATGCAATTTGATAGCATTTTCTCCCCAGTGTACTTGTGCGCGTCCATGCGCGTGCCCGTTTGCATGTAACGCGCGCTCTAACAGGGCAGAACGCGCCAAACCAAAAGAGCGAAAAGCGTCCAACAGCTTGAAAACATCTCAAGAAACCCTTTCACTCTCAATAAAGCTTCGTTCCAAACGCGCACTCGTTCCAGATCGGCACATTTCAGCAGAACAGCGTCGGGTTCCTCCGCGTCTTTGCGCGTTTGGATTTTCTCTGTCTCGTTTCCTCATTTCACGCATCTTTTACCTAAAGACTCTTTGAGGGGCGCAACAATCCGTCAGTGCCAAATCCACTGATAATCAATATGCTGCTCGTGTCCTGAACGATAATCAATCACTTTATGAGCACAGCTGGAATCGATACCTAAATTATGAGCAGTCATGAGTGAATCTGCTTTCCTTACCTCTGTGAAATATTTGCCAAACGTATAGGTAAAAAATAGCAGATCTGACCACCTGCCGCGTAACGCGCTTTGATTATCGATGAGAGCAGCGATCTGATCGATTCCTGATCTATGAACGGCGCAGCAGAGGAGATAAATCAGAGATTTCAGCTGAAAACTTCCAGCCCAAGTTATTGATCAATCTCTATTGATTAATAACAGTTAATCCCTGCCCAAACATTAGAGAAACGCATTAGGATCCAGGACGGTTCTGCCTGACCGTTCCCTCTTCGTTTCTGAACGCTTCAGCGCTCTACGAAATCAAACAGAACCTGAACAGCCAAGAAAAATATGAACTTCATTAGGAGAATAAAACAAAACGCGCATTAAGGAAATCCTTTCGTCCAGCTCACAGCGCGTAAAGTCAATTCCACATTTCTGTTGAGTTGGAGACATTTATATGCGTTTGATCAGTGTCTTTTTTGTTAAACGTCTTTAAATGGAAATGAACGGTGATAGAGCCTAGAACAAGAGCAAATCAGCTGTCTATCACATCAGCTGGAGAATCACTTCACACACAATGAATTGGGAAGATATCCAAATCAGTGTCAAGGCACATTATTTGACTATATTCGACCCGTGCAGATATTTTCGCATTATTTCAAGCAGATACATGACGAGCAACTGACCAACTACATTACATAATTAGTCCGTCCAGTGTTTAAAACGAGATGTCGCGCTCAAATTCAGTGCGCAAAAACCTTTTACGCACAACTTGAACGGCAACTGACTCAACCAAATCGGTTTCTTCTAAACCTAAAATGTGTAAGCGGATACCCAAATGTTATTAAAGAGGTCAAATGGAAGTTGGTTTGTGCGTAAATCCCGTTTGGCGTGGGTCTGCGCGCAAACGGAGCGCGTTTTGCAGCTCCGCTCTGCTCTGGGTTGCGCGCTCGGATCTGAAGAGAACAGTGTTAAATGGTCTCTGATGAGTGAAGTCTTAAAGTTGCCTTCGCGCTTGAGTGAGTTATGAAGGGGAAAGCGCGCGAAATCCGCATTGCTTTTGGAGTCTCCGCGGTTCAATCCAAGAATCAACCACAGCGCGCCGCGTCTCCCGCCGCTTTCCATCGATTTCAGGCTCAGCGGAACGCTTTATAGATCTTTTTTTTCTGAGTGAGCCTTATGTTCGTTGCACTTGCGCTCCTTGACGCGCGTGCGTTTGTTTGCAGTTATTAGCAATGGCCCTCGCGTGATGTAACAAATCAGTCGCGGTGTTTTGTAGATAACGCGCAGAAACGGCTAGTTTGTCCTACCTGCTCTCAGTCGCTCCTGGCGCCCGCGGGGTCGCTGCTGTCCGTTTGCTCGCGCAGCTGGACGTCTGAGGACATGATGCTGGACGCTCGGATCTCTTCTCGTGGGTGAACGCGAAATGAGGAGTGGAAATGAGGAGCAGGAGAGCAGGAGGGAGGGGAGGAGACGCAGGAGGTCCCTTCACAGCATCACTCTCACATCATCACACACACTTGGCTTTACAGGCGTCTAAGCTTCATCAATATCGCTCAGTTGACAGTGTTTACGCGCAAATGCGTTGCGACGCACCAGGCTCGGGCTTTTATAGTCGGGAAACGGGCTTTAACTGGATTAGATGCATGTGACGTTCAGGTGAATGAGCGCGTTTTTGCGCGTCGTGTGATTGAGCGCGGGATCGATTCTATCTCCGGACGCCGCGGTGGGGATTAAACGGGATTTGGTCTCTTTTTCTGACGCGCGGCGCGTCCTCGCAGAGCCGTGTCGCGCTAAACCACAAAAACCTTTCAGCGGAAAATTTCCCGCTACGCTCCTAGTGTAACACGCTCTCGGCAGTACTATGGTACATGATCAAAAACATGGTATCGCCTGCAGTGCGTGCACGTCCAAAAAACGTGTTCCTTTCTATATTATTAACCCTGGTTTTGTTATGGTACGAGTCCAAAAAACGTAGCATTGTAGTATTACAGTACTTTGATGTGCATCGTGGTGTGTCCAAAACATTGTTTCAGTTAGCAAAATAAACTACCCAGAACACCTGGAAATAGAAGTGGTATAGCAACACCCTAGTGTAACAGAGTTATATACAGAGTGTGTCTCCACTTGCAAAAAATGATCTAGTAAATAATCACACTGGAAAATTACTAAATGGAAAAAGGGTTAACGGAGCTCCTATTGGCTGGCTTGTTCTTTGTTGCGTCAGTCAGTTCGTTTGAAACAGTTTGGTAGCCCTGAATTGAAATTCCGTCTGTTACTGTTTAAAAATGTGATATCTATATCCATATAATATATATAAAGTGCTAGACATTGGTGGAGAGTGTGAAAGATGCAGAGTGTCGAATATGCTGGAACTGAGCAACTCACTCTGTGTTATCCTGTTTCTCAGTGAATAAAAAGGTTGGGAGAAGAATTTTTGGATCTCAAGCTTTATTGATACACAACGCAAGGAGAATAGAAAACCAGTTACTCTAGCAACCTCTTACAACATCCTAGCAACACCTTTGTAACACCCTATACAAGACAAATATGGTCTAAGAAGGTTTGTCTAACATTAAGCATTAAGTTATAAAAACGTTGGTTATGGTTACAGAACAATTTTTAGATTCTTAAATAATATTTATATTTTGCAAACATTATGGGAACGTTGTTTTTTGAAACATTAGTAAGATTTCAGGGAAAAAAAAAGAGATAACTTTGCAAACATTATTAAAAATAGCAGATAATTATAAATGCACATTCTAGTAACGCTGCTGGAATACTGCGATTACTTAGCTGTGATGATACATATTGAGAATATTCACATTTTTTTAGTATAGGTCATAAAAAATCATGATGAACCTGGTGTATGTAGTCATATATACATCCACCGAAGCTCAGCGCTGAGATTACATGTGACCTGACATCAGATTAAACGAGTTACCCAGTCAATTAACTCAGAAAGATCAAAGCAGCTGATGTTCTGATTGTGTTTACACAGGTGTTCCTAAATAAAGTATTACCATAAGAATGTAACATTTTAATATAATGGGGTGTTTTTGGAAACCACGCTGTTCTTTGAAGTGCTTTATTATAGCAGCATTTAAATCTGTGGCGTATAACAGAGTTACTGTAGTGCTATATGTTTGCATGGGGTGTGTTTGAGGGCTTTCAAGCATGAATGTGCCCGAGCGTTTGAGGATGTGAAGATTACACTGACATCTACTGGGGGAAAACCAAGTGTTTTTGAGTAACCAGAAGATGTCTGTGTTTGCATTTTGAGCCTTGCTTGTTAATCGTGACGCACTCACACATGACACACACGGCATGCTTCTGCCCAAGCCATGCACTCGCATGATGTTTCTCCGCATTATCAGTCGCTCTTCAACAGCGTTGTGTTGTGTTTGTTTAATGAGAGCAGAAAGTAAGCGCTTCAGAGTTTGATTAGTAGCAGACAGTGCTGTTGGTTTGATCTGTGTGTGTTTAATTAGCGTTAGTTCACATGCCAATTTAGCCCACGCCATCCACTCGGCATATACGCACATCTATACCACCAAATCCCATCGGGGAGGGCGCTTTAATTGACAGCTGCTATTAGAAGAGCCTCCGTTCCTGCAGCCGAGGCTCTCATTTAGCAAAGGAGCAGCACACAATACAGGCGTACAATCAGCACGGCTCCTCTCGCAGCGATAGCTTTGTCTGCCGCCCCAGAAAAGAGCCATATGAAGTGAAGGAATGGGAGACAGGGAGAGAGAAAGACAGCCCGGAGTGATTGTCTCAGTTTAAATGAACTGTCCATCAGCTGCCTGTCACTCTCACTGGGGGCTAAGGGAGCAGCCGGGGATCAGGACAAATAAAAATCAATGAGAAGCATTTGGAACCTGTTACTGCTGCGGTTTTCTGCCGGTGTGTGACAAGTAAGACGGCGCTGCATAACCGCACCGATGCAGTTATTAGCATTTTTATCCTGTCAGCGGTGCAAGTGTTAATAGATTTACCATTTTCACATAGTCTGGCAACACCCTCATATTGTACTTTCTACAGCATCCCAGCTAACATTCCCATTAAGTTGTGAAACATTTCTGAATGTTGATGAGCTCTTGGATTCCAGCAAAAATCGTAATTTGTGTTCCGAAGATGTCTTACGGGTTTGAAACAATAGAGTGTTGCGGGGATGACATATTTTTGCTATCTGGAGGTTTGCATCTGGTTTCCTCAACAATGACTGGGAAAAAAGAAAAGAAATATAAGATGAAAGGAATAAACATTCAAGTTGTTCTTTCTTCTGTTGAACACAAAAGAAGATGTTTTGAGGAATCTGAACAGCTGACGGTAGCCACTGACTTTCATTAGTATGGACACAAATGCTATAGAAGTCAATGGCTACCGTCGACATTCTTCAAAATGTCTCTCAGCAGAGGAAAGAAATGCATTCAGGTTCGAAACAAATGGAATGATGACATATTGTACGTATTATATGTTCTGTATTATGTAACATCACAATGTTCTCAAAAACATTCCGTTTTTTAAATGTCTTACAAAGTTTTTTTTGATTATGTGAACCTTACATATACCTGGCAACACCTTAGCAACACCTTTGAAACACCCCTTATAACAAACGCATGTTCTAAAAACTTTTTTCTAAAATTTCCAGTAAATTACAGTAACATTGTTGAACGTTCCCTGAATCTTTTATTGGTTATGCATACCAATTCCATTTTATGATTTTGCAAGCATTATGGGAGGTTTTTTTAATGTTCTCTCAGTGTTTTGAAACATTAGTAACATTTTAAAAAACCTACACCTAAAACATTTCATGTGTAATGTTGTCTGTCTGGTTTCATTTCGGTTTCATGTCATCTTGTTTTGATTTCATTCTGTGTTCACGTGTCTTGCCCTTATTTGGAGTTTCCTGTCTTTGTCATTATTAGTTGATTTGTTCCCAGCCGTGTCCCACAGGTGTTTTGAGTTTCCCCATTGTTTCATCTTGTATTTAAACCGTGTCTCGCTGTCGGTCGTTGATTGTTTGTGCACGTTTTTTATTTCATGTGTTTCTTTTGTCTTCGTTTTCAAGTTTGTTTATTAAAGGTTTATCGTTTCACTATACCCACGTCTCCACGCCTCTCACTCTTCGCACCGCCACTGTGACATCAGGGGAAGAAAAACACCAAAAAAACTTTCCGTTAATGATGATACATAATTGTTACGTTGTATTGTTTTGCAAACATTATGAGAATGTTTCTCTGAACATTCCAAAAGAATTTGTAAAATTCAAAAAATGTGAGACGAAGTCCAACTGAAGTGTTCCACAAACAATGTATGAATAATGTTTTTCGCTAACATTGTGAGAGAATTATTTAAGACCAGATAACTTTAAACGAGCGTTCTATTAACGTTACTGGAAGATTGTTTATTTGTGACGTTGAAATAACGTTCCCTGCTTGCTGTGAAATGTATTGAGAATATTCAGCGCTCTCTCTCGTCTGTCTGAGGGCCGTTAATGTCTTCTTCACTCACTAATGTCTTTCTCTCGGTGTGAACAGATCCCCAGGGAGGCGACATGCGAGTCTGCGGTCCATCAATGGCTCTCTGGGGTCTCTGGGAGTCTCTGACGGGCTCAAGTGCAGGTTAATTCTTGGCTTTTAGTGTCAGTAAACAGTGTGCTGGATTAGAGGACAGCCATCGATCTGACCGCTGCATCAATACACACTCATTCACTGAGAGACAGACACTCGCGCTAAATTGCTTTGAAATCCCCGTTCAGACATTATAACATTAGCACACCGCTAAATGCCTCCAAATGAATGAGTGATTGTCAGGAAGAGTAGAGCTGTGTTGTGTCTTATACTGCTGTTCAGACTGAATTATTTTAAAGGGGAGGTGTCATTTATGCATTGCTAAACATCAAACTTCACACTTCAGATGATAAAATAATACAGAATTGTCTGTTTATACATGTATGCATATGCATTGATCCTGGAGCACAGAAGCAGTCATAAATAGCACAGGTATATTTGTAGCAATAGCCAACAATAAATAGTATGGGTCCAAATTTTCCATTTTTCTTTTTTAACAAAAATCATTAGGATATTAGGAAAAGATCATGTTCCATTAAGATATTTAGTACATTTCTTACAGTAAATGTATCAGAACGTTTTGATTAATGGCTTTATTTGGACAACTTTAAAGACAAATTTCTCAATTTTTTGCACCCTCAGAAAAACTCTGTCTGACAAGTATCCTATACATCAATGAAAATCTTATTTATTCAGCTTTCAGATGATATATAAATCTCAATTTAGAAAATATGACCCTTATGGCTGTTTTTGTGATCCAGGGTCACATGTGTAAAATGTGTGTTTATGTGCATAAGTATGATTTGATAAAAAAAATAAAGTAAGTAAAAACGTTGAAAAATTATTACTATTTAAATTTAAATATATTATGCAATGTAATTTATTCCTATGATGCAAAACTGAATTTCTTTATTATAAGCAATTATTAATGATATTATTAATCCATATTATTATTATTATTATCAATATTATCAATGATTTGCTGATTCATATGCAAGATATGTTCTAGGAATATTTTGCTAATGTCCCAGTTAAGTTATGAAAATATTTTAAAAGTGTTTATGTGAATGTTAAGGGAACATTTCATTTTATTATTTAGCAAGATATATATAATGAAATATATATATTCTTTTTTATATAGGAATCTCATTAAAAAAATATCTATCACATTAAAAATAGTCTATCTAAAAATGTTTATGCAACTTTCTCCAGGAGCTACGGAGACGTTCTTCAGATTCATACTGTAGTCTTGAGTGTGCGTTGCATCATTCTGTGCTGCTGAACTGAATACCCACAATCCTTCAAGGCAAAATTGGTCCCAAACAGAAACGAAAAGTAACGTTTGTGAAAGCTGCAGCAGAGCCACTGTTTCAACAAACCACCGTCAGTATTCAATATTCATAAAACTAGCACAAAAAGTTCTACATCATGTTGAAATCATGTTGAAGTTCCTTCACAGAGAGACAGAAGCTCCTGTCCTTCCTCTCATCTCTTCATCTCCACAGGTTATGCGTTTATTAACTGAAGGAGTGTGAGGGAATTGCATGTTGATAGAGTGAGTGAATAAACACACACACACACACACAGAAGGGTGGCGTGACTTTGCTCTGGTTAAGTGATTCTTCATAACCTCCAGCGATGTGTCTGTTTGTTAGGTGTTGAATAATGTCAGTGTGATAATGTGTGTGTTCTTTCACGATGCAGGTCTCTTTCCTAGAGGATACAGTCTGAACATCAGAGAGAGATATAAAACCTTACAGAGACTTCAAGCATTTGTGAGTATCACTTATAAATGTATGAATGTCATTTAATTATAGCAAAATATCAGATCAAGTGTCTTGATTGTAAATAAAGGTGCACAAACTTTACAGTCTGAATAAGCTTAAACACTTGACAGTGCTGGAGATAAAAACAGATGAATAAAAATGCAATAAAAATAAAATACATTTTATTTAATGTAACATTTATTTTTTATGTTTTAGTTTTTTAAAAGAATAGTTTTTAATGTAATCATTAATTTATTTTCAGATATTTTTGTACTTCAAGAACTATTTATATTTAATTTTATTTCAGTTAACATTTATTTCAAATAACATTTTTAAATGCATATGCAGAATGTTAAAAAGTATATATATATTTTTTAAATATTTTTTTTATATATATATATATTAGTTTTAGTTATTTTAGTACTTCAAGCTAAACTAAACAAAAATTAGAAATGTTGCTTGGCAAATAGCTGAAATAAAAGTACGTGTCTAAAAAATATTTGACTTTATTTCAGTTGACATTCATTTTATTTGAAGTATGTTGGTAATGTTTTTGTATGTTTTTAGTTTTAGTTAACTAATAACCCGGTGTGTAGGTGTTTATCATGAAGTCAGACAGCTGGAAGGCTTTAGTCACACTTTGGTTTCATAACATTAATCTCTTTCACACACGGTGGCTTGTGTTTGCCCTTCTGCTCATTTTTCATGGACTAAACTCTGGCTCTCTAAACTGCATTAAGATTTGACAGATGAAACACCCGCAGTGTGTGTGTGTGTGTTAATAACTCCAGCAACATCAGCACACAGAATACTGAAAGAAATGCTTATCAGTGGAGCTCAAACACACTCGCTCTGCTGTACGTGTGTGTGTGTGTGTGTAAAGTGCTCTTTGTTTCAGGCCTCTCATGTTCCATTAGTGCTGCCATTGTTTCTGCTAAATGAAAGCTGCTCGTGCACCAGGGACACTTGCACACTAACTAGTGCTCCCTGGATATCTCATCTCAACATGTTAATTGAGCTGAATGTTGATTTGTTTGTCAGGAGTGACCGTGATAATGATGGCTGGCCGCTGGGTTTGTACTGTCACTGTACAAAAACATCCACAGAGACATGCTTTAACATAACCTCGCTGATTGAGATGCTGTGGTTTGTCCAGCTGAAGTCTATTCAAGGCAAGTCGGACCATATTCATAACACCCTCGGGCGGCTGTTTGCATTCATTCATACGAGTACAGCTCATAAATGGACGAAGCCTGAAATATATGTTTGTGCAAATGACATTCCAGTGATTGGTGGGAGTCTCATTCATACACGGAAAGACGCTGGAAGTAAATTTCACAAATGTGACCCTGGAGCACAAAAGTAGTCTTTTAAGAAGCACAGGTATATTTGCAGCAATTGCCAATTGTATGGGTCAAAATTATTGATTTTTCTTTTATGCCAAACATCATAAGGATATTAAGTAAAGTTCATGTTCCACAAAGATATTTTGTAAATTTCCTACCGTACATATATCAAAACTTGATTTTTGTAGAGTTATATACATTTTTTTTTTAAATTTGGACTTTAAAGGTGATTTTTTTTAGTATTTAGATTTTTTTGCACAGATTCAGATTTTTAAACAGTTGTATCTCAGCCAAATATTGTTCAAATAACAAACCGTACATCAGTGAAAAGCTTTTTTATTCAGCTTTTTTTGTTGATGTATAAATCTCAATTTCAAAAAATGTACCCTTATGACTGGTTTTGTGCTCCAGGGTCACAAAAAATAAAGAAAAGAAAAAAAAGGAAGCGGCAAGTAGCACATTGAATTAAACATGAATTTTGGAGGTATATAGGGTATCAGAATCTTAGAAATAATATTTTGTTTTATTTACAACTTAAAAATAGTAAACAATTTTTCAGTGTATACATCAATTTCTTATTTAATTAAATGAATTTATTTATTAATTTTACAGTATATCAGATGAATTTGCTGTGCACAGTGAAAACCAGGTGCAACAATGCGCAAAATTATAACATAAAAAGTCAAATAATCTTTCATTTAAAAAAAGAAGAAGAAAGCAATGTCTTTACATAGACACGACTTCTTAAAAATATGTTAAAATAAATGTATAAAAAAAGTAATAAATAAATACAGTTCAGGTGCAGCAATGAGCACAATTACAATTTAAAATTGAAAATAATTTACAAACATGCAAGAATAATATTTATGAATACGTTTAAAATAAAGTGCACAGGAAAAATGAGGTGCAGCACAAAAGTATTATATAAAAATGAAACAATAAAAAAAAAATCAATAAGGTCTTTACATAGACACACAACTCCTTACAAATATACAAAAAATATAATAATAAATTATTGTATAAACATAAAAAGTACACTGTGAGGTGCACCAGTGCAAAGCTATAATAAAAAAACTAAAATAATGCATAAATAAAAAAACCAAAAATGTAATGCTATTACACAGACAAACGACTCCTTATTAATGACTAATTATTGAATATATGCATGTACATAAAATGAAATATTAGTATTATAATAAAGTATTATAATAAAAAATCCTCAGTAATAAGTACATTATATGCACAGAAGAGCAGATCTTTGCAGAAATGTTTGAGCAGAGCGGCTCATATTTTGGATTGGTGTCTCGTCAGCATTTGTGTCTGAGTTTTGCTGCCGTTATTGAAGAAGTGTGACGCTCTTATCCTTCGACAGCCCTGTTTCAAACATTAAATCATGAGACAGAAACCCACCAGCTCCAAGCTGGGTAATAATCCTGTGATGTGTTCAGAGTTACCCACAATGCACCGTGGCATGAATTAATAATGTGGATTAGCGTGTTACTGTTATTTATGCTGCTACTGCTGTTGTTGTGTTTGTCATGTGGGAGTTATTATGATGAGCTGATCTCTTACTGTTTCCCGCTCTCTCTGGGTAGTGCTGTCCGGGTTTGTTCATTAGAACGGGACGGATGCTGTGTTTTCACCGAGCACTGGCAGCATCGTTTGGGTATGAAGTATCATGATGTCAGAGGTCAGATCTGTTTATTAATTTATCATGAAGTGAGCGGAGTGAGTTAATGTCCACTCAGTCTGTCCACAAGAGGCTTCTCGAGGAGAAGAGCTCCAAATCAAGAGGAATTAGACGAGAGCGGCGAGAACAATTACATCAGACCATAGAGAAAGAGAGAGAGTGTGTGTGCGTGCGTGTGTGTGTGCGTCTGTGTGTGTGTCTGTGTGTGTGTCTGTGTGCCTGTGTGCCTGTGTGTGTGTGTGAGTGTGTGTGTGTGATACTGTCTGTGTGTGTGTGTCTGTGAGATTGTGTGTGTGTCTGTGTGATACTGTCTGTGTGTGTG
>JAUCMR010000058.1:952324-965028 GCA_032357425.1 Enteromius argenteus | reverse complement strand
ATACTGTCTGTGTGTGTGTGTCTGTGAGATTGTGTGTGTGTCTGTGTGATACTGTCTGTGTGTGTGTGTGTGTGTGTGTGTGTATGTCTGTGTGCCTGTGTGCGTGTGTGAGTGTGTGTGTGTGATACTGTCTGTGTGTGTGCGTCTGTCTGTGTGTGTCTGTGTGTCTGTGTGCCTGTGTGCCTGTGTGTGTGTGTGAGTGTGTGTGTGATACTGTCTGTGTGTGTGTGTCTGTGAGATTGTGTGTGTGTCTGTGTGATACTGTCTGTGTGTGTGTGTGTGCGTCTGTGTGTGTGTCTGTGTGATACTGTCTGTGTGTGTGTGTGTGCATCTGTGTGTGTGTGTGATACTGTCTGTGTGTGTGTGCTTCTGTGTGTGTGTGTGTGCACGCGCACAATGACTATAATATTCAGCCTACTATTACAAATCTACTTATTTAAAAAAACGTATAAAACTTTTTGTTAAAATACTTTTGTTACCATTATATATATAGATAGATTATGTGTGTGTATGTGCGTGTGTCATCAAAATGATCTGAGCTGCCCTTTACATTAATTGTATATTTCTCTGTTGAATATTATCATGCGTTCAGGAGGAATGTTTGAGCTCCACTGCGTCTCTGAGCATCCTCTGAGCAGCAGAAGTTGGACTCGTACTGAAGCTGACGGAGCAGAGAGAGAGAAAGAGAACTTGTTAGCGTGTTGTCTCGCCGATAGTTCATTGGTTAATTAAACTGCGTTGACAGTAAAGTCTAAAACTCACTTCAGTGAGTTCCAGTAGGGTCGACTGTCAGCAGACACACACACACACACACACACACACACGTGTTTTAATGTTCAGATTCTCCGTCAGAGCGCAGTGAAGCCGTGAATCTCCAGCTGACCTCACACATGCTGTAATCTTAATTAACTGCACAAACGTCCAGATTTCTGATTCCTCGTTCACTCATATAGTTCTCTGTTTGCTGACGCAGTCGGTTCGGGTCAAAGGTCTCACTTTACTTCTGAAGCTCGCGAGCCGCCTACATAGACAGCAGTTTAAGGAAACATGTAGGCAAAACGATGCTGCTTTGTGAGACGAATCAGTTTCAGGCAGTCAGTGGCTTCATAAAACACGATAATGACTACATCAAGTAAAAGTGCATCAGATTGTGATGCTTCCTTCTGGTTGCATTCTTGTAGAATCCCAGAAGACATTGCAGCAAGCTCATTGGCCTTTAATGTATTTAATATAAATTTGGAAAATCATTAGATGAAAAACAAAGTTTAAACAAAGCTTTCCCTTGGCAACTAGCTGAAATACGTTTTAACTGAAGTACTAAAATAGCTAAAAAATTAGATTGAAATACAACAAAAATAGAAATATAGAAAAGATTATTATTAAATTTCAAAAATGCTTGACAAAGTTACTATAATTTAAACTAAAAGCTGAAATAAAATATAAATATTAGGCTAATAACTTAGATTGAAAAACTTTTCATTTGGCTGCTAACTCAAATACATTTAATTGGTAAAATTACTTAAATTAAAACTAAAATATAAAAGAAATGAAACTAAATAGAAATATTTGAAACACAAAAGACACTAATAAACAAATGGAAAAAGACTAAAATCACAAAAAAATAAAAACTGAAAACATAAAAATAAATGTCATTTCAAAATATTAGAATGTTGAAATATCACTAGTGTTTAAGCTCAGACAGTTTGCATGATAAAATGCATTCATGTTTTCAATGTGTCTTGAATTCAAAATACACTTATTTTATGTAACAATATACATTTTTATATTCGCAAAAACAAGTCTAATGCAAACGCTAGAAACGCTGTCTAATCAGGTGACCTGACTAGTTGTTCATCCAACCCAGCAGCTAGTTAAGCTGTAAATCCCTAGTATTTTTATGCTTACAGGAGAAGAGATTCTGGTGCAGACGAGTTTCAGACGTTTCAGGCTTCGTGTCTGAGTGACACAGACTCATCAGAGAGCAGAGCGGCTCTCCACGGGAGCCAATCACAGCGCAGACGAGTGTGTGTGTGTGTGTGTGTGTGAGTGGCTCCAGTACTTCCACTGACCGTCCGGTGTGTTTGAGACGTGAACCCGTCTGAGGTCACACAGTAACGAAGCGCTGGTGATTCACAGATCTTAATTGCAGCACATTTCAGTAATTCAGAGCAGTGACATTAAGCGTCAGGTTTTAGAGCTGAAGGGAAATTAGTGTGTGTTATTAACGGCTGAAGCTGCAGCTACGTCTGCTTTCTCTCAGCTGTAATCTAAACCTAACCCTGTGTTTACAGTCAGCCGTTAGCATCCCTGTCCATTAACCCCCGGATGCACATGTGACCTGCCGCCATCTTTACTCTGGTAAATATAGTAGT
This sequence comes from Enteromius argenteus, assembly GCA_032357425.1. Lineage (NCBI taxonomy): Eukaryota > Metazoa > Chordata > Actinopteri > Cypriniformes > Cyprinidae > Enteromius > Enteromius argenteus. The sequence goes on along the minus strand of JAUCMR010000058.1, from coordinate 962,656 downwards.
TTGTGCATGCATTATTTCATTTATGTCTTTTGTTTTTCTCATGTGAGTTTTCTAGAAAGACGTCATGTTGTGCTTCGTTGTATTGAGTATGCACTTAAAGTGTACTTAAAATCTCCAAAGTATTTTTTTTAAAAACTCTACTGTGCATTTAAAATAACATATTAATTAAGTGAAAGGCCACTTACAGAGAGACACTCATGTTTCCTTAGTACACCTTTAAAATGAAATGTTAATAATCTTAAGTTCTTTTGACTAATTTGACTATTTTATCAATAACCCTTTTTTTTTTCTTCTTTTTTAAGAAAAGTAAAAACTATAAATGGTCATTTTGAAAATCCGAAATAAAGGTAAGTTTAAAAATCCCCTTATTTTGGGTTATAAAAATATATATTTGTGATGATTTTAAAGGTATGGTACAGTAGTTAAGATAAGGGAAAGGTTTAATATTTGCTAATTCCAAAATCATTGCTTCAATCTTTTTTATGATACAGAAGTACTTGCTCAGTGTTGTTCATAGTGTTATTCATTGTTACTGTATTTAAAGTTATTATAAAGTTGTTGTTTTTTTAGTTTAACATCAATTGTTGTTTGACAATTTAAAAACAATAAAAGTTATCATGAAATAACGTGTCCTACTCTAAATCTGCGTTAAATATAAATTTATTTATATAAATTTTTTAAAAGTACTCTTAAGGAAAGTAAAACTATTGTTTATTGTTATAGCATTTTCTGTGTAGTCAGCAGTAAATGTCTGCAACTGTGATGAACAGCTTTATTTCCTGTGAAATCAGTCGCTCAGATCGGATCTTCCTCAGAGGCTCATGGTGTTTTCTATAGGCTCCTGTGGGCGTCTGTCTGAGACGGACTAATTATGAACCTCCCTCCAGCTGCATTCTGGGTAACCGTCAGCTTGTGTCATACGCAGGTTGTGATGTCAGTCACCTTTAACTGAGAACGGCCCTCAGCGACGACGACACCACCGCTTACTGGATTGAGACACGTTCATCCGTTACCATGGTAACAATCCATATGATTTTACATTAAAATACACTGTAGCTGGTGCTAAATGTTATATTCTCACTATTTACATTATTGTTAAAAAATGTGGGGTATTTAATATTATTTTTAAAAGAGATTAATACTTTTATTTAAGGATTCAATTAAGGATTAAAATGAATTAAGGATTAAATTGATCAAAAGTAACAGGAAAGGCATTTATAATGTTGAAAAATCTTGCAAATAAATGCTGTTCTTTTTAACTTTCTGAAGAATAAAACGTATCACAGTTTCCACAAAAATATTGGGCAGCATGACTGTTTTCAGCATTGATAATAATCAGAAATGATTTCTGAAGGATCATGTGACACAATGCTGCTGAAAATCCAGATTTGATCACAGAAATAAATTACACTGTTACAGATGTTCACACAGTTTAAATAGTAATAATATTTCATCAATCATATTCAAATTTGATCAAATAAATGCAGCCCTGGTGAGCTGAAGAGACTTCTTCTAAAAATCTTACCATCCCCAAACGTTTGACTGTTAGTAGTTAGTATCTGAGTGAGATTAAATGTGCTGCTGTTACTTCACTGAGTGATCAGGCTTTCACCTGCTGGATGAGAAAATGCTCTCATTTTCATCAGAACCGATCAAATATTCTGCAATCAAATGCTTGGAAAGTTTCTCTGTCTGCTGCGAAGGATCTTCTCGTAACACTCGTCAGACTTGTGAAGGAGTAAAATGTAGTGATTATTTTGTGCCAAAGCGTTTCTTAGCTTCATGACATGAAAATACGCAGAAATCGTGTGATAATTCTGCTCCGGATCTCAGCATTCATTCATCAGATGTTTGTTTGTTAATGCACACGTCTCTTCTGATCATCTCCGTCTCTCTCTCCTTAACAAAGCGCCGCTCTGCCGTCTCTCTCTCCGTCTGCCTGTCTCTCTCCGCTTCTGAGTGCTTTTTAAATAACATCACCTCAATTATAGCACACAGACGGGGCCGCTCTAAAAGCCTGAGCCACAGTCAATCGCCTGCTTACACACACACACACACACACACTGCGCCATTCAGTCTGAGATCGAAAGAAACGCTGTGTTTACTGTCTACTGTACTACTGAGGGAACATCTTCATTTGAGATGCTCTACAGGTCCTCAGATGAAACACAACTGATGTCATTGATGTCTGGCATTAAACTAACAGTGCATTAACCCTTTAAAGCCTGGCATCCTAGTCAATAATAATACATTAAAGGGTTAGTTCACCCAAAAATTAAAATTCTGTTATTAATTACTCACCCTCATGTCATTCCAAACCCTTAAGACCTTCGTTCATCTTCAGAACACAAATGAAGATATTTTAGATGATATCAGAGAGCTGTCTGACCCTCCATAGACAGCAACACAACTGAAATAATCCTAGATCCAGAAACATAGTAAAAACATCGGTAAAACTGTCCATGTGACATCAGTGGCTCAACTTCAGTTTTACTAATGACATTCATCCAATTCATCCACAAATATTTCACGAATACATGTAGATCAATAATATTGGAGAATGAACTAACAATGATCAATGGATTTTCACAGCATTTCTTAATTTTTTGTTGATGTTAGTTAATCATAATGTTCATGTTAATTCACAGTGCATTAACTAATGTTAACAGATCAATTTTAAATTTTTAATAAAGTTTCAGATTAAAATGTAATATTACTTAACATTAATACATGCTATATAATTATAGATCATGATATTTAATAAAGTTAATGTTATTGTAAAGAGTTTCCAAACTTTTATATGTGTTTTTGTGTCATAGTTTTGATGATTTGGATTAACCCTGTCCTTGCTGTATACCTTAAAACCAGACCGTCAATGGTTTACTGTAAATGCATGTGCCGGGGTGGCGGTTGCACTGATGGCGAGGGCCCGTCATTGCTGCTTGCAGCTATATTTAATCTTGATTTTTGCATCTTGATTAATGTTGAAACAAGATGTTATCTTGTATTTAATTAATATTTTTGTTTAATTTTATGAAAAATTATGAAAATGTTTTTTACATATAAGGTAATAAAAAATATAGATTTTTTTTTTTTTTTAAGTAACTGCAAATGTAATATCTTTCTAAAATAAATCCATATGGAGAATGTCGATAAATTCCATAAATTCGATGCTTGTAACGTGAATCAATGAGATATTTAGAAGTACAGTAGATACTTACATAAAATAATATAAATATCAGTCATTGCTCTATATTTTGGCACAGTATTTCCTTGTTTAATAGTGTCCAGATGACACAGTCTGCGCTGTATGAATAATGGTGACTTGCCTATATCTCCAGTAATATGTCTCAGTACGAAGAGATGTAAGTGATCAAACATATAAACCAATGCTGACTGAGAGCTGAAGAAGTAAAGGCTCCTCAGAAGATGTGAGATGTTTGGAGGCTTGTGAAGATCATTGCTCCGCTGAGGAACAGTGAAAGTAAAGCTCCTCAAAAGATCTTGATGATCAGATTCTTCTAGAAAATGACTGATGGAGAATCAAGTAAAGCTGAGCTGCTTCAGTCCAGAGTTCATCTAGAAACATCCTACTGAAGTTATTCTGATGTTTACTTGATCAAAATCAGCAAAAATACAAGTGAACCACGAGCTGAAGCTGGACAAGCTTTACAAAAAGAGTAAACATTTTCTAAAACTATCCATCAGGCGACAAATTTGACCTCCGATGCTGTCCAGGCTTTACAGGGTTACTATGATAGAAATAGTCAAATAATTAATTTCTGTTAATTCAGACATTTTTCACTGAGTTTGTTGCAGTGCATTCTGGGATCACATTCTGATGAGACACGTGATGTTGGCAGGCATTGCTGTAAATGATCTATAGATGCTTTATCCTTCATTACAGACACTTTTCCACATTAATGAAGAAGTAAATATGAGCAAGCTGAAGCGATCAATAACTAATCCTGATAGTCCTGATCATAACCCGTCCTCGGTCATGTGACCCGGCCTGACCTGGGCTGCATCTTTTCTGATCACGTGTTTCTTTCTCTCCGCTGAAGTGAGTTACTGAGTCTGGAAATGATTGTGTCTTCGTTTGAGCTCTAGAAGCGTTCAACTTTCAGCACATCGATCAGCCATAAAACAGTTTGTGTGTCATGACAGAAACTGTACATAACTGAGCAAAACCAGTTCATCCTGGTGAAAATCCATCACCTAGTTTGGCATTCAGAAATGACCGGCCTTCAAAAAATGACTTGTGAATCTCTCATTGTCACCAAATATTGGACTTAATCAACTTGTATTCAGTTGACACAGGTTTGAGTTTCTTTTTGAAACATATTGATCTTAGGCCTCATTGATCTGAGATTAAACCTCAGTTTTCAAGTGAGAAAAAACATTATTGTATGTGAATATATTGTGGCAATAATGACTGAAAAACTGAAGAGCATGAGCTCGGATCAATGAGGCCTTCGATCAAACACTTCTGAAGAGAAAATTAAACCTTTGCCAGCTGAAAGAAAACAAGTTGATTAAAAAAATGTAATTAAAGATTTGGTGATAATATCACATAATGAGACAATTATAAACGTTTTTTTGTAGGCTGATCATTTCTGAAAATCATCACCACAAGATATGCTCAAAACTTACCACATTTTTGAGATAATGTTATAAATTAATGTAGTAAAATTTTTGAGGAAAAGAAAATTTGGTCAAATGACCAGAAAACAACAATAACAGGGTTAAGTTGGAAATTAACAATCAGAACAAAAAAATTTTCATATATATATATATATATATATATATATATATGTGAAGTATATATGGATTTATTTTAGAAAGATATTACATTTGCAGTTACTTTAAAGAAAAAAAAAATCTATATTTTTTATTACCTTATATGTCGAAAACATTTTCATAATTTTTCATATATATATATATATATATATAAAATATATATAATATAGTACATTTTTAAAAAGTGCAATTCAATAAGATTCTGTGATTTTATAACTGCTTGAAATTTTTAACATCAGTATTTACAGTATTTTCTTGACAATTAGTCTCACTTGACCAAAAAAAGTTCTATAAAAATGAAGTCACTTTGAAATATGAATTTCAGCATGAAAACTTATATTAAAATGTAAAAAAATACATAGATATTTAAAAAAAAAAAAATTATTTATTATATAAAATTACAGAAAATATGGTAAAAAATTCATTTAATTTACAATAAGTAAAAAAAATGCAGGTTGTAGTTTGTAAAATACAGTACTGTGTTTTTAAAATACTACAGTAGTGTTCAGTGTGGTTTGCGGTAGGCAGGATGTTTGTATTCCACTGTAGACACACACAAACAATATTAATATGAGCATAAAATAACAGCAGGTCCTCTCTTGTATCTCAGCGTGTCTCTGGTTGACCTCCCAGAATCAATAAACCCTGAACAAAACCACACTGAACCGGACATCAGCTCACACACAGAACAAGAGCTGCTGTCCCACAATGTTTATCTCTTGCTCTGCTCCGTGTGTGTGTGTGCGTGTTTGTATCAGTTCTGCTTCAGCTGCTTTATTTTCTCACACACAGACACAACAGCGCACGCCTCTCTCTCTGTGTGTGTGTGTGTGTGTGTGTGTAGCTGTAATCCTCTCAGCAGATTCACCAGGTCACTGATCTCAGAGCAGTCTGGATTTAAAATGCTTTTGTTACTGTTCAAATCTGAGTCAAATCCCCTCACAGCACACACACACACACACAAGCTATTAAACTTTCAGAAATGTCACTGCGGTTCACACACACACACACACACACACAGTGACGCTTGCTGCAGTGTATGAGATCTCAGAAAGACACATTTAATGACAGTGTTTGGAAGAGAACTGCTCTTTATATACTGTATGAAAGCTAAGTGTCCTTGTTTAATAAATGCATATGGATTTACATTATTCTGTACTAATTATGATCAGTTTGTCTGTAGGTTTATGATATGATATGATATGTACTTCATTAACACGTCAAACACACAGAGACATACAACCTGCACATTTAACCCAAATTATTGTCATTAAACAACGCTTCCAGATTCTTTATTCAATTGATATTTATACTTTATTTTATTTCAACTTTATTTAATGAAAACAATTAGTAAGTTTTTCATCTAATACTTGTTTCATTTAATTTCAGCTTTATTTTAGTTAATGCAAAACAAATGTTTGCATTTTAAGTTTTTCACCTCTATTTCAATTGAAGAAAATTTAATAAGTGTACGTTTTTATCTAATATTTGTTTTATTTTCCCTTTATATTTTTCTAACACCGAACAATTGTAAATAGTTTAAAACTGTTTTATTTTTTTCATGTTTCTATTTATTTTACAATATTTTATTTTATTTTAATTTATTTCAGCCTTTCAGTTAGTATTCAATCTATTTTATTTAAACCTTCTTAATTAATCAAAACAATTTTAAGTAGTTTTGTAAGTTTTTCATCTAATACTTGTTTTATTTAATTTCAGCTTTATTATAGTTAACACAAAGCAAGTGTTTGCTTTTTTAAGATTTTCATCGACTATTTTTTATTTCACCTTTTTCAATTGGAAAAAAAGTAAGCTTAGTTTTACAATGCACGATTTTATCTAATATTTCAGTTTTATTTCCACTATTTAACACAGAACAATTTTAAATAGTTTTGAACTGTTTTATTTGATTTCTTTTTTTATGTTTCTGTTTGTTTTAAAATATTTTATTTTATTTCTGCCTTATTTCAAGAAACAAAAACTATTTTAAAATCTTGGTTTTCTGAGTGTAAGTTTTCCAATTAATATTCATTCTTTATTAAAAAGTTCATAATTACTGTAGTTTTCAGTCTTATACTTGTTTTATTTAATTTCAGCTTTACTTTAGTTAACACAAAACAAATGTTTGCTTTTTAAGCTTTTATCTAATGTTCTATTTTTACCTTTTTCAATTGGAAAAAAAATCTTTTTTTATTTTTGATCTAATATTTGTTTTATTTCCGGTTTATTTAATTTAAAATAAAACAGTTTTAAATAGTGTTAAACACTTGTAGTTTCTATTTGTTTTATAATATTTTATTTTATTTTATTTCAGCTTTATTTCAAGTAACAAAACCATTTTTAGTTAGTTTTAGTGAGTAGTATTTCAGTGTGTTTCACTATAATTGGCCTCCCGTAGGTCGTCTGGTCTCCTTGTGTTTATGAGCAAATCAATGCAGAAAACACACACACACACACAAATAGAGGAGATGGTGCTGATGGAACTAAATCACCCCAAGCGCCATGTTTTATAGTGCAGAATCAAAGTGTGTGCATGTGTGTGTGTGTTCTGTGAGGACAGATCTAGAGTCCGGAGCTCTGTAATGTCACTCGTTCCCTGCGGGTGAATAAAGCGAGCGAAAGAGAGACTCATATTTATGTTTATGACAAACATCTCTATCATACTCGTTCTGATTGGCCAGTCGCCTCGTTCTGTGTCAAAAATGTGTCTATAACGACGTTACACAGCATAATTGATCACTGCATCGTATCACTATAGTCTTTCTTCTCACGTAACATCATAATTTACTCTCAGAGTCAGATCAATATTTCATGTACATTTATTGATTTATTTAGTAAGTAGCCATGTAATGCGCATAATAACGTAGTGTCAGACAGTCATTATCAGAGAATAAATCATCTGTCCTGATCGCCCTGACAGGGTGTATTTTGCGATAATGATTGTCTGACTTACATATTCATATGTGCAATTATTTTAATGAATATCTGACACAAATGCCACAGATCTGGACACATTTCTGAAATATTTCTGTGTCTCGTTCAGTGCAGTAATTTACATAAAAATTGCTTTAGCCTGTATTTATTATAAAGAATTAGGAGTACCACATCTAAAAAATGTAATTTATAAATTAGTGTTAATTAATTAATAATACATTACTTTTTTTTTTTTTTTTTTTGCATTTAAATAAATAATAATGCATGTTATTAATAATATTATAATTATAAATTAGAATAATAAAATAATAGATTGTTTCTTTTTAACTTCATTTATTAAAAATGCAACAATTTACATAATGGGTTTAGCTTGTGTTTATTATAGAGGACTGTATCACAAAAATAAAAATGTATTAATTAAATAATTATTAATGTATTCATTTCATTTTTTTTACAAAGTAAAAAATGTAGGCTAAATAATTAAAACCGGTATAAAGCAGTATATTAAACCATTGTAAATATTTTGTTGTTGTTTGTGTTTATTGTGGAGTACTGTTGAGCACAAAAAGATTAAATTATTAATTGTAGTTATAAATAATTTTTTTATTATTATTATTATTATTTACAAATAAGCATGCAAATTGAAAAAATAAATAAAAAATAAATAAAGTAAAATAGAAGATTAAGTACATTAGTACATTAAACCATTATAACATTTCTTTAAAAAAGTAAAAAAAAAAGAATTTATTTAATTTTATTTTATTTATCTTTTACTTCAATGCAACAATTAGATAAAATGGATTTAACTTGTGGTTGTTATGGGGAACTGGGTGTGTCACACAAAAATACCGTATGAAGTTATCAATTGGTTAAAAACATAATTAACGATACAATAATACAGTAATAAAATAGTGTATTTCTTAAAGTTTCAGAAAGTGTTTTTTCTTGCTAAGTATACATATTATGGAGTTGCACTGTTCAGCTCTTTTAAGGAAAATATGCTCATATCATTGTATATGAAGCATAATTTAAATGACTTCAGATATTCCTTCTTTTAAAAGCGTGAGATTATTGGTACACAGAGAGGCGTGTGAGTGGTTTATCAGCAGCGGGAGACTGTTTCCTGCTGGATTTCTCTTTATCTGTTCAACACAGAGTCACAGACTCTTCACAATATATTTCTACAGCATCACATTAGTATTCATAGAAGTGTAGTTCTATAGATATTTCAACACACACTAATACATACAAATATTAAATAAACACTTCTTCTTTATGGATCACAGAATATCATCTGATTCATTATAAATGAGATTCATTAGATATATTTAACAGGTTTTATTTGACAGGATCCGAGTCGCAGCTGTAAATGAAAAAAGTGTTAATGTTTCATCTGTACATCAGTGATGATTCACTTATATTTCATACTTCTGAGCATTAATGATAATTCAATTCCACCATAAACTGCAAATGACTTATTAAATGTCCCTTCTGGCTTTTATTGCCATTTAAAGTCTTTCCGAGACTGAGTTCCTCCTTCATCTTTCTGATGAACGCACCGCTGAAATAAGCAGGGTTATGTTTTATGAATGGTGCATATGTTAATGTTGTGTTCGCTCAAACATACAAACATAGTGTTTATTATTATTATTATTAATTTCTATAGTGGTTTATACAATATAGATTGTTTCAAAACAGCTTCTCAGAAATAAACAGGAAAATAACAGTAATGTCATAAATTCTGAAGTGAATCAAGTCAAACTCAAAAACGGTCCTTTACTGTAAGACATTTTATAAGTGATTCCCTGTTTTGCATTACTAATTTGCAATTAAATAATTAATTAACGAACAATGAGCAATACATTTGCTATTGCGTTTATACATTTTTTGTTCAAATTATTTAAAAATACACTTCACTTCGTTAGACTTAACTCAAAATGTAATCATGCTATTACATTAAAGAAAAGCATGATAAAGTGGACAGTTTTGCTGTCCAACACCGCATGCACTGCACGCGAGAGGCGCATCACGCGATATAAAATATATTATTAATCAGTGGACTCTACAAATGTCTTGTTCTTAATGGGTTAGTTGTGTTTTGTCGTGTCCGGCGTTGACATATTGTAAGACTATGTGCAATGCGCTTAAAACTCTTCTTTTACAATGGACACGATATGAGTTGATTTTTGCCCATCGCCTCTGATGTAACAACAGGCCACTCAGTTAGATATTTTACATTTTAGATGGCTGTCAAGAGCTGCTGTTACACAGAAAATGATCTTCATTCTAGCATTTTACACAACGGACGTAAGCAGCAATGAATGGGTCAAAACGCAATAGTAGTCTAGGCTTTTTGATAACATGAACAATAAATCTGTATCACAAGAACACCAGTATTATTATGGAAGTTAACCTTTTATTAATTTTTCAGAATTTACATGATGGTTTGTGAAAAAAGATAAATAAATAAATAAATTGAAAATACTGGTGTTCTGTTTGTGATACTGATTAATTGTCCATGTTAACAGCAGACCTAGACCAGTGTAGTGTTTTGACCCATATACTGCTAATATATTCAAGATATTTATTTGTATTATT
>JAUCMR010000058.1:846676-894483 GCA_032357425.1 Enteromius argenteus | reverse complement strand
ATATATATATAAAATTGTTATTAATCCAAGAAAATCCCAATGTATTAATGATTAAATAATGTAAGATGTTTGAAAAATTAATTAATAAATACATTTTATTAATAAAATGAATGTAATAATTTCTTAAATAAAATAAATTCAACTGAAAATATATATATATACAAACAATTTATTTCAGCTAGTTTCCAATATGACATTTTAATATAGTGACATTTTTGAATAGTGATATTTTTTTCAAGAACAAGATATTTCTAAGAAGTACTTAAGGAGATTTTTGGAGAATTGGCAGTAATCTGACAGGTGTGTCTTTTGGAAGGTCATTAATGAGGAGGATCTGCTCAACTGGAGGAATAACTTCTTGTCATCTAAAAACTCCTTTTGATCCCAGAAACACCAGGCAAACAATGAGCACAATCTCAGCGGCTTTCTCTTCCTCTGCTAATAGTCTGGGAACGCCATCCTGTGACCTTTAGACTGTGGAGAATAAGAAGATATAGAGCGTCTAACGCTGCTTTCCTTCAGGCCCGATCCGTCACCAGCTCCACAGAGGCTGTGGGCTTTCACTAGAATTGAGTTAAGCTTCCCTCGGCTATTTTCCTGGAAGTCCAGATTAAATCACAGCATTTTTCCATTCAGAATCTTTTGGGAGCCAAAGGCACAACTCCATGTTGTTGTTTTCATTTAGTTTAACCTAATATATGCTGCATAAGCATTTAAACGTCATGTTCGGTAACAGTTCAGCTGGATTATTATTTCTGAGGTGCTATTGTGTTTTAAAACGGGCCAAAACATCGCATAAAACACTGAAGGAGCGACACTTCATAAAGCTGTCTGGCCTTTCTTCAGATCTTCTGTTAATATGTCGACGTCTGAGGCTCGTTTGAGCGGAGTTTCTGTCGATTCTGAGGGTCAGAGATGCTCGTTTGCTTCTCCAGATGAACGTTGTGTGAGATCCAGACAGGCATTTTGCATTCATGCTTGAGAAGTTTCCCTGAAGCTCAAGAAAACCTTCACAGAGAGAAGAGATTAAAGATATTGGATATTCATACTTTTATTACAGATGAGTGCGTTTCAAGAGGTCATGTTTTAATATTTCCCCAGCTGAAGTTCACTTCTAATGTTAGTCAAGGATTTTCAGACCCGTATGTTAATTAACGCAGCTGCTTAGAAGAGCTCGGTTCTAACTGGTTAACCTGTTTCTGAATAAGAGATCCTTCAGATTTGAGTCTTAACCCAACTAACAAATTTATCTTATAAAAATAGTTTAGAAATGTGTTGAAACCATTAAAATGTCAAATTTCCATGTCTATATAGATACAGCTGTCGTACTTCTGCTCTATTTCAGTTCACCTTTCCGGCTCAATGGCTCTGTCCAGCTCCAAAACGGCCGGACCAATCAACGAACAGAGGGCGGGCTTAGAGCCGAGTTTAAGATTGTAGTTTAGGTTAGGGAAATCTAAAACGACAGTGGACGTGGAGCCACGGGATGCTATATTCCCGGTATTTGCCAACTAAAGCCCGAACAAGAAGAGTGTTAATTCACGTTTTGAATGGAGGGGATGTTGTGGCCCTACTCCCGACAGGTTTTGGGAAAAGTTTAATTTATCAACTGTTACCAAGCAGTAACAAACAGGTCAGTGTCTCCTTTATATTCCAGTTCTTGAATATTTTCATGTCATGCTGTGATCTTGCAGTTAAGTTGCAGTATTTCACTCGATGGTTTTGTTTTCGCCGCATACCCATATGATATAAAAATACCCACACCTCGGTTTGATTTTTGAACGTGCATTACGTGCTCAAGTTTATTCAACTAAGCCTTTTGGGAAAAAGGTCAGTTTTGATATCGCGCCACAAATAAATAAATATAGCTATGGGAAACACATCCCACAGCTCAATAACCTGAGAGCAGCTAGAGCTGAACGATTAATCGTTAAAAGATCGCGATCTCGATTCAAACACCCATGCAATCTCATTTCTAACTGTCAACCATTCCTGTGTCTATTAAACCTTTGCAAAAGTCTTACCGGAACGAATTCACTAGTTTTGAACGAATCGGTTTAGTTAGAGTTTTATTAGCCCATTCATAAACATCTAATGAATCTGCCATATAAACGAATCATTGAAATGAATCTAAACTCACTTATTAAACACTCACTACTGGCACCTGCTGGCCTTTTAATTTTGTTGAAAAGTTGTTATAAGAATCTCATAATATAATTTAATGCAGTTGTATTTTCAGTGGAAATTATTTAATTTGGTAATGTAGGCTATAGGCTAGAGAACAACAATCACATTATAATAATTGAATTTATAGATCAAATGTAAGTATTTGAAATTAAAGTATTAAGATTAGTGTGAAAATGCCCTATAAAGGTAAAAAATAAAGCTATTGGATTAAATATAAAAGCATGCAGATTTATGTCACAACTGACAGAAAATTAATTAGAATATTGCTTCAGATTAAGTCATATTTGCTAAATAAATTAATAAATGATGTGTGTGTGTAAATCCCAATTTAACCCCTGTATATATATATATAGGCTATATATTTATTTATTTATTTATATATATTAAAATGTTAACTAATTCATTCAAATTAAATAAACACTTTTTTTTGCAGCAATTTAATATTTTGTCACATCAATTAATTTGTTCATAATCGTGGGAGAATCATGATCTCTATTTGAGAGAAAAAAATTGTGATTCTCAAATTATCCAGAATCGTGCAGCTCTAAGACCAAAGTCCTAAGAACATGATAATAATCAGTTTTCTTGTCCTGATCAGAATGTTAATTAAAGATTACAAAAATGCTTCTAAGAGCGTTAATCAAATACAAATCATCAGGATGTTCCAAGAATGTTCTAAGAATGTTTTGTCCCAACGTCATGACAACGTATTAAATACCTTTCCTTTAAGAATGTTTATATAACTTTTAAAGATGTTAGTGAAGGTTGTAGGAATGCTCTCTGTTAGCTGTGTTCAGCCAAAAACAAGTATGATGATGTCATTGGTGGAATTTTTGAGCAAGTTGCTAAGTAAGAGACTGTCAATCATAAACTCCCTGATTAAATATTCATGAGCTGAGTGGAGTCATTCATTGTTTCCGCTGTTTAACTGCGTTTTGAGCTCTTGGTCTGAATTAGTAATGAAACACAGTTTAATGCTCCGCTGACTTTCTATTAGTTCTGCTGTTTTCAGCCTCTCCGCTAATAAAGTTTTGATCAGATAAACATCTTCTTCTCTGAGTGCAATTGGTTTTCTGTGAGAGCGTCTTCATTCGCCGCTCCAGAGCATCTGTTTCTGGAGGCGACCAATCAACTTTAATCTGATCTGTAACTCAGAGTCCAAGAACTCTTTAGACTTGTACAACTTTACACACTGCAGCCTTTACTAACTCTGTTTCTGTAAAGCTATTTGTACAGTATACTGTGCACAGAATGGGAATTAACACAACCTGCTACATTTGCATACAAAAATAGCATGCAGTATATATATTGTGCAGTATACAGTACCATTTAGATTTTTATATGGCAATTATATTACATTAACTTGTGTGTATGTATATATATATATACATATGTCATTTATTGTATTGTTTTTAACAGTTGTAATGCTAAATATATTGTTTCATGCTGGGCTGATTTTAATTTATTCTGACTTCTGACAAAATTGTCAAATCATAAGCATCACCCATGAGAATGATGAAAGAACATCCACATTACAGTAATTAGCTTTTGTTTAATTCATGGAAATACTGTCATAATGCACAAAAACCCAATGGTCTTTAAAAAGGCTTTTTTTCATGCAAAAAAATATGCAAAATGAAATATAAAAGCATAGAAGACAGATTACATACAAAAACTGTGTGTGTGCGTGTAAATTTTGTCAATATTAATGTTAAATATGTTGTTTCTGCTGTGCAGATTTTAATTTTTTTCTGACTTTAATAAAAATTAAAATTGTCACATAAGCTTCACCCATGAGAGTGATGAAAAAAATACACATTACAGTAATTTGATTTTGTTGAAATAATATCATAATGCACAAAAACCTTTTAAAAGATGCTTTGTTTTGTTTATGCAAAATATAATTAATCTCGTAAAAATACGTACAAATAATACGCCAAATAAAAAGAAACTCGTGGAATTGATATGAAAAACATGGGCAGATGTGAGACGCGCGTGTTTGGCGTGAATATAATAAAAAGTTTTCGCGTGCATAAGACACTAAAGTTGTTGGCGTGCATATGATACGCAGTTATCGCGCGCATATGATAGGCCTACGCATCTACCCCACAACCCTAATCCTATCGCGTAGCATAAACACGCCAAAGTCCATTTTTCGTATACGTACCACAAGTTTGCGTTTTTATTTATCGTACTATTTCTCATGAGATCGGATAGGTTAATTAGTTTTCTAAATGTGTGGTGAAATATTTATCTGATGTTTTTTGTGATTTTCTCATCCCTTTAGTCTTGCTCTATGTGGGTGTTCTGTGTCTGTTTTTCTTCAGTCGGGTCTATACTGGGTGAATAGTTTAGACAGGTCGGAACCGCCCCGTCTGAGTTTGGGAGAATTTGACGATGTTTCATCAGCATCTGAATCGAGTCTTAACCACGTCCCGTTCCGCGCGCGTTCTGTCTCTGTCTCACGGAGTTTAATTGCCTTGGAGCGCGCGCTCCTGCAATTAAGCTGTCAGATGCTCGCGGCCCCCACGGATTGTCTCTCTCTCTCTAAAATCACACACTCAATGCATTTATTTCAGTCTGTGGGAAAGCGTGGCTGTCCAAAACATTTCGCCATTAGCGTGATTATCTCGCGTGCGTGCGTCTGTCTCTGTGCAGATGCAGGTGAAGTAAAAGCACTGTCAGTCAGATCCGCGTTTACTGTATTAGCACACGCTGATGACAGATAGAGTCGCTTAAAGTTCTCGTATCGTACAGTTTCCTGAGGTGCACTTCTCAGGGTTTCTTATTGTTATAAGGTAGAAGCATCAATTGGTTTTACCGCTGTGTTTAAAGAGCTGTGTTCACAGCAAAAATGAAGTCTGTCATCATTTATTCACCCTCAAGTCAGAGATAGAAAGAGTCTGCTGCTTGACTGGATTTAATGGGAAAAGCTGCAAAAACTCGAGTAAAACAATCAATAATCAGTTTAAACTAAGGCTGTTGGACTCGATACAGGTGTTCTTCACAGCTTCCTGTAGATCCAGTGGTCTGTGGAGATTGATATGCAGTCAGGAATCACGTTTTCTGACATTTGAGTCTGATTTCAACAGCGTACATAAAGCAAATTTGCCTTTGAGCGCATTCTGTAAATACTAAAGGTTAGTCTAAATCCGGGTGATTATGGCCCGGTTTCAGGGCTTAGCTTGAGCCAGGATTAGGCCATAGTTCAATAATGGCATTTAAGAAATTTGACATGCTTTAAGATCAGTCAGTGCAAGTTTATTTCAGTTAAAACAGCTCAGATTTACATTTTAGTCTATGCTTAAGCCTTGTTTGTGAAACGATTTTATCAATGTTATATACACATCGTCATATCGCCCAGTCCAATAACTAGTCATCGTTTATTTAAAAACAGTCAGTTATGGAGAATATAAGATGGCAAATATTTCATTTATGGGTTGACAATACAATATGTAACATTACAATATGATTTTACCACAAAATTAAACTTTTTAACACAAAATGATAATCCCAAATCCATGTTTTGTCACCTGGAGGTCATTTGTTTCTGTGAACTGCAGGGATCTCTTTTCTGCTTTCAGCAGTCTGTGAAAATATTTCTCTTTTTTGAGATGTGTGTGTGTTTTCTATCGCAGAATTCAGAGCAGAGAAGAAGATATTTTGAAGAATGTTTTTGGAATGTTTATCACTTTGCAAACATTACGATACTTTTGAAGGTTCTACAAACATTTAAAAACATCAGAGGGATGTGTAAATGACATTTAAGTGCTAATGTTTTCAGAATGTTATTAGAGGTCAGATAACTTTTACATGAACATTTTTTGTTGATGCAAACTTTTAAATTGTTAAACTTAGCTTGAAGCTTGTACAGGATGGGCCGCTTTACAGTTGAGTTTCAATAAATGCATTTTTTTTTGTGTACCGGAGAGGACGATTTGAGTCATGAGTGTTACAGCGTGTTTTATAGAGCACTGAATTATTTAATTTCAAAAAGATTTCTCCTCTGATTGCTTTTTAGCACTTTGTGAAGGGGTTTAGTCTCTTGAAGAGCAGAGGAGAGAGCGCTGAGACGCTGGGCTTTAGATCAGAGCAGCTCTGTTTTCCCTGCACACTCTCTCTTTGTTCAGTCTCAGTGTTTTCATCGCTGTGATTCATGGCCGTTCAGTCCCTGTGCCGTTAAACTGAGACCAGAGAAAACCAGAGAGCCAGCCTTTATCACCATCATCATCACGTAGCTCTGACCCCAAGAGATCCAGTCTCTCTCCTGAGTTTGTGTTAATCGTCTCATCTGGGCCCTCGCTGGTGCTGCATGAGTGTGTGTGTGTGTGTGTGACTCTTCCACTGAGAAACACTATTATATATATATATATATATATATATACCCTTATATTTCACTGCTCACATACATTTCAGTGTATAATATGCTATCGGGACATACTACTTTAATTTTTAAAAAAGCAGAAAATAAAATGGAAAAAAATAAAATGACTGTAATGGTAATAACAATACAAACTGAGCAAAAAATGAATAAAATAAGCAAAGTACAAGACATACCATTTCATAAAAATGCATCTTGTTATTATAAACCTCGTCATGTACTGCTTGCAACATTTGCATCTTGGTAAATTGCTTATTATTTATTATTATTCCAATTTTAGTTTATATGCCTTACATTCCTCTCCAACTAAGAAAGTCTATATACAAACTTCTGTAAAATGGAACATTACATTTGATCAATTTGCAAACATGGGGATGCTTTCGTAACTCGCTGGGAACATTAAAAAAATTAGCATATTTTGATTAGCTGGAAAGTTCAAGCGGCAACGTCCTCAAAATTAGGATCTAATGTTCTTCAATGTAGTAATCAAAAGTTATGTGATCTAATATTATTAACACATTTATGCATTGTATAAATATATACTTTGCACAAAAAAATTACTCGTTTTAGTTTGATGTTCATCAAAAAAAAATATATATTTTTTTTTTTTGTGTTTATGCTGTAACAATCCAATTTATCATTTTGCAAACATCTTGAGAAGTTACTTTTGGATGTTCTGAACATTCTGAAACACAAAGTAGCATTTAAAAAACACCAGACCAGATGTTTCTGAAAAGACCAGATACTTCTATTAACATCACTGAAATATAGTCTCTCTTTTTTCAGCATACTGTGATTTGGGACGCAGTGTTCAGGTTAGATTGTGTGTAAATTGGAGTGAAGTTGCTCATGTTGTCTGTAGGTCAGATTGTGTGTTAGCTCCAGCAGACAGATAGACGTCTTCACACGGTGACTCGACGGTGATTTACCGTACGCAGGGCTGGTGTCTTAGATGTTGTTCTCCATCACGCTCTTTCATTCGGTTTAAAAGCAGATAAACCAGTGCTTTTATACGCGACATCACGGTGCAGCAATTACAGCTATTCAGAGACACAAAGCCAACAATCGCAGGACATTTACATATCTGAGGTTCACAGCAGCAATTACTTCAAGGGGCTCACAAGAGCGCCCACCTGGATTCAAACCCAAACAACACCTTAAAGTATTCTCTGAAGAAGAGAATCCCACGACAGCAGACGGAGACACGCTCCCGTAGCGCCACCAGCGGGTGAGACCTTCCTCTGCTGAACACTTCTGGATTCAGCTGAGGAGAGACACTGGAAAGCCTCCAGCTCCTCAGACTGTTGTGAAGACATTCTGTGCTCGGATTGACCGAGATCCCAAAGACTCTGAGCAGAAGTCACAAATCTCTCAAACATGTCCCATGAAATGGTCAGTTGTATGACAACTCTTACCTGGTTTGGTTAATAAATGATGAATTTCGTAACATCAACACTGTTATTCAACTGAACTGAATCTGCATTTTGATCTGAATAACGATATGAGGTGAATTTAATTTGATAATTGATGACATTAACAATAATGCATTTTACATTTTAAGTATTTAACCGAACTGAATCATACGGAAATTGGTTGGTCCGACACTATCGTCTGATATAAATCAGCTGAAATTGAACTTGTTTCGTAATCGAATTGTTTCGCAATTGACAGTAACTGAACTCAACTAAATTGACATTGAACCAACACTGAACTGAATTATTATTCTAATAATAATAATTCTGAAATTGAATTCTCTTTAAAACTGATGAATTTTGCAACATTGACACTGTTATTGAACCGAAGTGAATCAACATTGAACTAAACTGATCTGAATAATGACAATATTGTCTTCTGAAGAGCTGCTTTTGCAGGCAAAATTGAATTTTTTTCATAATTGATTAATTTTGCAACATTTACACTTACTGAAATAAATTGAATCGATTCAACTAAATCAAGCCGAATTAGTTTCAGAATTGATGAATTTTGACAGTTATTGAACTGAACTGAAACCAAACCAAACTGAATATTAACTCTATTAACGTCTATAAAGATGCTTTACAGCTGAAATTGAATTTGCTTGATAATTGAGGAAGTTATTAAACTGAATTGAATCAACATTGAACTCAATGGAGCTGAATAACAACACAACTATCTTCTCTAGATCAGCTTCTACAGCTAAAATGCAATTTTTCATAATTGATGAATTGATACTGTTATTGAAACAAATTGATTCACCAATGAGCTGAATAACGACTCTATCATCGTCTGTAAAGATGTTTTACAGCTGAAACTGAATTCTCTTTATATCTGATGAATTTTGCGACATTGAGACTGTTATTGAACTGAAATCAATCAACATTGAACTAAACTGATCTGAATAATGGCAATATTGTTTTGCGAAGAGCTGCTTTTGCAGGTAAAAAAGAACTTCTTTCATGACTGATGAATTTTGCAACACTTCCGTAGAGCCACTTTACAGCTGAAACTGAATTTGTTTTAGAATTGATGAAGTCATTGAACTGAATTGAATCAACATGGATCTGAATATCAACACAACTATCTTCTACAGCTAAACTCACATTATTCATAATTGATCAATTTTGCAACATTTACACTTACTGAAATAAATTGGATCGTACTTAAACTAAATTAAGCTGAAGTGTTGAGCAGCTTTGCAGCTAAAACTGAAGTTATTTCATAACAAATGTGTGAAGCTGCTTTGAAACGGTCTGTATCGTGTAGAAATCAGTGCGACTTGACTCATTCGGGCCTGTTTTTGTACCCTGGGGGGGTTTGATAAATATCTGAGAAGAGCTGATATTTTCTGTGGACTCTGTGGTGTTTGTTATTCTGCAGGGCTCCTCCGCAGGTTCTTCTGTGTTTACCTGAGCAGTGACCCATCCACACACTGATCTCAGGGCGCCTGGGAAGCGTCTTGTGCAGATCTTGTCGTCCCGGGGCGTCCCGTGTGAGATCTGAGCATCTGTGTGCCGCAGGACATTCGCAGCATCTGCTCAAACACAGCAGAGACCCGGAGCGCGTGTTATGTGTTTTAATCAGCCGCTGATGTGGGCCAGCGCTCGGTTAAACTCACACCAGCTGTTCTCATTTCTCTCGTCTCTCACCTGCTGCATCACACTGCTTTACCCTTCACTTATTAATCTGCATCGGCTTCCATGAAGAATAGCGGAAAAACTATCCTCACAGTTTGTTACTTCGTCAGATTTGGAGAAATGCAGCATTGAATCACTTGCTCTGCAATGGATCCAATGGGTGCCGTCACTGGAAGAAGCATTTTTATAGATTTTTTTATTTGTATATTAGCTAGAAACGGATTTGAAGTTAAAATCGTCTTAGTAAAGAATTTCTTTTGGGGGTTTTTTGGCTTCTCAAAATGTTAACTGATGGACTGGATGGGTGTGGATTACTTTTATCAGCTGTTTGGACTCTGATTCTGACGGCACCCATTCACTGCAGAGCATGTGATGCAAGCTACGTTTCTCCAAATCTGATAAAGACATAAACTCATCTATCAACCAGTTAAAATAAAGATTTTTAAATGCTTTTTTTTAAATGCTTCTGCTCACCAAGCCTGCATTTATTTGATCCAAAGCACAGCAAAAACAGCACAATTTTGAATATTTTTTTACTATTAAAATAGCTGTTTTCTATTTGAATATATTTTAAAATGTAATTTATTCCTGCACTGTAAAAAAAAAAAAACGGCAGCTGTGGTTGCCAGTATAAAACCGTGAAAAATACAGTATCAATATTTTTTATTGTTTTATGTTAAATTTACAGTTACATACCGTAATTTCTAATAATGAACCGTAATAACTGATATAATATTAATATACCAACCTAGTAGTAAGTAGTAAAATCTATTTTGTACCTTTGAAATACACTAATAACTACCAAATGCAGGTGGTGATGAGAAAATCACATGATGTACCAAAGCTCATCACAAGTAGCTTTTAAATAGTAATATATATAGAAGGTGCTCAGTGTCACTCATACAAGCACTAAACACCATCATGGTAAGAATTATTAAACTGAAATGTGCATGAAATGTTCATTTAACAATATTACATGTAGCATACAACCTTAATAACCTTAATATACAAAAAAAAACTAAGAAGAAACATAGTTATTAAAAGCTTTTAATTTCACATAAATGTCGATTTTTGGGTCTTTCTGTTCATTAAACATGATGAAATGCAGAAAAAATGTACTCATCTCTTTTAAATAGTGATAATAAACAAGCAAATCAGTATATTAGAATGATTTCTGGAGGATCATGTGACACTGAAGACTAGAGTAATGAAGCTGAAAATACAGCTTTGATCACAGGAAAGTATTGGGTTTTAAAATATATAAAACTAGAAAGCAGTTATTTTAAATATTAAAATATTTTACTGTTTCTGCTGTATTTTGTATCATAAATGCAGGCTTGGTAAGCAGAAGAGAATTGTTTAAAAACATCAAAAGTCTCACAGTTAAAAAGCTAGTGTATATCTGTGATGGTATAAATGTGAACAATACTGTCTTGCTTTTGTTTTGATTGTGTGTGTGTGTGTGTGTGCAATCTTTACTAACCAGACATGACACGTCTTCTAAGTGTTCCCTTGATGTGTGTGTAATGTGTGAACGTGGTACAGTTTGGGGTCAGTTTGCTGGACTCTTGTTTTGTCTGATCTTCACATTCTCCTGTAGTCTGTGGCCAACCAAAACAGCGTTTGCTGGAACAACAGTCTCTGAATTCCTGAGCCGAAGACTCAGACAGTTTTCCTGCAGAACTGGACGCTGATGTTAAATGTCCTGAAAAACAACACATCTCATTTAGATGATTCATATGAAGCATTCATCCTGCTGACAAAACTATGTGATGAATATAACAAAACTTTTCATTCGAGGTGCCTTCAAAGATAAAACTGAAGTGTGTGTATATATATATATTTTGTTTTTTTTTCTTTTCTTTAATTAAATCATATTTAAATTAGTGCTGACAATCCAAATCATGATAATTATAACATAAATAAAGATTATGTGTGCATAAAGTTTTAATTAAACCAATTCATGTGTTTTATTTTTATTAGCTGTATTTCTTATGATATTACACCAAATATTATTTATTAATTTTATTTTTCAGATGAATTATATTTTCCTTTTTCTTAAGCACTTACTTTAATTATTTTAGCACTTTAAGCCAAACTAAGCAAAAATTAGAAATCTTGGAAACCAGCTGAAATAAAATAAGTTTTTTTTACACATCATAAAAATTTTATTTTATTAGTTTATTTTTATTTCATTACAGTTAATGCGCTAAATAGATATGGCTGATCTGTATGCCACAGAAAGCTGGTGCTGATGAATTTGGTGCCTTTGAGAAAAACAGGCAGTGTTTTGTGTTTGAGTTGTGATTATTTCCAGATGAAACGCGTGCGCGCACACACACACACACACACACACATTCCAGCCTGTCAAAAAGGGAGGAGAAATAGGTAGTATGTTGAAGGAAAGGGACAACAGGAGACAGATGGGTCCAGACTCTCTCTCTCTCTCTCTGTGTGTGTGTGTCTGTCTGTCTGTGAGCTTCTGGTTATTTAGCGCGGACTGAGAGAAGAGGAGAAGCAGCATGACAGCTCTCAGGATTCTGTCTGTGTCTGCGCTGATGTGTCAGATGTCCATCACTGCATCTCTGCACTGGAGGAAAGGTACGACTGCTTACTTCAGATCCTGTAACACGCTCCTGCTTAAATGACTGAAATGAACACAAATGAACAGCTCCAACAAAGTTAGGAAACATCTCACAGTTCTAACCTTTTTCTTGCAATTTTGAGTTTATATCTCACCATTTTGACTTTATTTTCATCAACTCAGTATTGATATAAACCTTTCCTTTTTTTAAGTCAGAATTGTAAGATTAAAAAGTTGCAATTACCTTGGGCATGCAAAAAAAAATCCAAAGTTGGAATTTCAGAATTCAGAACAATATAGTCAGAATTAAGATGTAAGCTCACAATTTTGAGAAAACTGCAAGAAAGTGAAATAAAACGTCTTTAAACTTTTTTTAAAAAAAATTTAATGGGCTTCCAAATCAGAGTTATTATCGTTAACTAAAACTAAAAGCATTGAAAACGTTATTAAAAGCAAAAAATAAAACTGGCTTAAAATAAATGAAATGTTTAAAAATATATATTTTATTTTAAATAGTTGACACGAAATACAAAACTATAACTAAAATTGAAACTAAAACTAAAACTATAGATGTTAAAAAAAAAGACAAAAACAGAACCAGAAAGAGAACGGAAACAGAAATTGTAATTCAAAGTCATCTCGATGGCAGTGTGTTTGACCTGCAGCCAGCGCTGGAGTCTGTGACCTCCGGAGGGACAAACACACACGTGATGGATGAGTTTGTGGATGTGAAGAGCTGATCACGTGAGACCTCGTGCATTTACACTGAGATCTGCAGTGAGCGCTCGGAGGAGTGATGGACGGGGGAACGATAACGGCTCCGAGTCTCAGTATATCTGCTCTAGAGTCTCTGCTGTCCAAGGGCACGAGCTGGGCCTCTGCCGTCCGCATTTGGACTCAAAGTCAAGCGTTTTTGGAAGGTTTTGCTGGGATTTTGTGAGCTGTGACATCAACCGCTAACAGAGATGTTCAGTTCCTCCAGAGCCTGTGGGACGTTCACCTCCCAGTAATTTGGCGACGCGTCCGCCGAAGCGTTTCCGGCTCATGAGTCCTTTAATCAAAACAAAGTGCTAATGATACGCACTGTGAGTGTGTGAAATCACTGGAATAAACACCAAATGAAAGATCTTCATTGGATCTTTGGACTTTTGAGTCAGGAACAAGAAATGTTCTTCCAGTGACGTTAATATATTTTTATCTGGTCTTTAATAATGCTCAAATGTTCTGCATTTTTTTTTCCTGAAAGGCTTTAATTGGATTTTTGTCTAACATTTTTTAAATGTTTAATGAATGTTCAAAAGTAATATTTCATGTTTGCGAATGATAAAAAGCAATGTTTGCACATCCAAGAAAGAACTTTATTGTTTTCAGTTAAAGTTATTGTATTTTTTTTTAATATAATATAAAATATAAGAATATATAAATGTGTATACATGCAAATATTTAAAATATATATATACACTATGTGTGTGTGTGTGTATATATATATATATATATATATATATATACCGTACACATACAAAAACCTTAATTTTGGTAAATCATTTGACATCACTATAATATGACCAATCAAAAGTTTTTTTTATATTTATGAAAGACGTCTCTTCTGTTCACCAAACCTGTATTTAATTGATCAAAATACAGTCAAATTGTGAAATATTATTACAATTTAAAGCAGCTGTTTTCTGTGTGAATCTGTGTTAAAGTGTAATGTATTTCTGTGATGTTCAGCTGTATTTTCAGCATCATTACTCCAGTCTTCAGTGTCACATGATCTTCAGAAATCATTCTAATATGCTGATTTACTGCTGAAGTAACATTTCCAATTATTATCAATGTTCAAAGTTGTGTTGCACAATATTTCTGTGGAAACAATTCCCAAAAGTAGAACATTATAACATTTGTGACTTGAAAGTGTTTATTTCTGTGAGTGTGTGGTTCATCTCTGAGGAAACACACTGAACCTTACTGAGGAAACTATAAAGTGTTTTCCTCAGAAACACTTTTTGGTGAAGTGACATCATCCAGACGCCTGCGTCTCATTTCCATGGAAGTGCTGAGGTCGGCTTGGGCTCGGCTGTGTTTATGGGCTTTTAAAGGTCACTTTAGAGGATCAGGAGGATCAGGTTTGTGAAGGTGAGAGTCTGAAGACCCACCGTCACACATCTGCAGCCGATCGGTGCACAGATGTGGAATGTGTGTGATGTTGGTGACATCCTGAGCTGATCAAACACGTGACCAGCTCCCGGCGACTTCAGCTTGTTTTAAGCTTGTTGTTCCTAAGAGTTTCACAGCTCTTGCATATTAGTGCTCTTTTTTTTTTTGATTTTGATTGTTTCCACTCTCCTTTTGGATAAAAGCGTCTGCTAACCCTTACCAAAAATAGTACTCTACTAAAAATTCAGTAAAGCTTACTGTAAAAAAACAGCAGCTGTGGTTGCCGGAATTCGTCTGTAAAAATACAGTAACAACATTTTAGGTTTTACGGTTTGAAGTTAAATTTACAGTTAAATACCGTAATCACATCAACTGACATAATGTTAATATACTAACCTATTAAAGTACTGAGTTCTGTTTTGTAGCTTTGAAATACACTCATAAGCACCAAATGCAGGTGGAGATGAGAAAGTCACATGATAAACCAAAGCCCTTTTAAATATGAACATATATAGAAGGAGCTCAGTGTCATTCACACAAACACTAAACACCATCATGATGACACTCATTACACTCAAATATACAATAAATATTCATTTAACAACATTTCATGTAACATACAACCCTAATAAACAGAACTGATAAGAAAAAACTGAGAAGAAACAGTTATTTCAAAGAAAAAACATAAAAATTCAAACAAAATTTGAAATGCAATGCAGGGAATTCTGGGAATGTAAGTTTATGTCTTTTTTTTCTTCCTGTGACCATTTAACAGGTTTTAAAGCAGCATTTTCACAATTTTTTACTGTTAAAATCACTGACATTTTTTAGTGTAGCCTATACTTCAAATTTATTTGATTAAATATACTTAAGTAAAGTATATTTTTAAGTATCACTTTTGTAAGTGTACTATTTCAGTACTCTTTGGGACTAAATTGGCCCACTTTCTAGTATATAAAAGTATACTTTTAAGTATATTTTAAGTATAACAGTAGTAAACTTTGAGTATGCAACTAGTTTACATGTTTTAGCTTGTACTGCAACTATACTAAACGTGAACTTATAGGTATACTGATAGTTTACTAATTAAATACTTGCAGAATAATTTTAGTACGCTCTGAAGTATAGTCACAGTAAACTACTTGTAGTATACTAAAATGATACTACAAGTATTTCATTAGTAAACTATCAGTATACTTGTAAGTTCACGTTTAGTATAGTTACAGTACAAGCTAAAACACTGATGTAAACTAGTCAAAGTACTCAAAGTTTACCACTGTTATACTGTTTAGTCCCAAGTCACAAGTATACTACTAGTACTACTATTAACTCTTGATTGGTGACATTTTAATTCATAACATTTCGCAGTTTTGAGGCTGTTGTATGTCTGATGATCGTGTTAGATTGCATGTGGAAGCATCTAAGCATCTAACAAGTATTGCTCATATATATTTAGACTTTTTATAAGTCAAATATACTTAAATGACATTTGGAGTATATTTCTGAGAAGTACATAAAAAGTAGACTAAAAGTATTTTCCCTATTTCTTAGTTTAGTATAAGCCTACTAGTAGCACACTTGAATAAATTTCTTTTCGTAAGGGAAATGACCAAATGTAAATGTAATGTCATGAACTAGTTGTTTTGATGACTAAGAACCCATCGATACTGAGTTGATATCATCCTGCGTTACTGACAGTCAGAGATGTGTGTTTTTGTGCTGCGGGCCTGTAATGCAGATGTTAAACGCAGCTGTTGTGATAAAACGAGACCAATATCTTCCAGAAGATGCTGAACATGTGCTAAAACATGAACAACACTGAGACAAAAAGCTGTAACTGTAATGATAATAGACTTCAAATAAGCTGTTTGTTATTAACAGAAAAATGAAACATCAACAAAGGCCTAGTTGTAGGGTAAAATTTATTTTCTAAATCTAATTTCTTTAAAATCTGAAGACCCTTTCTGTGTCACAAAAGCTTCTTTGTTGTGAAAGAAGGTCCTTCAGATCATAAGAGATGGCTCTTTGACTGAATGGTTCTTTTTGGAACCAAAAAAACGGTTCTTCTATTGCATCGCTGTGAAGAACCTTTTAAGCAGCTTTTATTTTTAAGAGTGTTGGACAGTCTTCTGAGGCAGCGTAACGGATTACAGACCTACAATAGAATGAGCTTTGGTGATAACTAAATAATATTTATTTACTATAATATTGATTTCTTGCTATAAATATCATTAAAAGTGCAAAATGTTAGTCAGAAATATACATTTACATACAAACTGACCACCAAACACAACCTTTCAGATGCCATTTATATTTTTTTAGCTCAACCATCATGGATTGCATCGCACAGGATTATGGGATATCAAAGACATCTATGCTGCCTTCAAAAATACGATCAGAAGAAGATGAAAATTCGTTCATCTTCAGAACACAAATGAAGATATTTTTGATGATATCAGAGAGCTATCTGACATCAGTGGCTCAACTTCAGTTTTGCTAAACATTCTTAAAACATTTGTTTTTGTTTCTTTTGTTAACTGGGAAAGAATAAATCCTAATTTAAAGAATCACATTTGATAGTTTTTCATTGCAATACCTACATTCTTCTTAGTTCTTAGGGTTTTACATTAAAAGATTTGCTGTTAAATAAATGTTTATTGCATTGTTTTAGTGTCATGTGTTACCAGGATGCTGATTTGTGTATGAGTTATGTTGTTTTATATATTTGCTTGTGTTGTGTTGTGCATCTTTCCCTTTATCTGATTATTTTGAGTTTGTTGCATTTTATAAAGATAAAAAGCACAATTACTTTTTTTTTGTATCAATGAAATATGGTCAGTCTGTAAAACTTGAAGTTTTGCTACCGTATTTTTTACGGTAGAGTTCTGGCGACCTCAGCTGCTGTTTTTACCGTAACTTGCATTGTTGTTTTTCATTAAACTGGCCCGATCCAACATAAACAACCCTCTCAAACACCTGTTTGTGTCTGAACATTAACAGGTGCTTTAGTCTGAGAAGTTATTTAGAGAGCACTGCTCTGCGGTAGAGAATCAAAACCAGCAGCACTTGTTGACTCGCTGTGAGAATTTCAGTGTGTGATCAGTCACTTAACACATTACCCATGATCCTCTCTGTCTCTCAGCTCTGTTCCCATCAGCCTTCAGAGTGAAGCGAGGGACTCCAGCACTGCTCAACCCCACGTTTCAGAAATCAGCGGAGGACGCCAGCCTTCTGTACGAGGTGTGCAATACTGTCTTATAACAAAGAAAAATCACAAATACGGTCTTTAATAAGTCAACTCTTTCTCTACGACTGCAGAGAGATTAAAATAGAGATTCTAAGGCAACATCAAACAGCGTTTGTAACCCATTTACTTTAGTAAATAATTTAATGAGATTATTAAGTATTTGATGTTTCAGTGAGACTTTTGATCTAGAGATCAGGGTTATTATAGTGAACTAAAACTGAAACTAAAACCCATAAAAATATTTTATTTTAAATTAAATAAACTTTAACTGTAATACAATAAAATATTAAAAACTTTAGATTTTTATAGTGAAGTACAAAAATAAAGAAAAAGAAAAAATATTTGTTGTTTAAAAATAAATTGTTAAAAACTTATTTTATTTCATCTAGTTTCCGAAGCAAAAACTCTTTTTCATTTAAACTGTTCAAATAACTAAAATTACTAAAAGCCTAAATAAAATTAAAAGGAATGCAGAAAATATGAAAATAAAAAATATTAACAAAAATTGTCATGCATAAAATATCACTAAACATTTTAATTTAGTTTAACCTGATTAAATAAAAAGTCAATTATAAATAAGTAAACATTGATGAGAACTAGACAAAAATGTAACAAAAAATAACAATACACTACAAAATTGCTAAAATAAAACTTGTAAAGAATAAACACATTAAAAGAAACATTAATATCTCAGTGATACTACAAAAACGCTGCTACAAATCTCAACGTCTCAAACTATATTCAAAGTGTCTCCAAGATAGAAATATATGCAATCAAAAGATTTTTATTTCACTAAAGGTACTATAGCTGTCTCTGGGGCAGTACCTTGTCAAAAGGTGCACTAGGTTCAAATATGTACAGTACACTTTAAGTACTAATATATACCTTTAAGGTACTAAAATGGACACTTTAGGTGCAAACCGCCCCAGTGACAGCTTTTCTACCTTTATTTCTGAGAGCGTTGAGCTCAGAGAAGACTTCTCAGTTTCCATCAAGACTGACTTGTGTCTGTGTTTATTTCTCACTGGGAGTTTTATCAGAAGCTGAAGTTTCTCGAGCACTGAAACTTAGATGTGTGTTGTTTATCTGCAGTGTTTAATGTGCTCTTCAGCATCTTTGCTTGAATGAAGGAAGTGATCGATAGCTCAGCTCTTATTAGCTCCAGTTTACTCTGTTATTGAGTTGTGCTGAGCTCTGCAATCTCCTGCGCTGTCAGATCCATCAGACGCACCAGATCTCTGTTTAGATTCAATACCAAAACATAACAAAGAAGACATATTAATATTCCAGCGGTGTGAGCCTGCATGATATCAGACACAAACTAAAGCCTCATCACACGCTGAAGACAGATTGAAGGAGACGTCAGACTGAAGTCTCATCACAGATCAGAATCATAACAGCTGTTTTATTGAGTACTTCACTGAATCAATCTCAGCCGATCCAGAGCTAATTTCTGCTTCTTTTAAAAGATGCTAAATATTCAGTAATATAACCGCACTGACACTATTAGATGAAAACAAAACTAAACTGAGCTCCTCTGAACTGTATAATGTTCCCTCAAAGTTATGAACAGATATTCGTCCAAAATATCTGCTCGTTCATAATCTTCTCCAAAGCTCAAAACAAAAATATTACTCCTACATCATTAATGGGACATGTTTTCTGAAATGTTAGTTGGATGTTGGTCTGTTTCTTTTTAGTTATTTAGAACATTCAGTAACATCCTCATAATGTTCAGAGAACATACAGAAATAAGGTTTTCGTACCTTGTTTTTTATACCTTGTTATACCTTGGAACGTTCCACTGTATCATTTTGCAAACACAATGAGAACGCTACTTTTGAATGTTCTCTGAATTTTCTGAAACATATAAACATTTAAAAATGTTAAACACATTTAAAGACAAAACATTTCAGAAAGAAAATTTCATGAACAATGTTTAAATATCATTCATTTGTGAAAAAGTTATTACTGAATGTTCTGTGAACGCTCCAAAAATGTTTTTTGGTTTTTTAAATGTTACATTCCACTTTAGAATTTTGCT
Organism: Enteromius argenteus; assembly: GCA_032357425.1. NCBI lineage: Eukaryota > Metazoa > Chordata > Actinopteri > Cypriniformes > Cyprinidae > Enteromius > Enteromius argenteus. The sequence continues at coordinate 874,770 of JAUCMR010000058.1, read as the reverse complement.
AGATTTTGGGAATGTTACTTTTGAGTGTTCTCTTAAAGTCCCAAAACAGTTAAATAAATACATTTAAAAAATAATAATAAAATGTTATATGAGCATCCAACTAAAACATTTCAGGACAAAAAACATTCCAAAATCAATGTATAAATAACCTAATGTTTTTGTGCTAATTTTGAGAATGTTGTTAAAGACCAAATAACTTAAAGCTGTGAATTTAGTGTTTTGTGTCATTACATTGTTTAGAGCTATAATATATATTTTTATATATAGCCTATATATCCTCTGTAGAGGACATCAGGATTAAAAACTGCATCCTTTAACAGGATGTAAAAAACGTGCATGAATAGACATGGAAAGGCAAAAACAATGGGATTTTTTATTAAATCAATTTTCTGGATTATAAACTTTGTTTATAGATGATTCTCAACTGTGTTTAAAAATATATTCTTTGATATACCATTTTGCATTATGCAATATGTGTGTAAAAATGTCCATAAACGGGTTTTCCAATTAAACACAATGTTATACACTTTGTCTAATTTGCATATTAATGTGTTTTTGGGACAGCATGTTGAGAAAAAAAAAGAAGTGTAATAATGGGAGTAATAATTGGCAAGATTCTCATAATAATATAGGCTACTAATATTTCATAGGAATACTGTTGTGTCTCCCAAAATGCATAATAAGCATGCCTTTAGTCCTGGTGTCCAGTGGACATATATGAAATGATGACCTGTTTCATAACAGGAAGTCATATTTTGATTTGAAACCCTAAACATTTGAAAATGAACCATAACTACAGTACATTTGGTATCTCTGAATCCCTGAATGTGCTCTGTACAGGACATCCAGATTTCTAAGAGAAATTCACTACAGTATAGCATCCACTACAGAGTCAAACACTGTAGCTGGGTCTCAGGAGGATATAAATCAATGAGGAGAGTCTCTGTGGTTTTGTCTGACAGGTGCTGTGGTCAGGAGGGTACATGGACGCGGCGGACGGGACACTTCACATATCGGATCAGGAGCTGGCGTCCATGAAGAAAATGGAGCTTCTGGAGGTGCTGTGCGAGGACGTGCTTCCCAGAAGCCTCTCTGAGATCCGGCGGCTCAGTGCTGAGCTGGAGAAGCGCCGGGGCTCGCTGAGGCTGGATGACTTCGAGCGCACCGTCCTCACGATGGTCTTCACCGCTCAGAGACTGCCACACACCAGCCCCGGCCACCAGAGGGAGCTGTGGGCCGACACGCTCCTGAGACTCTACAGAGCCATTAAAGAAGACCTGTGGCCTGCAGAGGACTGACCCACAGACTGACCACACACACTCTCAGAGAAGAGGAGCGTCTCTTCACATCAGAGCTACGAACAAACCTTCCTCCAGCCATTCATTCAAAGTGATCTGGGCCTGTATTCACAAAACATTTTATCTTACCATTCTCTTAAAACTTATTCACAAAATTTGGTTTTGCGATAACCTCCAAACCCTAAAGGTGATACCTTTTTAAAAGTTGAATAATCGTCAAATGTTTCTAAAATGTTTCTATTTTGAGACAGATTGCCATTCTCTGATAGTTGTGAGTTGGTCTGGGTGAGTTAGGATTCCTCTTCATTACTCCGAACCTTTCACGGATTTAGGAGCTCTAAGAGAAAACATTTAGCAGTCCTAAATTGATTTGCTCCTAAATCGTCAAGTTAGAAGCTACTTTTAGCCTTAAGATGTTTTGTGAACACGGGCCCTGGTCTTTAATAAGATTATCAAATCATTAGCACATTATAGTATTCATCGTTGATGGAAGTTCTTCTGAAACATTTGGAGGTTTGCAAAACCTTTTTAATTACATTGAGATACATTAAAGCTTGATTTTACAAAGTAATGTTTGCAAAATGATAAAAGGGAACATTCCCTTAAAAAAAAAATAAAAAAATGAATGTTAGGAATGTTGAGACAACACTGAGATAATCTGGATTGTTAGCAAAACGTTACTTGAACATAATGTTGTTGGCCGGGCTTCTGATCGCAGATATTAGAGGAAAAACAATGCTAAATGCAGCTATATAATCATATATAGAGTCAAATTAGGTGATGTCAATAATTGCAATGCAATTTATATTTATTTTACGTATTATTTGTGAAATTAAAAATAAATAATTTTGAAAATGAATGGTTATAAATATATTTTAACTTGAAAAAATAAATAAATCTGTAAAATAAACAGATAGCAACTTTTGATTCTGTATTTGATAAAGTTGATAAAAAACATAGAAATTCTAAAAAATAAAATCGAAACACCCCATTCTCAAAAAAGTACATTTCACATAATACTTACAAAATAAGAAGTAAATAATAAAAATAAATAAATATTTGATATTGATTTAAAATTAATAGTTGAACTGATTTTTAGTTTAGATTGCAACTTTTCAATTCTGTGATCCTGTTACAGTAATTTTCCACAAATAAGTTGTTAAAAAACACAAATAAATAAAAACAAAACACCTTATTCTCAAAAAGGTGAACAAAACAAAAAGATTCACAACAACAACACTTACAAATAATGATGTTTTTTTTTTTATTTGTTTGTTTTTTATAGTTGAAGTAGGTTCTTTAGAACAGATGGTTCAAATGTTCTTTACACTAATTAGGCTGATGATACACTGGGCAACTTTTTGAGCAATGTTGCCGTAAACGGTAAACCAGGTGAGACACATGGCCCAATACTGATCTAAATTATCCAGATAGAAATGTGTCACCCATTCTCAACTGAAAAGTGCCCAAGCAACAAGTTGCCCAGTGTATCATAAGCCTAAGAAGAAATGTTTCTTTTAATAAGAACTGATCTCTGAAAGGCTCTTTCCCGAAGCAAACCCGGTTGAGAAGCACTGCCTGCCCAGGACTTCTCTAATTACAGCGTGGTCAGGTGCATCTTAAGAACTGTGTTTGCATAAGTTCACCTTCACAAAGGTCTTTGCATAAACGTGTTGTCGGTGGAGTTGATGGCACATTATGCTGCAGAATGAGCTCTGGTGTCCTTGTGAGGCTTGTCATTTTTCCTCAGATAATGCATCTCCTAATAGAATCATTATCACGTCCTTGACCATGTTTCCCTGCCATTTCACCTGGAAATATTCCCAGTGGCACATCAAAACCTGCTCTTCGCTCGCCTGGAATCCGTGTTCAGGAGGAAACATTGCAGAGAATGTGACTGATATTAAAGCTAAACCTTCACAGCGTCTTCACTGCATTAAACAAGCCCACCTACACGAGACAATAAAGGACTGGGGTTTTCATTTCACCTGTGTTTTATTGAACACCTCAGGCAATGTTTCAGCATCTGCCACCTGAGCAAAAGCGTTAAGACACACTTATGAGACAGAGATGATGATGATGATGATGAACAAATGAGCAAAACCCAGTGGATCCAGACTCAAATGTGTGTGTTTGTCACGTGTCAATAGCGCCATCTGCAGGCCACGAATATAATAGTTTAATGGCATTATAATAAAAACTTTATATATAGATTCTGCTTTTTTTCTTATCAAATGTTTCTCAGGTTTATAACACTTTCTGCTGTAAAAATTTAAAAATATGTACGATTATATGTTTTTTTAAAGAAAAAATATTTGTTTCTGCGAAATAAATACAATAAAGGTGTATCTTGTATGATTAGCAAGCTAGCTACCTAGATATTAAAATAAATAAAAATGACACTAAACGAATCTCAAAGTTTACATTGTTGTAATATTATAAATGAATGCAATATACGCACATAGTTCATTAATGACACTGTCTGAAGGGTTACAGAAACATGAAATATACATATAATATGAACTTGCGTACAAGCACAGGTTTAAGCTACATATAGGAGGAGTGACGTGTATTGATTTTAGGGGTTAGGGTATATGTACATGCTATATGTATTCATCTAGGTCTAGAATTTTATCAGTTTTATCCTCGTGTATTTTTGAGGTGAAAAATATTTGTTTTGATCAGGCACGTTTGGGGACGCCAAAATTCAGGGGTCCTAATATTGAAAACTATCAAGCGCCGTCATTTACAGACTAAACTTATGAATATTAACACAAGCACATGAGGTAAGACAGACATTTCATTCAAAACACAACAGTGTTCATATAACTGACAGAAAATGTCTTTGTTTCTATCATTTCCACCTGTTTGCGGCATAAACGTGTTGATATTTGACGTACGAGCGGCCTCAAACAGCTAACGGCTAATGCTAATTCATAAACACTCAGTTAAAGCATCAAATCGCTTCGTTAAAATGCTTGTTTTTCTCTTATATATGAACCGCATATTAAAAAGTTATATTGTATTGAGATGACAGTGGCAGACAGAGTTTATCTGGTTTATTTACCCGGGTTTTGTTAATGCAGATGTTGCTGATTGTTTTTATTTGATCGATGTGTTTGTTCCTTGTTTTTGTTTTTTTATCGTTGTTGTTACTGAGAGTCTTTATTGGGTCATACAACGGCATGCAAAGTAGGATACGTGTGTGATTGTGTTTTAAGAGTGTTTGTGCGTGGTTTGACATGGTTTCGAACGGAACCGGAACCGGAATGCGTCTGTATTTGAGCCTAACGTTACCAGTTCAGTTCTGTTCCTGCAAAGTCTAGTGTTAATGAACCACTAACTTATTAAACACACCTTAAAGTGGTTGACAGGTGTGTTTGCTGAGACCATCTGACCTGGACTTTATGCATTACATGAAATAACCACGGCATGGCCAAAATGTGGGGTATACAACCAGAGCAGACTGGGATGATATCCCATAATGCAGTAGTGCAGTACAAGTACAGATTATCCAGAGTGACTGACATTTTTAATGACAATTAATGAATTTGATCTGATAGTAGTTTTTAAAATTTGATCAAAAGTGCAAAACCTTAAAAAAAAGTATACTGTGTAGATGTAATATATATATATATATATATATATAAAATGTTGATTAAAAGTGGAAAGTCTATATTAAAAAAGTGTGCAGTATATAGTACAATGTTTTTTTTTTTTAATGCAAAGTTCTTTAAAAATGTAAAATATTTTAAGAACAGTATGCCATGTGCTAAATTTGATTTCAAGTGCTTTATATATATATATATATGTATTTTTTTTTTTTTTTAAATCCATGGAGTAATATGTTTAAATGCAAATTTCTGATTAAAAGTGCAACTGAATTAATGCCAAAGTATTGAAAAAAAAGTTAAATTAAATTATTCTGTGCAAAATCTGATAAAAAAGTGTCATATACAACATTTAATTAAAAGTACAAAATCTTTTTAAAAGATTCTGTATACAGTATAATATTTTTAATGCAAAATTTAATTAAAAAATACAGTGTATATATACACATATGTAAAATTTAATTAAAAATATTTTTATATACAGTATATATTTCAATGCAGAATTTAATTAAAATTATAAAAAAATAATTTAAAAAAGTGTACAGTGCAATATGCAAAACACAACCCTTCATCATTTGTTCATTTGTTTTATTGTTGTGTTTTGCAGTAGCAGCATGCCTGCTGAACGAAAGAAGTCCGTCAACATGGAGGAGAGAGAGACGGGCTCCTTCAGCAACAAGGACAGAGACGCAGACAGACAGGCCGCCGCATCCCGAGACAAGAGCAAAGATGACACCAAGATGAGCGGGAAGAAGGACGGAGGCAAGATGGCGGATGAAAAGAAGAGACGGGCTGAGGAGGACAAGAGGAAGAAGGAGGAGAAGGAGCGAAAGAAGAAAGAGGAGGAGAAGCAGAGGGCAGAGGAGGAGCAGAAGAAGAAAGAGGAGGAGGAGAAGAGACAGCAGGAGGAGCAGGAGAGGAAGCTCCAGGAAGAGGAAGCCAAACGGCAGAAAGAGGAAGAGGCTGCACAGCTCAAGTAAGAGGGATGGGCAATATAGCAATATATTTATATACAATTATATTTACCGATATAAAAATCTGAAATATAAAATATGATTAAATATACATTAAAAAATGCAGTCTTTTTAAAGAAAGTTTACATTGTTGCAACAAGAAACCAAGTTCTTTGAAAAACATAATTCTAATACAGCATTCTCATTAAAGCAGGTGCAATGATATTACACAGCACTTGAAAATAGCCCCCAGCAATTTCAGGCGCTGCGTAATATCACAGCCATGGTACGGCAGCAAAGTTCCTCAAATATTACACTGGAATGACAGCATAGTTTGTAAATGGGAGTTGGATAAAAAAAAAAGAAGCATTTTCCTTAAACAAAAATTAAATTAAAAGCTGAAAATATAAAATCTTTATTTAGTTATTAATAAAAATATGATGCGTTGTAATCACAGTTGGTTGTTTGTGTGTCATCAGGGAGAAGGAGGAGGCTGAGCAGCTCCAGCAGGAGGCCTGGGAGCGTCACCACGGCCGGAAGGAGCTTCGAGCCAAGAACCAGCACGCCCAGGAGACTCGTCCCGAGGAGGCCTTCTTCAGCCGTCTGGACTCCAGCCTGAAGAAGAACACGGCATTCGTCAAGAAGCTCCGCACGCTCACGGAGCAGCAGCGCGCCTCGCTCTCGCAGGACTTCGACTCGCTCAACCTCAGCAAGTACATCGGCGAGGCCGTGAGCTCCATGGTGGAGGCCAAGCTGAAGATCTCAGACGTGGGCTGCGCCGTGCATCTCTGCTCCCTCTTCCACCAGCGCTACACCGACTTCGCTCCGCTCCTCCTCGCCGCATGGAAGAAGCACTTCGAGGCCAGGAAGGAGGAGAAGGCGCCCAACGTGAGCAAGCTGCGCACCGACCTGCGCTTCATCGCCGAGCTCACCATCGTGGGGCTGTTCACGGACAAAGAAGGCCTGTCGCTCATCTACGAGCAGCTGAAGAACATCATCTGCGCAGACCGAGACACGCACACTCACGTGTCTGTCATCATCAGCTTCTGCAAGCACTGCGGAGACGATATCGCCGGGCTGGTGCCAAGGAAGGTCAAGAACGCCATGGAGAAGTTCGGCTTGTCGTTCCCTCCCAGTCAGATCATCAACGCGGAGAAACAGCAGCCGTTCCAGAACCTGCTGAGGGAGTACTTCACCTCCCTCACCAAACACCTGAAGAAAGACCACCGAGAGCTGCAGAACACCGAGAGGCAGAACAGGTCAGCAGAAGCAAAAATCTTCCATTTACACTGGAAAAAGTGTTTGCTATCTTTGCATTGGCGCTGCAGAGTTCTGATTCTGTTTCTGACTACCTTCTAGGGGCCATCATTTCTGAAAGTTTTTGTTCTGTGTCTTTCGTAGCGTTTAATTGTGAGTCTCTAAGCATCTTTTGTGTCAGATTCATACATTTGATTAATTAATTCAGTACGGATAATATGTTAGAATCAGACTGTAAAATATATTTTAAAAAGCAACAAATATTTAAAAAATAAAAAGTATTTCAGCTAGTTGTTTCAGCTATAAGCGAATTGTTTTAGATTTTATGTGAAAATAGCTACAAATGAAATTAAGAATAGAAATGTAGACATGTTAAAAAATAATAATAATATTAACTAAACACCTAAGAAATGAATTAAAATTGTAACTAAAATGAAAATAGAAAACTGCTTCAAAATTTTAATTAGGAATTTTAAAAATGACCAAAACTTTTTAGATTAAAATGAAAGCAGAAAACATGAAAATAAAATCTAATAAAAAATATGAATAAAAGTATAGTATAATTATATTGTTATATTCCAGAAGATCATTTCATGTTATCCCTATATATTAAATATATTTATTTATAATGTTATATATTTATATTCATATAATTTAATGTAAATATTGTCTAATTACATAGAATAAGTATGTGCATTTATATAAATATATAAATATACATAGTAAACACATATTATGCAAACAATAACGTATTTTGTATGTAATCGTGATTAATCATTTGACAGCACTGAACGTATGAAAACAGTTATTTAATACATAAGCATAACATGAAATGAACTTCTGGAATATAACGTGTTTTTATTTATATATATATATATATAGATATATAGATATATAATAAATAATATTTACACAGTACACATATTATGTAACCGAAATAAAACATTTATTTAGTTTTTAATCGCAACTAATCGTTTGACAGCAATTTAAATGAATCCCTCTCTGATCCATTTACTTAAATCATAATGAGTCATTGAATCAGTCCCTCTGATCCCCTCAGAAATCTCTTCTGTTTTTATAAAAGGGTTATTGAATTATTCACTCAACCGATTGATTCAAACATGCAGATTCAGAAACAGTGCAGTGTGTTGCTTCAGCTTTGAGCTTGTTTTGACTGATTGTGTGAGTATTAATAATAATGTTGTGTGTGTCTGTGCAGGCGTATCCTTCACTCTAAAGGAGAGCTCAGCGAGGACAGACATAAGCAGTACGAGGAGTTCGCCACCTCCTATCAGAAGCTGCTGGCAAACACACAAACACTGGCTGATCTTCTGGACGAGAACATGCCTGAGCTTCCTCAGGACAAAACCGTGCAGGAAGGTGCGTCGGTCGACATCACTTCCTCTGTGTGAGGGTTTGTCTTGGCATGTGCTGATTTGTGGATTTGTGTGGCAGAACATGGCCCAGGCATCGATATCTTCACCCCGGGGAAACCGGGAGAGTATGATCTGGAAGGTGGGATCTGGGAGGATGAGGACGCTCGAAACTTCTATGAGAACCTGGTGGATCTGAAGGCGTTTGTACCTGCAATCCTCTTCAAGGACAACGAGAAGAGCAGCCAGACCAGCAAAGGTACAGAATTATTCACTAATACACTGCCATAGTATTTATTAATATTAACAATTAGCCCATATATAACTACACACACGCATGTATATATTTAAGAAATATTTAACGTTTATATATTAAATACTTATTTTTGATTATAATTTATATAGAAATAAATAATATTTCATATATCAAAATATATGCTGTGTGTATTTATATATAAAGAATAAATAAACACAGTACACACACATATATTATGTACACAGACTTATTCTGGATGCGATTAATCATTTGACAGCACTATTTTTTTAGTAATTGTTAGTAATTTCCTTTTGAATAGATTTTAAAAAATAATAATTTTTATTGCTTTCCCCCATATTTAGCATTTATGTTGTTTTAATATAATTATAATTTTTATTAATATTATAAATCAGTTTTTATTCATATATTTTCTGTTTTTCATTTACATTTTAATTTTAGTCAGTAATTTTTGCTCATTTTATATGATTAGTTTTTAATTAGTGTTTATTTTTTTGGGGTGTTTTCATCAGTTTGAGTAGTTTTGTTTATATAGTTTTTTAAGTATGTGGCACTTTATGTGGTGTGTGTTGTTTGTGTGCAGAAGGACGAGAGGGAAACAGCACTGAGGAGCTGGAGATGGAGTTAGAAGCGCTAGACATCACTGATGACCCGATAGATCTGGACACAGCCGATGAGAATGAAAGTGAAGAACTGGCCAAAAAGATACTGGATGAGCAAGGTAAAGATGCTTTCTTAATAAAACACACTGATCAGTACACCTCCTAAACCTCCAGAGGGCGCTGAAGGGGAAGTGCAGGATCTTTCCAGCAGCCCAATTCTATCTGTATTTTGCTTTTTTCCTCCTTTAATTCTGTATATTATCATAAGTCAGTGTTTGAATTATGTTGTGTGTGTGTACAGAGCAGGAGGATGAGGAGGCCAGCACCGGCTCTCATCTCAAGCTCATCGTGGACGCTTTCATCCAGCAGCTCCCAAACTGCATCAACAGAGATCTGATTGACAAGGTAATAAGTTAAAGCACACACGCACACACACACACACACTGTTTGAATAATTTTAGTACTTCAATGTAAAACTTATTCAATTGTAATTTTTATTACTTTTTTTATTAAGTACTTTTATTTCATGTTTAGATTTAAAGTTTTTATGTTCATTTTATTTTATAAAATATTTTTTTTTATATAATCACTTTTAGTTTTAGTAATTTTAGCACTGAAATGTCTTTTATTTCAGTTCTCATTTCAGTTATAATAATTTTATTTTATTAGGCTATTCATATTCATATTTCTATTTAATTTTCTATTTTTCTATTTAAAATATGTTTAATTTAGTTTGTCATTTTAGTGTTTCAACTTTTTTTCAGTTTGTTTGTTTTTCTTTGAAAACTTAAATTTTTTTTATTAATGTTTTCATTTTATTGTAGTCAGTTTCTTATGCTTTTATCATTGTGATTGTCGAAAATTTTGATCTTTTTTTTAATTGATTGGCTTTTGTTATTTCAGCTTCATTTCAATTGCCTAAAACCTTTTTTTTTTTGATCACATTGGGGCTGATGGGTTGTCATGCCTGTTTTGTGCTCAAATGTGTTTTTAGGCTGCTATGGACTTCTGTATGAACATGAACACCAAGTCTAATCGCAGGAAGCTGGTTCGAGCTCTTTTCACGGTGCCCAGACAGAGGTGTGTGTGTGTGTTTACTGCATCTGTAGATGTGAACACTAGATGGAGCCAGGACTCCAGTCTCCAGTCATTTGATCTCGTCAGGTGTTGATTCAGATTGTTTGAGTGGCTGTGCATTAATAATCTCACCTCTGTGTGTGTGTGTGTGTGTGTGTGTGTGTGTCAGGCTGGATCTGTTGCCGTTCTACGCTCGTCTGGTGGCCACTCTGCACCCGTGTATGTCTGACGTGGCTGAAGACCTTTGCTCGATGCTTAAAGGAGATTTCAGATTTCATGTGAGTGTGTTTTGATAGCTAAAGGCTACCAAATGAGGTATTTTAGAATCGGGATGCTCTAAAATGTTGTCTTGGTCTTCAAGTCACCAGAAACAAGTTTCACACAAATATCAGATGAAAGTGAGAGTGTGTGTGTGTGTGTGTTACAGATCAGAAAGAAGGACCAAATCAACATTGAGACCAAGAATAAGACAGTGAGGTTCATCGGGGAGTTGGCCAAATTCAAGATGTTTTCTAAAACAGACACACTGCACTGCCTCAAGGTGAGCTGATGACACCTACAGTGTGTACTAACTAGGGATGTCAGCACCAGTGCTTCACTATGAAGTCCATACTAAAATAAAAAATGCAATGATAGAGGTCTCTGTTATTTTGATTAGTTTTTATTACATATCTACTGTAAATGAATGAGAGGGTTCAATGTATTGGAACTATTTTTCTTTTAATAGCTATTAAAAATATTTTTTGGTCAATGAAATTAAGCTAAAATAAAATATAAATATTAGATCAAAAATAAAATGAGAAATGTTAATGCAATTAATAAGGGTCCTAACTGAAAACTAAACAAACTAACCCCTTTTTTTTTTTTTGTTACCTATAACTAAAACTAAAACCTTTGTTACTTTAAAATAAAATTAAAATATAAAAAATGATATATGTATTTCTTATTTTAACTTGAAATACTGAAAATAACTAAAAAGATTCTATGGACATAAAAATATCTTGAAAAAAAAACTAATAAAAATTACATAAAAGAAATTAAAATAAAGATGTAAACAGAAAATATTAAAATGTATTTAAAATATTAACAAATATATGAGTATCTCAATGATACAAAAAACTAACTGATAAAAGATAAATATGTTTAACTTGAAGTACTAAAATAACTGAATTCAAAACTGAAATTACAAAAAAAAAAAAAATAACTAAAACTTGGAATGTTTTGTAAAAATGTAAAAAAAAATCTTGAATATTACTTGAAACTATAATAGTATTTCAGTGATAGTAAAATTACACTGGAACTGATGCATAAAATAATTTTAAATTGAATACCAAGCGTACTGGAATAAAAGATACTTAGTAAATTGAACCTAGTAAATTAAAAAATAAAAATGTAATTAATTTTTAATACAATAATAGTATCAGTAATACTAAAATAGCACTGGTTCAGTAGCATTTTATCTTTGGTGTGAAATTAAAGTTCATGTGCTGATATTAACATTGACTGTGGAAACTTTGGTATCCTCATATCCTCAGTACAGTCATTTATTCCAGCATCTCTAACCTTCTCTCTCTCTCTCTGTGTGTGTGTGTGTGCAGATGCTGCTGTCTGATTTCTCTCACCATCACATTGAGATGGCCTGCACGCTGCTGGAGACGTGTGGACGCTTTCTCTTCCGCTCACCGGACTCTCACCTGCGCACGAGCGTCTTACTGGTCCGCATTCACACACACACACACACACTCACTCATACACCCCTGCATCTGCCCTCTTCATGCCGTTAATCACGTGTGTGTTCACAGGAGCAAATGATGCGTAAGAAGCAGGCTCAGCATCTTGATGTGCGTTACGTGACGATGGTGGAGAATGCGTATTACTACTGCAACCCTCCGCCGATGGAAAAGACGGTGCGCAGGAAGAGGCCTCCGCTGCAGGAGTACATCCGCAAACTCCTCTACAAAGACCTGTCCAAGGTCACCACTGAGAAGGTATGAGGTGAACGCAGGGACCCACATCATGCTAAATATCAACATATATTTATTCATCTGTGGCCAAAAGAATTTTGTCACTTCAAGTACCTTAAAAATAAAACTTAAAACTGTGAATGAAAATAAAACTTGTTAAAAGTTATAAAAATTGTGAGTTATATTTACAGAAAGCAACCTTTATAATAACTGAGACTGTCAAACACCTCAGTTCAGCACAGGTTAACATATTTGTAATATATAATATAAAATATATAAAATTAAATTAATAATATATAATATAGTGTTAACAAATATTAATAATATATAAAATTATATACAGTTAACATTTTAGTTATAATACTAGTCTTTATATTATCTAAACATACATTTTACATGTAAATTTAAAATTATATTACAATAGATAGATTGCTGCAATAACTAATATTATTAAAATGTTTTAAATACTTAAAAAACACATAAAAAACATAAATCTATTATAAAAAATATATTAAAATATACATTTTATTATACTTTATTATAAAATTATCTATTGTTTAATAATAATGTGTTATACCTTTTAATATAGTAAAAGTATAGATACATATAGAAATATGTATCCTGTTATTATATAGAATTAGTAAAATATATTTTTTTTTTTTTACATCTAAAATGTTTACATGTATAAACATTTATATATTTATATTCTTATATTGTATATTATATCTAAATATATTTAATGTATAAAAATTTAATTTTTGTCTGCATATATGCATGCATTTGTTACACAAATATATTATGTGAACAAAAATGGATGCAATGAATCGTTTGACCAGCACTGTGTCCTGCATGTGTGAGATGAGTTTTGTTGTCTGTAGGTGTTGAGGCAGATGAGGAAGCTGCCGTGGCACGACCCTGATGTGAAGAATTACCTGATCTGCTGCATGATCAACATCTGGAACGTCAAATACAACAGCATCCACTGCGTGGCCAACCTGCTGGCCGGTCTGGTGGCATATCAGGAGGACGTGGGCATTCATGTGGTGGACGGCGTGCTGGAGGACATCCGCCTCGGCATGGAGGTGTGTGCGTGCGCGCATGTGTGTGTGTGTGTGAATGTGTGCACACGTACAGCCCATTACTTGATTACATTGCTTCTAGGCAAGTCATTTATTTCTATAGCACTTTATGCAGTGTAGATTGTTTCAAAGCACCTTTACAGTAATAAACAGGAAAAATATTATATTGCAGAAACATTATTAATTACAGAACATTACCATTATTGATACAGAAACATTGTTTAGATTCTGAACTAAATTTAATTTAAGCTGTAAAGCAGAAAGTAGTGTAATTTTTCAGATCAGTTAAGTTCACTGTGGATAAAATGTAGTTCAAATATAAGATTTTTTGCGTTAAGTCATTATTTTTGTTCCAATTTTACACATTCAGTAAAAGCATTAACTCTTAATTACAGATATATATCACATTTAATCATTTGTGTGTGTGTGTGTGTATATATATATACACATACACACTTCTAGTCAAAAGTTTTTAAAGATATACATCCTTCTGCTCGCTAAGCCTGCATTTATTTGATCAAATAAAGTGGAAAAAAAGCAAAACAAATCCATTAAAAATAGTGAAAATATTTTTACAATTTAAAATAGCTGTTTTGTTTATGAATATTTGTCAAAATGTAATTTATTTCTGTGAACAAATCTAAATTTTCAGCATCCTTCAGAAATCATTCTAATACACTGATTTGCTGCTCAAGAAACATTTCTGATTATTATCAATTTTTCTAAAATATTTATGATGCATTGATTATTCAGGATTGTTTGGATTATTTGGATCTGTTAAATACTAATATAGTAACTCACTCTATAGTAACTTCTAATTATAGTAACTGGTTATGTGATGTTAAAAATAGAGGCATTTAATTGTGTTTGTCAGTGCACTTATAATAATAGGAAAGCAAAGACTTCAATGATGTCAACAGCATCATATGATGTGAATTCTATTTCAGAATCTAATGCTTGAATTGGAGATTTGTTGCTGTTTTAGATGCTGACATGTGTTTGGTTCTCAGGTGAACCAGCCCAAGTTTAACCAGCGGCGGATCAGCAGCGCTAAGTTCCTGGGCGAGCTGTATAACTACCGTATGGTGGAGTCAGCGGTCATCTTCCGCACGCTCTTCTCCTTCACCTCGTTCGGCGTGAACACGGACGGCTCTCCCAGCCCGCTGGACCCTCCCGAGCACCTGTTCCGCATCCGCCTGGTCTGCACCCTGCTGGACACCTGCGGCCAGTACTTCGACCGCGGCTCCAGCAAGAAGAAGCTCGACTGCTTCCTCATTTACTTCCAGGTGAGCGTGTGAGAGGTCTTCTGTGATTGGTGCTGAAACCTGGGCTGTCCGTAGAATAAAGTCATGAATGTTTACATCAATCAGAACACATTATGATAGTTCATGATATGATAATTAAATTCCACCACACCAGAATAACATTTGACAGTAATATTGTAAATATAATTAAACATATAAATATACTTTAGAAAATAGATGAAAATTATTATTGATAATTATATATAATATTATATAATATATTACTATATTGTATACATTTTTCATATTTTAAGAAATAATACAATGGCAGCAAATTACTTTTCTTCATTCTGAATAATTTTTTTAATAGCTCTTTAGATATTATCCTTCATTTCTATTCACATTCCTATGAAAAAGCAATGTCTTTATCATAACTTGCCTCCCAAAAATAATTATACAAATTAAAATAATAAAGATTGCATTTGCGTAATGTGAGTGAAGACTATTTTTAGGTGCATGTCATAATTTATTTTGCATTGTGGCATTATTATTATGACAATTAAGCACATTAAGTAAATGTATTACTCTTAATTAAACAAATGTGTCATTGTTAATCCTATGTGATTTGGTTCTCAGTTATTCACAATGGTTCAGTTTCCAAAGTTTTTGCTGCTTCATATTTTTGTGAAAACCATGATGCATTTTATTTTTTAGGATTCTTTAATAAGTGTAAAGTAGAAGAAAAAAACAGCATTCATTTGAAACAATAGTTTTGCAACATTGTAAATATCTGCATAACTGTTTTCAACATTTATAATAATCTGAATAATCTGTTTCTTGAGCAGCAAATCCGTATATTAGAATGAAATAAATTACATTTCAACACACAGTCTCATATAAAATAGTTATTTTAAGTATTAATAATATTTCACATTCTTAGTGTTTTCACTGTAATTTATTTTGATCAAATAAATGCAGGCTTGAGGAGTTAAAAAACTCTTTATTATTCCAGACTACAGATATGGTGTCCAGCGCAGTGAAGCTGTGTTTATTTGTGTGTGTTTCAGAGGTACATCTGGTGGAAGAAGAGTCTGGATGTGTGGACTAAAGAGCAGCCGTTCCCCATCGACATCGAGTACATGATCACAGACACACTGGAGCTGCTGCGGCCCAAAATGAAGCTGTGCTCTTCTCTGGATGAGGCCTGTGGTCAGGTCACTCAGCTGGAGAGAGAGTTCCTCGTCAAGCTCGGTAAAACATTTGTGTGTCTGTCTGAGTGCACTTGTACAGCTATCTTTGTGAGGGCCGGTTTGTGTTTTAGGTCATCAGAGTGAGGACATTTTGGGCTGGTCCTCACTTTCTGAGAGCCCTTTAAAGGCCTGTTTGAGGGTCAAGACTTGATTTTAGGGGTCAGGTTATAATTGGGTACAGGGTAAGTTTAGGGTAAGGGTTTAGGTAAAGCACTTAGTTCTGATGGGTAGGGTTAGAGTCAGGAGCTAGAGATTACATTGAGTCCTCACAAAGATAGCTATACAGAGTTGTGTCTGTGTGTGTGTGTGTGAGAGAGAGAGAGAGAGTGTGTTTTATGTGTGTGTGTGTGGTCCATGGTACAGCCAGAATGGCGCTTCATCTGTTACTGAACTTCCTAGTATTTCACAAAATATCATATGAATACTTTTATTTGCAAAAACATCTTTTTTCAATTTTCAAAAATCATGTTTTTTTATTATGCTATCATTTTTTTAGTTTTATTTTATTAGTAAGCTGTGTTTTTTGTTTTACCTAGTCAAAGAACCCAGCTGCAGTTTGATAGATTAATTTGAATAATTTTATATATATATATTTTTATACGGTTTTTATAAATATATAAGTTTTTTTATGTATTTGTAATTATTTTTATTTATTTATTTATATTTATAAGCTCAATTAAGTTTAATTAAATTTAATTAGATTTTTAATCTTTTTTTTTTGGTCTTTTTTTAGTATTAGTGTTTAGGTAACATCTTTATTTCATTTTTAGTCAGTTCTGTTTTAAATGTTGACTTCTAATGCAATTTTCTGTTTAATTTTTAATAACAATTGTTTTTTTTTTTATATTAGTATGTTGGTTTTGTTTATGTTTTAAATGTGACATTATTTAAAAATGGTAAGTAGTGTGATTTTGGTGTATTTAGTTTGTCACTTTTATCTTTTATACTAGTATTTAGTTGTTTTTTATTCTGTTTTAGTTCTGTTTTCTGCTTCAGTTTTATTTCACTAAAGGCAATGTTTCAAATTTGTGTTTACTTATTCATCTTCCTTTTAATTAATTCAATTTATTTAACAGAAATGTTTTTAATAGTGTGATTGATCCTGATATGATATATATGATTCATAATCAATCAGTCTGAGGTCAGTGCAGAAGTAGTTAATCATAACTACAACTAAAGGCTCAAGCTAAACGAATATGAAACAGAACAAATGATATTATAAAACGGTTCAGATGGCATATTAACTGTGGAGCAGACTGGTTTAATAACCGAAAGCTAGTGTGTTTTGCTGAAGTCCGACAGACCAAATGTGTCCATATTTGAGGAAACACCCACATACCGTCACACCACCCAGCCCTAGTGTGTGTGTGTGTTTGTGCGTGCTACCGTTCTTCTGGTTTTTCCACTGTTTCCCGTCGAGCAGCATTCCTCACACAGACACACACAGGTTTGTTTCATGCGTTCGGTCTCTGACACTTCACGCCTGGCATGTGCTGAGAGAAACACACACATTCCTGCAGTGAGTGTAACAGTATCAGTATTAAAGCAGCTCAGACCCAGAATAGCTCTTCAGGAATGCTGTCGTGTGTGTGTGTGTGTGTGTGTGTCGTCCGGCTGGTTTTAAACCACAGTCACTCTGTAGTGCCGGTTTATTTCTGTCCCTTGTGGTCTGGTTGGGTCAGTAGCAGCATTCCTGTGTGTGTGTCCAGGCCTGGAGAAAGACGGCCGCTCCTCCAGCGCCATGGGCGAGAACGAGCCTCTGGACGAGGAGGATGACGATGATGAAGACGAGGGAGGAGCCGAGACTGAGGAGCAGTCTGGAAACGAGAGCGAGATGAATGAACCCGAGGAGGAGGTGAATGTTTTTCAGATGTGTGATTGACAGCTGTAAACCCCGCCTCCTCTCTCATACAGTATAGCTTACTCTGGTTTATAGTTTAATGATGATGCACAGAGATGAAGAAAAACACACGTCAATCAATTGTGATTTTATTTATACACCTATATACACACATTACATATATATATATATATATATATATATATATGTATGTGTGTTATAGAACATTTTATATTTAAAATGATACATTTAAATAAATAAAGTTCTATGCATAAAGTTATATAGAAGTCCAAGTTTAATATATAATTTAATATTTTTTTATATTATAATAATAAAAGTTTGTTTATAATTATATATATTTAATTATTTACCAACCACACAAACACACACCGAACAAAGTTATTGTATTAATCATATTAATGTTATGCAAAATTTAAATTACATCAAATGTATAATTGTATATTCAATTCAATTCAAATTTATTTGTATAGCGCTTTTCATGATACATATCATTGCAAAGCAGCTTATATATATATATATATATATATATATATATATATATAAATATATTCATTCAATTAATGTTTCTCAGAAAAATGCATTTATATTAATTTAATAAAAATATGTAACATTTATATTATTAATTTAATAAAAAGAAAAACACACAGATATAAACTTAAAAAATATTATTCAGCTATATTTATGTTGTGTGTGTTTGTGTGTGTGTGTATATATATATATTTTTTTCTTCCAGTTAATGTTATACCTTTTAAATAAATGTAATAATTAAATATTAAATATTATTTAATATAAATTACAAAAAATACTTTGATATAAGTGCTTATGTTCATTTATAAATAAATTGCAAACACATTTATTACACATTTTAAACATACAACTTAGCCATTTTAGTTTTTTTTCTGTTGTCTTACGATAAATGCGCTTTAAAAAAGAAAGATATTTCACTTATTCTTGGAGACAAATTGATGTTTAGCAAGACAGATTTAACATTTATGCATTATTTAATCAGCTCAACCTTGTGTTTTGTCGCACTCGTGTTCAGGAGGGCTCAGAGAATGAGGAAGAGGAGCGTGAGGAGGAAGAGGAGAACACAGACTATCTGACCGACTCCAACAAGGAGAACGAAACGGATGAAGATAATAACGTGAGTGTGTAGTCAGGCTGAGGCGGTGTTTCTGTGTGCTCCGAGCTAACGCTGATGTTTGTGTTCAGGAGGTCACTATCCGCGGCGGAGGACTCAAACACGTGGCATGTGCCGAAGACGAGGACTTCATCCAGGCCCTGGACAAGATGATGCTGGAAAACCTGCAGGTGCACAAACATTGTGTTTTAGCATCCAAAACTCCCCTCTGTGAAAACTACACTCGAAAAGCAGTCAAAAAAGAAAAAGTGTGCTCTGTTCAAGTCATACGCTCTATTTTTATATTACTTCAGTGGTGTATTTTTGGTTTTAAAAACTGTGGTCACTATGACCACTTTATATGGAAAACAGCTGCTTCAAGATTTTCTACTATAAACCACAAAAAATAACAGCATTCAAGTTTGAAATAACACGAGGAGGAATAAAAAAGTACCGTTTTTTTAGGTACTTCACGTTTTTAGCATACAGCTTTCACTGAGAACTTATGCAAGAAGTTTAATAACAATTTAGGGACAATGTTGCAAATTAAAATGTTTTTGAATTTCCAAAACTAAACAAAGATTACTGTTTCATAAAAAAAATATGATTTCAGTCTTTCTACTTTAAAATGTTGTCTTACCAGTTTTTTTATAATTATCTCTGAAATTTACTGTTTTTAAACAATTAATCTGTATTTTTAACAATTATATTTTAATAATAATTCGAATAATTTATTAATTAAAATGATTTAATCATATATTTTGTGTTTTTAAAAGTATTTCAAGATAAAATTTAGTTTAAGTATTTAAAAAATTACAAAATTATAAAGCACATATAATTCCTTGTTTAAATAATTTTTTGTAAAATAAAATAATTTTAATTTAACATTTATTTAATTATAAATTAGTGCAAAGTAAATTTTTTAATATTTATAAATATAAATAAAACATAAATGTAGAATATGCACTAAATATTATTGTATATATATTCTATATTACACTATATATTCCAGGTTCATATCTGAGTTTATTCACAAATATCTTTAAATGTGAGCTGTATAAATGTTTCTGTGTGAGCAGCAGCGCAGTGGAGAGGCAGTGAAGGTCCATCAGCTGGATGTGGCCATTCCTCTTCAGTTAAAGAGTCAGCTGAAGAAGAGCCCAGCCCCGTCCTGCACCGCAGACACAGATGCAGACATCAGCGACACCATGCAGTTCGTCATGCTCACACGCAAGGGCAACAAACAGCAGGTACAGCGCGTGTGTGTGTTGGAATGGTTCAGGTCTGCAGGGTGTGTTCAGGATGTGGCTTTGAGAGTGTAAACTACACACACACACTCACACAGCATCTTTGTTTCATTCTAACCCTTCACAGTCTTTCGGAAGCTTGACTTTCATTCTTGACATTCAGAAACTTGTTTTCTTTTTGTCTCTCTCACTACATTTGTGTTGCCAAAGGGGTTTTAACATATATCTGTGTGAGGAATGAGAAAGTGTGCTGAAAGGTTCCAATATAATAAAAATAGTACACGTGGAGTATTAATCTCTACAGTTAGTATGTAAAATAAATTCAGTTAGTTTAGGTGCAAACTACTTCTGTGATCTTTTTTTTTTATATATATATATATATATATATATATAAAATAATTTAAAGGGATAGTTCACCCCAAAATTCCATCATTAATTACTAAGTTTAAATAAATAAAATTAATAAGTTAAAAAAATAATAAAAATAATTTAAGCTATGAGAAAGTATTCTAATTACAAATATTGCCTTTAATTCCTTTTATAAATAATGTCATTGTTTTTGTTACTTTTTAATACTTTCTTAGAGCCAAGTAAAATAGTTTAATTAATTAAAAACCTAATTTAAATGTAAATTCAAACAAAATCATTTATGTGATATTTCTATGTTATTATTTTATTAGTTTTTTTGTTGAAGTATCACATACTTTCTTATAGCTTAATGTCTTAAATAAATATAAATAAAGATAGAATAATTAAAAATAAATTAATTGAAAATGTATTTCAAACAAAAATACAATACAATAAAATATATATAAAAAAACTATTTAAACAAGTAATTGAAGGTGGTATTTGTCCTTTGTTAAAATACGTTTTCAAATACTTCCTTAGTTTAATATCAGAAGTGACTTGTCTTTATGAATAAAATATAAAATAAAAAAATTTTAATCACTAAAAAAGTAGCAAAAAAATAATTAAATGATTTAAACAGAATGAAAGGTGATATTTTTGTCATTTGCTTGTTAGAATGTGTTCTGATAGTTGACACTGTGTGGTCTGAAGACTCTCTCTCTCTCTGTGTGTGTAGTTTAAGATCCTGAACGTGCCGCTGTCGTCTCATCTGGCGGCGAATCACTTCAACCAGCAGCAGGCGGAGCAGGAGGAGCGCATGCGCATGAAGAAGCTGACGCTGGACATCAATGAGCGACAGGAGCAGGAAGACTATCAGGGTGAGCTTTGTTTACACTTAAAACCATCCATAACTACACTAACAAACTCTGTCCACAACTCTGATTAATTGCATCCAAAATAAAAGTTTTGTTTACATAAAATATGTGTGTATATCAATAAACACACAACATACAAGTGCATTTGTGACTCTGGAGCACGAAAGCAGTCATGAGAGCACAGGTATATTTATAGTAATAGACAACAATACATTGTATGGGTCAAAAGTGAAAGATAATAAGTAAAAATTATATTTCGTAAATTTCCTTCCGTAAATATATCTCAACTTAATTTTTGATTAGTAATAACTTCACTTGGACAACTTCAAATGTGATTTTCTCAATGTTCAAACTAACTCGGGCTCTGCAGCGTTATCAGAAGTGAGGTGAAGGACAGGAGTAACCACAGGAAAGCGCTGCAGTGTGAGCGTGTCACAGCTGCTGATGGAGCGTCTGCTCGTGTGTGTGTGTGTGTTTCAGAGATGATGCAGTCTCTCGCTCAGAGACCCGCTCCAGCAAACACCAACAGAGAGCGCCGCCCGCGATACCAGCACCCCAAAGGAGCGCCCAACGCAGACCTGATCTTCAAGACCGGCGGCAGGTCAGAGGAAACACACACACACTCTCACACTCTGTGTAATGAGCACAGAAATGAACAAAACACTATATTATAACAATACAATTTAATAAAATCAATTTCATTTTAAAACTTTCTATAAAATTGATAGTCCAACTTTTTAAACGGATTTAATTTGCTAATCATAACGTATGTCAGCTGCAAAGATGACATGCGTTATCAAATCCCACAACTAGGGATCTTCTATTAAAATTAATTATATGAATTAAAAATAATACATTTACAATACATTCTGATTAATCAATATAAAACCTGAATCAAGATATGTGCAGTTATTCCAAAGGTTTTGGTATTCTAAAAATAAATACATAACTTTCATTTTATAATTCTATTTATTACTACTATTATTTTACAGCAATATTGAAATGCAATGCAACTTTTTTGTCCAAATTGTGCAGCACATCAAACCTGGAGCTTTATTTAAAAACATCAAAATTGTTCTTGCGAGTTTGATCTCATAAAAACAATAAAAGTAGTAGTGCTGTCAAATGATTAATTGAGATTTATCGCATCCAAAGTAAAAGTTTTTATTTAAGTAATATATGTGTGTGTACTGTGTGTATTTATTATGCATATATAAATACACACACATACAGTATATATACTGAAAATATTTACATTTATATTCTTATATTTAATATTATGTATATTTAATATATAAACATTTCTCTTAAATATATACATGCGTGTGTGTGTGTGTGTTTATATATACATAATAATTACACACAGTACACACACACATATTATGTAAACAAAAACTTTTATTTTGGATGCGATTAATTGTTTGACAGCACTAAAAATTAGTAAATAATAAAATCACTGTTACATTTTTCTTTGAATTGTGCAGCCTAGATGGGCAACTCACTGACCCTTGACCTTTGACCCTGTGCACTGCAGGAGACGCTGATAATGTCAAACCGAGCAAACGATGAGTCAAAGACAGCAAAGAGAGACACAGAGAGATGGACAGCGCTGCTGCTCTGGGGCGGAGACACCCACCTGACTGCAGCGTCACCTCGGCAACCAGACGAACCGCATCAGCTGGTGGACATGGACGGGGACGCGCACACACACACACACACACACACACACACACGAGAGAGACTGAAATGTCTCTGCATTGACACACACACAATGCGGAGGTGGTTTTATTGTGTCAGTTGCAGTTTGAAGGTTCAATAGCGAGCGAACCGAGACTCTAACGGAGGAAAACTCAGTGTTTTTGTTGTTCAGACAAACTTTGGGACGTGTTCTGTTCTTTCTCCTGCTCTTTATTCTCTTTAACCTCAGCCGGTCTGCAGCGACCGCTCCTGAGCGAGACGTGCATGGGCTGAACGCAGCTGTAAACCTGTCCGCTGTTGCAGTAAAGTGACTTCCTGTGACCGTGAGAACGTCTCTGTTTGTGTCTGTGCTCTCAAACACACTCACCAGCTTGTTTTACAGCCGCTGAGCTCCCTCACTAGTGCAGAATGCAGTCCAGCCGGACGCCTGTGGGCGGAGCAGGTAAGATCTGAGCGAGACGGGCATCTTTACACTGACAGATCTGAGGAGGAACTACTTATATCACCAACGGAGGATGTTTTAGTACTAGATATGCAGCTCATTCTGTTCAGACACATTATTGGGGGAATAGTTCACCCAGAAATGAAAATCCTGTCATCATTTACTCATCCTGGAGTCGTTCCGAACCTGTATGAACAGGTTAGTCACCACTGACTTCCATTTTATTTTTTTTCCTACTGTTGAAGTCAGTGGTGACCAAAACAGCCTCAAAATATCTTTGTGTTCAGCTGAACAAAGAAATTCATACAGGTTTAGAACTACTCAAGGGTGAGTAAATGATGACAGGATTTTCTTTTCTGGGTGAACTGTTCCTTTAAAACTCATAAAAACACAATATGATTAAATTCAGGTTGACAATATAATGTACTTACTGTAATTAAACATTAGGGATTTAATTGTCATTTAAAAATATTTTTCAATGCAAAAACGTCTTTTCTTTCTCAGATTCTTAATGCATAGATTTTGTGAGGTCCACCTTGATTCAGTTCTTCTCTCTTGCTGTTTGTATTGTGCTTTGAATGTGTGATTTTCATTGACTCGATTGATTAAATGTCACTGTCAAAGCTTGGTGAATGTTTGTGAAGTTTTGTAACTGTAACAAACTGAACATCTTCGGACACCATGATGAGTTTCACTCGGTTTATTCAGAAACAATCACAGGATCTTCACCAATGCAAGAAAAAATACGTTTACAAAGAGGTGGAAACAGTTGTTTTGTTTCATGTGTGTGTGTGTTTATATAGTCACATGTTCACAATCATGCATTCTGTGTCCTTCAATAACTGCTTCAATGAAAGCAAAAAACCGGAGTCGCAAAAAAAAACAAAAAAATCAAACACACATACATTAACTCATTCACGCTGGAAAACACACACTACAGGTAAAAAAAACAACAGCATTGGTGTGACTGGTGGTGATTTCAGTCCTGTGTGACTAACTGCATGCTCCAGATTTAGATTGGGATGGCTGTGGTTTAGTGTGGGAGGAACTAAACATACATTTACAAGACTTTCTGCGTGTTTGAAGGCTGTGGCATGCTGGGAGAGAAAGAAGAGAAAGATCTCCACCTAACAACTGCCGTCCAAACCCACAATTAAACATCCAGAGAATAAACATACATTATAATACGAACTACCTGCTGAAATACACATGAGAGACATGTAAGATATTACTCCAGGAAGACCCTTGAGGTATTTCTTGCATACAGTCTGGGTTCTTCAGATATAACACATCAGACACAAGAAAGCAGAAGATACTAAAACATAACTAAGAAACATGAAGGTGGAAGTAAAACACAAAGTAGTGGTGTCAAATGATTAATTGCATCCAAAATAAGTTTTCGTTTACATTAATGTGTGTGTTTATTATGTATATATAAATGCGCATTTGTACTGTATATATTTTAAAAATATTTACATGTATAATTCATATATTAAAAAAATATATACACAGTACACCCATATTATTCTTACTTTGGTTGCAATTAATTGTTTGACAGCACTAAAAAAAGTTAAAAAATTTTTAAAAAAAAAGTAATTTAGAACAGTAAAAATCCAAAAACTAACCAAAAGCCAAAATAAAACAGTACAAATCAAACTTAAAAAAAAAATAAATAAAATAAAGTCAAATTAAAATAGTAAAATAAAAAAACAGTAAAAATCAAAAAAGACAAATAAGTTAATTAGGTAATTAGTTAACTGGCTTTTGAATTTAGCTTTTTGTATTATTAAATGTAGCAAAACTATGAATTTGAAGCATAACTGCGGTGACTCGCACTCTGAAGCGTCAGGGGGAGGAGTCATCAGTCACATTACAATTAAGACTCAAGTGATTGGCTCAGTTCTGGAGCCATGTGCCTATTAAAGATGGCTGCCACCAGCCTGAGTGTGTCCGAAAACAGCTTGCACAAATGTGCATGTGTTTTCAGAGATATGAGAACTGCTTGGGTTCTTTAAAGATTAGATTTTTTTGATTTATAACTTTTAAACAAACAAAAAAAAATGCTGTCACACAGATGATCCCTGCTCTGGTCTTCTGGAAATCTTAAGGTAATGCCCATATTGTGTGTGCATATATACATATGATTGAATGAAATTAGTGCTAGGTAGTAACTGATTACCTTTAAATCACTATTAAAAATTAAATACTTTCTATTGCTTTAAAATACTCAGAATTGGACTAGTTACTTTAGTTTAGATTAAACATTCACAAAGTGGCAGTAAACTATTCATAATTTATTAACTCTCCCTAATAATCCACTATTTACAGACATCATTTCACTTTTAAGAAGCATATCTAATCACCTCCTGATGAAAATATATTATTATTCAAATTATCATTCCGTGAGTCATTTCACCCTTTTAGTGCTTTTTTTGTCAGCTGAAACTCTTTGATGTTTTATATTTTAATATACGTCTAGATAATTGAGATAGATAATTAGGAATTAAGTCATTAAGTAACACATCTATTCTCTGATGTTGGGTAATGGTCACAAGTGTTTTGATTTAAAAATGACTGGTTTATGTAAATTTAATAATAATTTTACAAACTTGCTACAGTTCCTTCACAAACCTCAGTTTGGAAACCCTGATATGTACAAGTTATGTAATGAGATTTACTCTATTTTACTTTTCTATTTGTGGTTTTATATCAATATGGTGTACAATTATACCATAGAAAAGGCTGGGAAAAGCTCATCTAAAAGTAATCAAAGAGTATTACAATATGTAATCCAACTACAATTTTTGTCATGTAAACTACAATTTCTAACTAATCTACCCAGTACTGGTTTATTGATAGCTTATCAATTGTTTGTGTACAAGTCTACTAGTTAGTGTTAGTGACCACGTGTGAGCCTGGAGCACAAAATCAGTCATCAGCAGCACGGGTGTATTTGTAGCAATAGCTAAAAACACATCGAATGGGTCAAAATGATGCCAAAAATCATTAGGATATTAAGATCATGTTCCATAGATATTTTGTAAATTTCCTACCATTAATACATCAAAATGTAATTTTTGATTAGTAATATGTATTGCTAAGGACAACTTTAAAGCTGATTTTCACAATATTTTGATGTCTGCACCCTCAGATTCCAGATTTTCAGATAGTTGTATCTCGGCCACATATTGTCCGATCCTAACAAACCAGACATCAATGGAAAGATTATATATTCAGCTTCTCGTTTTCAGAAAACTGAGCCTTATGGCTGGTTTTGTGGTCGTTTAGGAGGTTTTCCTCAGCAGTCCTAGCTTGCGCAGAGCATCACGTCTGGCCTCGTCTGTGGATCCTCTCCCAGAAAACTGCACCGTTACTCCCTGAGTGCGGAAGGACGGCTTTGGCAGAGATTTGCGGCGTATCTCTGGGGACAGCGGAGCGGGGCGTGAGCCGGTGGGACTCAGGGGACTGTGGTGGCGCAGTGGTTTTGGAGCCGGAGTGGGCGGCTGCTTCACGGGCGCTTCGGAGTATGACGCTTTTCTCTGGGGGAAGTCTTCATGTGAAGTCCTGTTGGAGCTGGAGCTGTCCTCTTTGACCGGGGTGATGGTCCTGGTTTGGTTGCGATGGTTTGGCTGGGATGGAGTCATGACTCGTGATCTGCCACCGAAGCTGTTGATATGAATCTCCGAGGACTCTGTTCTGGGCGCTGAAGATGAGAGGCCCTCGCTCCTGAAGGATGTTGTTGGGTTTAAAGTGATGCTCTTACCGCCATAGCTGTTAAAATCACTGTGCGTGACTTCAGCACTCTTTAAAGTTGGTGCAGGGCTAGATCTGGTTTGGCAGTGGTCTGTAGTGTCTATCGCGTGGAAGTCACAGCTAGCATTAGCTGAATTGCTAAAGTTTAACATGGTGCTGCCGGTCTTGACACTATCCGAGTCCCTCGGAGATGAATGCATGATGGATTGCGTTTGCCTCTGAGGGAGTCCGGCTTTCGAACGCGCCTCCATCCTGTTGGATCCTAGAACATGTGAAAACAGAGTTTTAGTATGATTCAGTTTGATCACACATTATTGTTCCAAAAGCGTGTCTCACATCAATTCTCATCAATTCACCAACTTAAACAAACAATAACTAACAATACACACACCTTCAGAGTGCATTAAGTTCTTTTTATTTTACAGAGGCCTACTAAGACCGCCAATTCTGAATTATTAATTGTATAGACTGAAAGTAGTATATTTTTATTTAAAGGGGTCATATGATGCGATTTCAAGTTTTCCTCTCTCTTTGGAGTGTTACGAGCTGTTAGTGCATAGATAAGATCCATAAAGTTGCAAAGATTAAAGTCTACACCCTCCTAAAATGACTTGATCAAACACGC
Organism: Enteromius argenteus; assembly: GCA_032357425.1. Lineage (NCBI taxonomy): Eukaryota > Metazoa > Chordata > Actinopteri > Cypriniformes > Cyprinidae > Enteromius > Enteromius argenteus. The sequence continues at coordinate 846,819 of JAUCMR010000058.1, read as the reverse complement.
CCCCACTTTTCTACGTCACAGAGTGGGTTTATTTTCAAACACCACCCAAATGTTTATTCTGGCTGTAGTGTTGCTGTGGGCGCCATGTTCTGGAGACGCTGTGTGTCGTTGTGAAAGTGAAACTACTTTGTTTGTGCTTCCAA
>JAUCMR010000058.1:808832-838106 GCA_032357425.1 Enteromius argenteus | reverse complement strand
TGTTCAGGTGTGTTTGATTAGGGTTGGAGTGAAACTCTGCAGGACATCGACACTCCAGGACTGACGTTGCCTACCCCCGAGTTATAGGAACCAAACTGGACTCTTCATTTGGAACTACGGTTTATCCAGAGACAAACCTCAACTGGTCAGACGCACACAAACCTTCAACATTAAAATAACTAAGATCAGATGACCTCTGGAAATCATCAACAACACGCAAACATCACATTTATCCTTTATTGTGCACACTTCATACACAAACATGCTCTAATGAAGCATTTCTTTAAACAAACGACCCGTTGAAGTGTTTATCCAAGTCCAGGAAGAGGTCAGAGGTCACTGCAGATCATCCTGACCTCCAGCAGCTCTGAAGATCTCCTAGACAGAAGAAACTCAGAAACATCTTCCTGATCTCACACAGACAGACAGATGAGTGTGTGGTGAAGATCATGTCTTTAATAAGAAAACCGGTCAGTAATGGTTTGTAAAGGGTCAATATTCTCAGTTTTGTGGAGTTGTAGCTAAATGTGAAAACACCACAATTCAAATAAACATGATCTACAATTACCCGTCAGAAGATGGGAGGATATATGAATTACCCAGTTCCAGGTGTGAACACACAGGTATCCTCATGTTAGCAGTTTTCTGTGGATGAGAAAGACCTCAAACTCATGAGCTGCTGTAACAAAAGCTTAAGTGTAGAGTTTTTGATTGATTAGTATTTGTAGAAATTACTACACTTACTTGAAAACATGGGTATATTAATTATAACGTTAAAATTGGTTAAACTTCAGTGTTGGTAATTTATGGGTACCACGGTTTAACAATAATAACTTGGCTTTTTTTAAACTCAAAAAGTCGTCATAAACACAGAAATGATCTTACCTTGTTCTCTGTGTTCACGTGTTTCTGGTTTGTTCTGCTGATATAATCTCTGGCAGGTGTCGGCTATTAATCACATTATCAACCAATGACGTCACTGTTCGTGAGTTAGTTCTGTCCACAGACTCTGGAGCATAAAATACTGTTCTGTTCTTTTAAATATATACAGCACACACGCAGCAGCAGCGCCACCGTGTGGCTCAACGACGCAACTGACTCTAAAACCTGTACATTTATTAAACATATAGTTATATCTGGCCTGGGGTATAACAACATGTTTTAGATTTTTTTTATTTATTTATTTTTTTTACATTTTTAAAATAGGTATATTACAATTAATAAGTTAATTCTGCTAATATTTAATTTATATATATATTTTAAATTTTGTATTAAAATGTCAAACCATTAAAAAATGAACAGAATTAAAATATAAATATATAATGTTTGTATTATGGAGGGCCACACTACTCAAAATTAAATAAATGTTGAAATATATAAATAAATTATTCAATACATAGTAATACGTATAAACAGAAATAAATGTATAAATAAATTATTTATGCATTCATTTAATCATTTCTTTATTCATTCTTTTCTTTATTTATTTATTTGGAGAGAAGGGAAGTAATTGTTTCTAGTGTTTATAATATTCTTAACATTTTAAATTATTGAATTATTTCTGCTAAATAAATGAATTAGTTAAGTAATAAGTGGTTAAATAAATAAATGAAGAAATACATGTTTATTTATACATTTCTGAATTTATTTAATTATGTATTTATCAATTAATTTATATATTTTAACATTTATTTAATTATTTGGTCCTCCATATTTATTAAAATATATTAATAATTATTGAAATATTTAATATACACAAAGGAATTAAACAAGTGTGTAATATTGATATAAAAATATCAAACTTAAAGAATAAAAAAAAATACAATATTAATGTATAATGTATGTATTTGTACAATATTAAATAAACAACTAAAAAAATAACTGAATGAATGACATAATTCAATAGAAAGTCCATAATCAAACTAACAGCATCGACGCCTTTGTGTGGATCAATGACGCAAACACTTGTAAAATAAGATTCATTTAATTCTCTATTATTTAAAAATGGAAAGGTTTCCAGTTTTGTGCAGAACTCAGATTTATTATAGAAACCTGAGGCTGAATGTTTGCCATAACTCATAAAAACCTGTACAATCATATACAAAGATACGGATTCGATCGTCAGTCCATCAATAAATAGTGTCATCCATTTCAAACTGATGCTCAGACGTTTAGTGATGAAAAAGGCCAGTATGTGGTTTTATGATTCTTCCTGAACATGAGGTGTGTTATATTTCTGTGTCGCGTCAGAGGTTAGCGTAGTATCGGTCTCGGTTCTCGTAGTCTCTGTGAGCAAACTTGGCGTCCTTCTTGCTGTGTGGGATGCGGCCGAAGGGGGCGTGGTCATGGAAACAGCTGTCAAACACCTCGTCAACCACTTGCTCCGCCTCCTCACGGCTCACCTTACGAACAGCGAGGATGGAGCGCAGCGCTCGGCCACGAACACACTCCTAAAACACACAAACACACATGAACACACACACATGCAGAAGCCATCCACAGCACACAGACACATTCACAAACCTGGTGGTGCTCTTTCAGGCCAAAGTTAAATCTGGAAATCTCATTAACGAACGAACAGTCTCCGCTCAGATTGGCGGCTCGGATCTGAAGAGAACAAACGCAAACATTTCCTTTATTTAAGCACTTAAATTAAACATCAGAGCAAAGTTGCAGTTTGGTGTGGTTTGTAGAAAAGACTACATGGTTTTATTTTAGTTCAACTATTTTTAAATATTAGATGTGGTTTCATTTTAGTTTTACTTCTTTCATTTCAGATGCAGTTACTAAAATTTGTTGTTTTTTAGATGGGTTATAATATTTTCTTTACCTTTTGTTACATTATTCATTGATATGTGGTGTCATTAATGTCATTTCTAAAACATTTTAGATTACATTTTAGGTGCAATTTCAAAAATATTTTTTACATTTCTTTATTTTTATGTATTTTAAACGTTATATGTGGTCTCTAGAATGTTAACATGTTTTTCTAAAACATTTTAATTTTGGTTATATGATTTCATTTGTTTTATATGTGGCTTCTGAAATGTTGTAATAAGTTGTAAGTAAGATTTTGGATTAAGTAAGACATTTTGTACACTATTTTTTATTTTATATGTAATTTCTAAAGCATCTTATTTATATATTTTTTTTTCCAATTTTAGTTGTGGCTTTTAATTTTGATATAAATTTTGATATATTTTTAAATGTTATATGTGTTTTCTAGAATATTTTATTATGGTTACAGTATTTTTTACATTTTCTAAAATATTTTAATTTTGGTTATATTATATTTTTTTAATTTTAGATGTGATTTCAAAAGCATTTTATTTTGCATGATAGTTTTTTCATTTTAGATGCAATTTTTTTTTCTTTTTCCTTTTTAATTTTACATGTGTTTTTTTTCTTATAATTTTTTAATATATATATATATTATATATAATTTTTCATTTTAGATGTGGATTCTAGAATGTTTTATTATAGTTACATTTGTTCTGTTTTTGTTTTTTAACTTTTTATTATGAATTTTTTTTTGAAGGATTTATTTTGGTTTCAGTGTTTTATATTTAAAATTGCTTTCTAAACCAATTATTTGTGTTTATTTAATTTAATCTAAAAAAAAAATATATATATATATATATATATATTATTTATTTATTTTTTTTTTATTTTATTTTATATATTTATATATAAATATATATATATTTTTTTAAACATTAATTTGGAAATGTACTGCAGCGGCCCACAGCAGTGTTGTGTTTGCTGACCTCTGAACAGGCCAGGTGTCTGAAGTTACTAAACCAGTCGACTCTGGCCCGGCAGTGATCGAAGGCGTGGATGAGCTCGTGGGTCACCACACGGTTCATGTGAGCCTGCTGATGAATGTTGTTCTGGCATAAGACGATCTGTGGCGGGAAAATCCAGTTCAGACCAACATCATCATGTTTTTGTGGCCATAGAGTGGTTTTTAGGGGACTGACCTGAGAGGTGGCCGCATCGAATCCTCCGCTGACCGACCCGTCGCAGTCCTCGCAGGAGAAATGTCTGTCCTTATAAACTGTACTGAGAGGAAATCACACAACATCACGTCAGTGACAGGCAGCACCGGAGGAGGAGCTCATGTGAAAGCAGCTCTTACCAGCCCGAGCTCTTCATGGCACCCAGCAGGAGTTTAGCATAAGGACCTGAATGAGACACACACCGATTAAAACTTTGTCTGAAGCGTCTGAATACTTAAAGCTCGTTTCCACCATGCAACAAAAAATTATTAAAATTGCCTCTAATTTATCTTAAAATTGTGACTTTAATTCTGAGATTAAAAGGTGCAAATACCTTTTTTATTTTGTATTCTGTTGTAGAAAAAAAAACAGCATTGCCAGATATACACTCAAAATATCAGAAAAAAATGTCAATTGTGATATCAAAATCATAAAAATAAATGATAATATAATTGGAATTACCTTTTTTATTTTTCATTTAGTGGTAAAGACCAAAAACAATTGCAAGATGTAAACTTAAAATTCTGAGAAAAAGGCAGAATTATTAGACTTTTAAAAAATGCAATTACTATTTAATTTTTTTATTTGGTGGAAGACATAAAGACTAATAAAAACAAACTTGGGAATTATGAGATTAATTTTACAAGTTGCAAATAACTTTTTATTTTTTATTCTGTTGTAGAAACCCCCCCCCCCCCCCCCAGCATAGCCAGATATAAACTCAAAAAATGTCTAAATTGTGATATTAAAATAATAATAAAAATAATATGATTGGAATTACCTTTTTTATTTTTCATTTAGTGGCAAAGACCAAAAAAACAATTGCAAGAAGTAAACTTAAAATTCTGAGAAAAAGGCAGAATTATGAGATTAAAAAAATGCAATTACTATTTTAGTTTATTTATTTGGTGGAAGACACACCCAAAAATAATAATAAAAATTTAAACAATAATGATAATTGTGAGATATGAACTTATGCATACATAATCTGCTGCAGAGACTAATAAAAACAATCGGAGGAAAAAATCTAAATTGTGAGATTCCCCTAAATTAGAATAAAAAAAATCATAATAATACCTTTTTACGTATTTGTTTTTATTTAGTGGGAGCATGCGAGAGAAAAGTTAATATTGTGAGAATAAAGAATAATAATAATAGTATAACTGAAGAAATAATAATAGTTTAACTTTCTTTTTTTACATTTTTTGGCAGACAGAAAATAACCCTGAAGACCAAAAGTATATTAAAGTCAGAATTGTGTGTGTGTGTGTGTGTGTGTGTGAGAGTGTGTGTGTGTGTATGAGTGTGAGAGAGAGAGAGAGAGAGAGTGTGTGTGTGTGTGTGTGTGTGTGTGTGTGTGTGTGTGTGTGTGTGTACAGTTCTCTACACAAATATTCTTGCATACTTCAGTAAGATAAAGTCTAGAAAGTGTAATACTGCAGTAATGTAAACCAGCACTCAGCTGCTGTTCCCTTACTAGTGTCCATGGCGAACCGCAGCATGATCTGACACTTGTGTCTAAAGGTGAAGAGACTCTCTCCGATAGAGCCCTGCTTGAACCTGCTGCCGCGCTCGGGATATAAGCTGTAGCCGAAGTCCTCCTCCTTCTGCTCTTCGGCCTCTTTATTAAGAGATTCCTCTTCTTTTGTCCTGTTGTGAGCCATAGCTCTGAGCTGCGCGTGTACGCAGAGGTCACGCGGGCGCCCGTGAGTCACGTGACTGAAAGCAGGCGAAGGGTGACGGAGGGATTAAAGTATAAATAAAACGGTCGCGATTTTACTGAATCTACTTAGTGTAGGCACTTATTTTTGCTTTTCTAAATAATATAATTTTGCTTAAAATAGGATCTCGTCAAGGTCGTTTTTGTTTTCAAATTAAAAGCCCCCATCCTACACCAGGTACAAGCAATAGATTGTATTATTTAAAATATATATACTTACTATCTACACAAAAGACGAGCATTATAAACACAAAACAATGATTTGTGGCCTCTTCGCTTGTTAAGTGGCCTCGGCGCCGTTAAGTGCGCGCGCAGCGCGTGTCGTGTGTGTGTGACGTAGTTCGCGCACGCGCGCAGAGGAGCCCGTGCTGTCATGGCGCTGAACACAAACTACTGAACAGAACTCTTCATCATCGCTGCAGGTATGATACACGCACTTCTGATTTTGCTCTTCACTGCTGTTGAAATCGTCTATTTAAACACGCCTGGATGAGTTTCTATTAACATGAATTAAGTTCATTATCTGAAGTTAATTATCCCACACGTGTGCTAGCATGCCAGTAACGTGAATCCGTGTTTTGCTAAAATATTTGAGATCAGGTAAATAAGTTAATTATGAGTGTGTGTGTGTATATATGTGTGTAGAAGAGTCGTCTTTATATATATATATATATATATATATAACTCTGCTGTTTCTGTCGCAGATGCGTCGAATATTCTAGAATTATCTTACAGACTGACGAAAGATATTTCATTCTTAATTGATTTTTTATTGTTGTTTTTTAAGAATCACTTATTAATCTGTAGTTAGTGGGCTTTTTCAGGGTCTTGTTGTTAGTTGAACTTTTGAAGCGTTACCATGGTAACCGTAGCTTCCGCCAACGCACTGCCATTGTTTACACTGTCAAATTATAATAGTGATAATAAGTAAATCTGTTAAATACAAATAATTAAACGACTTATCATAGTTTTGAGGACAGTAGTTTTCTCTGGTAAGCCGAAATGTTTTTTCCAGAGGATTGCTTTTGGCAAATACAGAAAATAAACACATGTTTTGCTTTGTTTGAATGAAATATAAACACACCCAAAATATAAACCCCATCAGAAATAATATTTTTAGTGTTTGTAAGTGTTTAACCTTTGAAAGATCTGCACTTTCGCTGTGTTTTTACAAATATAATGTATAAAATCAGAGAAATTATACATAAACCCTTCAGAAAAAAAAAACAACTTTTGAATATAGTGAGGAATAATAGAAGTGCTGCTGAAATGGAGATAGAAACGGCATTTTTATTATGTTTTAGGAATTAAATATTGTATAAATCAGTGTAAATGACCCATGAACAAACCCCAGAGAGAATATAGAGAGGAATAAAGCTTTATGCTTTATGGGTAAAAGCTTTCTAATATATGTATTTTAGTTGAAATCTACAGATGCAAATTCAATAGATAAACACGTATAGGTGTATTTCGGATGTTTTCCCCCTCATTAGTCTGAATATGAATATGTTGAGCTGGTGAAATGCTGTGTGTTGCAGGGAATCTGTCTGATGTGGTCTAGAAGAGCGCAGTGATGTCGGGAAATAAAGCGGTGGAGCTGCAGATACAGATGCGACAGAACGCAGAAGATCTGCAGAACTACATGAAAGAGCTGAACAACTGGGAGGAAGAAATCAAGAAGAAAGACCAGCAGCTTCTCACCGGACGCGTCAGCGAAGCACCGGTACAGCTCCCAGATTCTGAGCTCCTCCGATTCAGCTGTTTTCAGCTTGCTAAAATGTGCTTTCTTCCAGAATACTCTCCCGCCGGTGAGGAACAAAGATTATAAGAAGACCAAGAAGAGCGAGAAGCGTCAGGTTAACGGCGGCGGTCTGAAGGAGCAGGAGGCGCAGCGCATAAAATCCCACGATTACCAGGCCTGGGACAAATTTGATGTGGTAATATGATTCTGCGATGTGATTCACGCTCATAAAGATGCAATGATTGAACGCTGCTTGTTCACAGGAGAAGACTCTGGAGGCCATGGACGCAGAGGAGAGCCCGGTCCACTCCAACGAATCAGACTCTGAAGGGCTTCAGGTGGACAGAGATCTGGCGCTGACCGAGAAAGAGAAGGTGTTCGTTCTGTTAATGACACAAACGGCCACTAACTGAACAAAGAGTATTATCAGTACAAGAAATAAGACTCAAACCCTCTCTAGATACAAAACGTCCCTGTATTTTCATCAACAAAAAATGGTTATGTTGCCATATATCAAGTGTTATTCCCGATTTAGAGCTTCTCCTAAAAGGACACATTTTCTGCCCTGTGTTTACTTTATCTTCACAATCTGGCAACCCTTCACATACACACATGTACATTGATTGATTGACGTATCAAGTGAAATTTAGTGAATTTATACATACATAAACACTACACTCATACGTTACCAGAAACGTTTATTTGACAGCGCTGATACACACATCCTGAAATATTTAGAAATCGAATTGTTAATTGGTTAGTTAAGTGAGTTTATACTTAAAACAAGAACAGTGGAAAACGGAGAACTTTTCAATATTTTAGTGTTTCCCATTTCTCTAAAGTGAATTAAAAAGTAATAAAGATCAGCATTATTTCACGGAACATGCATGCAAAAGCTTGTGCAGAAAATGTGTGAATAATTTTAACAAAATAATCATTTTTTGAAATGGATATCTTTTAGATATTTCACATAAAAGATGTTTACATACAGTCCAAATGTATATGTTCTTAATACTTATTATGGTCTCTTCAAGTTATTCTTTGAATGTTCTTCACTTGGTCTTAGAAAGGCAATGAAGTCTTCTGTTTACCTCTGTAAAAGCGTGAACGCGATCTTGTGTTTGTTGGTGTTTCAGGGGAACGAGTTGTTCCGGGACGGCCGGTACGACAGCGCTATCGAGTGTTACACCCGAGGAATGGACGCTGATCCGTACAGCCCCGTGCTGCCCACCAACAGAGCGGCCTGCTTCTTCAGACTGAAAAAGTACAGCACCTTGCATCGTCTTCTACAGCTGTGTTCTTCTGGATTGGTCCTGATGAGAGTGTTTGTGTGCCGCAGGTTCGCCGTGGCTGAGTCCGACTGTAATTTGGCCATCGCTCTGGACGGGAAATACCTCAAAGCATACCTCAGGAGAGCAGCGGCACGCACGGCGCTCAACAAACACCAGGAGGCTCTCCAAGGTCTGACGATTCATCAGGAAATCAATCAGTCGTGACTGAACAGTTATCTAGTTCTGCTCTGATCTGAAAACCTGGAATCTGAGGGGGCAAAACAAATCTAAATATTGAGGAAATCACCTTTAAAGTTGTCTTAGCAATGCATATTAATAATCGAAAAATATGTTTTGATATATTTATGGTAGGAAATTTACAAAATATCTTCATGGAACAGGATCTTTGGAATAATTAAACACTTTAAAAGAAGTGTCCTCTGCATTCATTTGATCAAAAAGACAGTGAAAAGAGTTAAATATTATTACATTTAAAATGATATTTACATTAAAAAATATATGTAGTCAAATCTAAACTTTCAGCATCATTACTTGTGTTGTTTTAATGAACTCTATTCTAATTATTGTGTTTTAAACTTGTAAATTCTATTTAATAAAAAAACAAAAAACTAGTAAAATAAAGTATAATAAAATGAAATTTACTGCTGCAAAGTTATAATACTCCAGTCTTATTTTAGGTTATTTTAACATTTTGTTATGTTACACAATCCTTAAAGATACTCAAAAAATCTTAAACAGCAGTTTTCAAATAAATGCAGCATAAAAATAAAAAACTTAAATGATCACGTATTTCAACAGATGCACAAGTAATAAAAATAACAATAAAAATTGAGTAAGAATCCAGTTGACCTCCTGTCTCTGTTTATTGGTCCAGATTATGAAGTGGTTCTCAAACTGGATCCAGGGAACTTGGAGGCCCAGAACGAGCTCCAGAAGCTCCAGCAGGTCTGTAGGTGAACCGCTTCGAGACTCTCGTGTGTTGTGAGATCAGTCAGTGACTGATGCTTGTTCCAGGTGCTGGGATCGAGCACACCGATGACGGAGAAGAACGAGAGCGAAGCAGAGCAGACAGCAGCCGATCCGTTACAGCAGCAGAGGCTGCAGGAGCAGCAGAGGAAACAGGAAGCAGTCGTGCAGAAGGACAGAGTGAGCCGCTCTTCTTCTTCTTCTTCATCATCATGTGATTGAGCCGATCTGATGCCGTTTCTGTACATTTCAGGGAAACGCTTACTTTAAAGAAGGGAAGTATGAGGCAGCGGTGGAGTGTTACTCCAGAGGAATGGAGGCGGATGAGACCAACGCACTTCTGCCCGCTAACAGAGCCATGGCCTTCCTCAAACTCCACAGGTGACCTCCCTCCCTTATAACACAAAAATATAGTTCATATTTGCATCATTAATGATGTTTTATCTTATCCACCTTCAAATAATGCATTTTGTGTATTACCTGACCCCCAGATTACCGCGGTATGATCAGAAGTCACTAGTAGCGCTGCACAATTCATCAAATTTCTAATCACAAATACGTAATCGTTCAAAATGCACTGATGTTATTCTGTGTGCTTTTCTTTCTACATGATATCTGAAGGGTTTTTGCATCGTTTTAATATTCGTTTTTGAGGCTCAATAGTATAGAAAAGCAATAGTTTTTTTTTTTATCAGTTGTTTTTAGCTTATTTTCATCTATAAATACGGCACGCGGTTGTTTCAAGCAATGGTATGAACATCACTCAGTGTAAATTGATGATCATAATTAATAATCACAATTACAATTTCAAAGGAATAATCAACAATTATGATTTTCGTCATAATCGTGCAGCCCTAGTCACAAGTAAAGTAACAGTACTGAAAAGGAAAGTTACTTTCTCAAACACCAGTTACTTTGTTTATTACTGACTCACAGCTCTCACGTTGCCATGTTGAGAGAAATCAGGAGTTATTATTGTGATTCAGTATTCCTCAAATTGAATACAAACAGTGCAATGCAAACCTGTAGTAATTATATCTGATAAATAGCATCTGATAGTTTAGATTTTTTTTTTTCTCCTGCATCCTTTTCTTCATGCAACCCAGAATGCACAGCTGAAAGGTTCAAGCAAACCCTCTACTGTACAGACGTACAGAGGCTTATTCAGTTCACTTTTGGCCAAAACATGACATCTGACATGATATTTGCCAAAAATAGAACTTTTTATATTAAAATCAAACAAGCAAGCCCAGCCCTGATGAGAAAACGTAACGCATTACTTTCCAAATAAAAGTAATGCAGTTCATTACATTTTTAGCACGTAACACAATATTGTAATGCATTACTCTGTGTGTGTGTGTGTAGGTTCAGCGAGGCGGAGCAGGACTGTAACTCTGCTCTGGCTCTGGACAGCACTTACACCAAAGCCTTCGCCCGACGCGCCACGGCCAGAGTCGCTCTCGGCAGGAGCAGAGAGGCCAGAGAAGGTCCGTCATCCATCGCTTCGCTCTACCGCAGCCTAGTCCACGCTTCTGAAGAGCTCACGCGTGTCTGTGTTTGTCTGCAGATTTTGAGCAGGTTCTGAAGCTGGAGCCAGGAAACAAACAGGCCCTGAGTGAGATCGAGAAGCTCTCAGCGGTACGTGTGAACATCAGGCGTGGTTTCGTTGTTGTGTCGTAAGATCTCAGGATGATACAGGGACAAAAATCTGATGGCAGTTTTCTGATAAGAAATCGATTTTTTTCTTTCTTTTTTTTTGTAGACCGAACAGTTTAGCCAAAATATTTTCCTTCTATTTATCGATATTGCTGCATTATTATTAAATAAAAAATATGTTGGTTTTATTTAGTCATTTTAATAAGAACTATTACTATTAATAAAATGTAAGATAATTTACTTAATAAAAATCAAGATACCTGATTTAATAAAAATATGTACATTTTATTTGTCTCATAAAAACATTTCGTTTTTTAAAAGTGGACAATATTTTTTTGGGAAAACATTTAATTGCAGCTTTTTGTTTTAAAAATTATGATTGAGGGGGACAAAAATGCTGTATTTGATAGGGCTGCCCAACCTGTCCAAAGATGATTATTTGTTTCGCTATGGTTATATAATAATAATCATAATATTAATAAATAAAAATATAAAAATTAAAAAATAAATAATATTTATATTATTTATAAAAAATAAAATATTTGTAATAAAAAACTATTATAGTAAAAAAGAAAGAAAAAAACAAAAGAAATACCGTAATATTATACACTAAAATATTTTTTTTTTTAATAATATAATATTAATGTAATTAGAAATATAAAATTATTAATACTAGTAAATATAAAATTACTAAATAAAAATATATAATAATTATTAATTGCAAATAAAACAAAAACAAAACAAAAAACAAAACAAAAAAAACATGTATTTAAAAAAACCTACTAATGATTTACATTTCAACAGTAAAATTGCAAAGCTAAAATTTTTGACTTGACTTTATTTTGGTTGAAACCCACAGGGAGCCTTCTTTTTTGTTCATAACACTAAAAGCAAATAAAAATAACGCAGCTTATTCTGCAGTCTTTAAACCTAAATTTATTCATTTCATCTCATGAGAGCAAACCAAAACGCTTCAGACCTCTTGGTGTTCGTATTGAACCACATTTAGAGAATTTAAAGATGAACTAGCATATTTTAAATCAAATACACTTCAATCAATCAACTACTACTCTTTTGTTCCATGTTATAATAAGCGACAGAAACTGATAGAGTTTGAGTTGTTCATTCACTCGTCTGTTAATCAGGAGATGAGGAGCAGCGGTCTTCTGGCTCCAGAGGAGAACAAACAGAGGAGAAGTGTCCAGCCCATCCACAAACCTGAACATCTGAGATCCAGCGTGAGTCCATGACGAGAGAGCCCGTCTGAATCTGAAGGTCACTGTAGTCCAACACTTCATGTGTGTTTGTGTCGTCTCAGAAACCCTTGAGGAGGATTGACATACAGGAGGTGGGTGGAGAGATCTCATCATCCACGTCTGCCCTCACCTCACCGCATCACAAGATCCAGAAGATAGAGGAGATCACCTCAGATGCTCCTTTGTCCAGGTGAGAAGACGATGTGATGCGATCATCACCATCTCCTGCTGCTGCAGTGAGTCTCTGAGGCCTTCCATGTCTTGTGTTTCAGGGCTCCTGAAGAGTCATCTCCAGACGCCGAGTCAATTCCTCCTCCACCCAGCAGCAGTTTCCAGCTGGAGGCTGACCTCAGGAAGATCAGCCGTCAGCCACAGTCCACTTACAGATATCTGAAGGTATCATCAGTGCTGCTCACGGTCTCCACGTGTCTTCTATCTGTGCTTCTCATCTCATCATTTAACGTTTCAGCAAATCAGTCCAGACGCTTATCTGAAGATCTTCCAGAACTCTCTGGAGCCTGACGTTCTCAACCACATCCTCAAGACCTTCCACAGCTCCTTTCAGTGAGTGCTCCATGATGATGATGATGATGATGATGAAATACATGTATACTGATGATGAACCAAGAATGAGAACTTTAATAATAAGTATTAAAGTTACTATTAAAATTAAAGCGGTGCTATTCTTAAATCAAACTAAAAAGTTGAGCAATTAATTTTCAGTAAGTGAAAACATCATGGACGTCAGGTGATAAGAATCGAAGCTCACACGTAGTTTAGAAAACTAGTCCCGTCCGAATAGGGCTACAGTGTAATTCAGCTAGGTATACATCCGCGCTAAAATATCCAGGTGAAAGTCATCACAGCTTGCGTAGTATAGACCCAGCTCCCAACCCAACTTTATAAATAGATTAACCACGATATTTTTTTTATTGCGCAATAAGAGTCTCACGTTAACGCCGATAACGGCCCACCACTAAATGAAATGTAAATATTTAATGAAAAATATAAATGTGATGAAGATGCCTTAAATACTTGAAACTGAAAGTACTAAAATTACTAAAACAGAAAAATTAATTACAGCTAAACTAATAAAAGTAACAAAATATACAAAAGGCCACAACAAAACTATAAAATTATGACTTAAACTGAAGTGAAAGCAAAAATCTAAAAATTAAAAGGTAAATAGCAAGAAATACTATAATAGTAGTATTTAAAAATATATATTTTTTGTAAGTGAAATAAAATATAAATATTAGATTAATATTTAAAAAAAAGAACTGAAATAGGTTTTATTTGAATTACTTAAACTAAAATGGAAATAAAAATAAATGACAGCTAACTACAACTGGAGTAAATGAAAATGAACACTGATAATCTAAACATTAAAGCTGATTCTAAATATTGAAGAATACTGTAAAAGGTTATAAGTAACAGTAAAATAACACTTTATGGTAAGAGTAACAAAAACTGCAACTATAATAACTCTATAATGATGAAAATAACAAAACTGTAACAGTATTTATAACTGCAACTATAACAGTAATAATATCTATAATAATAACAACTACAATGCTAATGCCTTCTGCTACTTTAAATGATTAGATGCTGATTGGTTCTCATTGTTCATCGGCTGGTGTGCCTTTACTGCAGACAAATAGGAGTTCAACATGATGATGTCATTTCCTGTCTCTTGTGTGATTTCAGACATGAAGATGCGTCTCTTCTGCTGGCAGTCCTGAGAAACCTGGCGAATGTGAGGAGGTTTGACATGGCCGTCATGTTCATGTCATCTACCGAGAAGAAAAGTACGAACACACACACACACTGGGCACACAGTAGAGCCCGACCGATTTATCGGCAGGCCGATATTATCAGCCGATATTAGGCATTTTCCAAATTATCGGTATCTGCATTTATAATGGCCGATAAATGAATATTTCAAAAATAAAATAAAAACGGACGAAACACCCTTCAACCATGTCATGAGTGTTGGCGTTGTATAGTTTGTCCACCAGAGGGCACTCTACACATTTTATTTATCAGAACTTTTAATATATTTTCATGTTCCTCTGTTCTGTTGTGACAATAAAAGAAACAAGTTTCTTTTTAAAATGCATTATCATATTATGTTGGTTAAAACTCATAAATAACTACAAATAACTAATGTTAGGGAAATCTGTTAATGTTTTGTTGTGCGTTTCTGAAATGTAAAAAAATTAATAAATAAAAATATCGGCCGATATATCAGAATATCGGAAATATTTGTATTGGTATCGGCCTTCAAAATCTTTTATCGGTCGGGCTCTAGCACACAGCAGTGGATAAACACAAACTCTTTCTTTCGGTCAGTCCTACAGGAGCTGTTTGACTGGATTGACCGCGCCGGTCTGGGAGACTCTTCTGTTCAAGACTTAAAGAAGAAATACGGCCTTTGACCTCCACAGAAATCTCTCCTATTCAGATTTCATTCTGACACTGGACTGAAAACTGGACCTCAGCCGTCAGTATGAGGAGAAACCGAACCAGAATGAATCAGGTGCTCTGATACCTCAGATGGACGCTTGGTGCCTTTAAACTCCGCTTTATTTGGTTCCTGCATGTGTGTCGCAGAATTTCAGATGATATTATTATGAATCCATCTAAAACGTTTCCTGTCGGTTATCTCTGTTTTTCTTCAAAATCTGCTTCTGTTGTTCTGAACGCTGCAATATTAAAGTCAACATGAACTCCAAACGGACTCCTGAGACATATTCCCAATGATTCATTCAGTGAACAAATGTGACCAGATTTTCTGGAAATCTGAATAAATAATCTTTCCACTGATGTCTGGTTTGTGAGGAGAGGACAATATTTGTCTGAGATGCAACCATTTGGAAAATCTGGAATCTGAGGGTGCAAAAAAATCTAAATATTGATAAAAAAAAATAAAAAAAAATCACATTTGGCAGGAAATTAAGAAAATAATGATTTTTGGGAAAATGAGGAAATTGTGTAATTTTGACCCAAATTTTTTTGGTGATGTTTGCTTTTGCGACAAATATACTTGTGCTCTTATGATTGCTTTTGTGCTCCAGGGTCACACATGAAAACATCTTTCATCCAAATACAAAAACTTACTTCAGGCTCCATCTGACATGAAAATCAGTCATGAAGTAGCTTTTTAAGAATTTGAAGTTTACTGATAAAGTCCTCTCTTTATAACGCGCGGCCCTTTCACCTGTTGAGCGGGACGGTCCCACATACGGGATTTAGAACTTTCGGTGACGTCGCATAACTGCCAAATTCAAACTGAGCTTTCGCGCGTTTGCTGGCGAGAGATGTGCACTGTTCATTACTTACGGTTTGTGGTGCAGCAGTCCGATGTAACATGTGTCTCTCCATGACCTTGTGCCTCGTTTACAAAACAACACACTCCGATCAATCCTCAGACACGACATTAAAAATAATCCATCTTGCTGGGATCCTTCTGATATCTGTACAAAGACACGACCCAAACGCGTCAAAGCGAACGGTTTTTCACACTATTTATCCTGAAGTCAGACTGAAAGTGAATGCACATCGGATCACTGTATCCACTGCAGACAAGATAACGGCAGTGATTGTGATTTATTTGCTTTTGACACGTCGCTAAACTAGTATTTAGCGTGATTAAGCATCAGCCGTTAAGGGATGAACGCCAGTGGGCGGGGCCTATGGTAAGCGGATTCCTATTTGTTAAGACACACTGTTTATGCAAATAATTGTGCCCGGGTGACGTCACCTTGCACTTCAGATCTAAACGAGCCGTTTTTTGGCGCTTGAGTAAATAAATGCTTTGTTTATAATGAGGAGGATATTTTAAGAAACTTACAGGATGCTTTACAAAGATCTCTTATATGCCAAAATAATTTCTTTCTAAAATATTTACACTTTCAACTATGTTAAAGGAATAGCTCACCCAAAAATAAAATAAAATAAAAATTCTGTCATTTACTCACTCTTGAGTAGTTCCAAATCTGTACGAATTTCTTTATTTCGGCTGAACACAAAGGAAGATATTTTGAAGCAAGTTTGCAACTTGGCTGTTTTGGTCACCATTGGCTTCCATAGTATTTTTACTATCACAGGCTGCCTTTCTTCAAAATATCTTCCTTTGTGTTCGGCAGGGGGCAAAGAAATTAATTTGGAACTAGAGTTAATGAGGACAGAATTTTCCTTTCCGGGAAACTATTCCTGTCACCTGTCGTTATATGCAATACAGAGCGTAATACACAGCGATAAAATGAAGGAGTTTAGTGTTGGTTCAGTTCAGATCAATCACAATTGCAAAATTCATCAGTTATGAAGCAAAGTTGATTCAGCCTTAAGGAGTGCAGTCCAGCTCAATTTTATATTACACTCACACTTGACAAAAGGAAAGAATGAACTTTCACTAGTTCTAAATTATTAAGATAAAGCTCCCAAATACAAGCATATAAACCAAGGTTCAACGGTCTGAGGGACATTTCTTTATACACAGAATGCTATTTGAATCTCTTTCTTTGCTTTCTTGCTGTAGGTAGGAAATGCTTGTCTGAGAGTTGATCTTTTTAACACACCACACAAAGGTCACATGATTCCATTTATTCTGCACACACTTTATATTTACACACTGAATGTGCGACATTTGTGTTTAAACAGGAACCTCGAACCCAGAGATTGATTTGGCCAAACATCAGTCACATTCCTGGGACAGAGAAGAAAATAATCAATGCTCACAAGAAGTCTTTTATATTTCAGAAGGGTTTGATGGCATCTTAGAATGAGATCTGCAGACAGAGGAAGAAGAGGATGAGACTGCAGGAGGATTTTGGCCCAAAACCTGTCCTTGTGAAACTCAAATAACTCAGGCCAACGCCACATACGTCTACAGAAACGGACATTTCATTTCCATAAAGCTTCTCTTTTGGCATTACAATTCAGTACAAAACAGTCATGTACAGAAATATGATTTTGCTAGTAAAAAAAAAATCTCACCCAAACATCTCCACATACATTCAAAGCGGCTGATAAATAATCTGGCTGAACTTCAGGACGATATTAGTCAGAAGTGACGAGCAATAGTTAATCGAATCGATATTTGGTCCAAGATCCAGCTAATGGTGTGGGAATATTTGCAGATGTTTTCTGTCTGAGCAGTACAATTTGATTGCAAATATATATATATATATATATAAATTAATCTTTCCAGGATGTTGGACTATGAAGGCAGAACTCGATGGCACTAGACTACATACTGCTGTGATGTTCTCACAGGAACCTATGGAGAACGCTGCAGCAACGCGTTCATGTCTCTACAAGAAGCGAACTTCCTCTGGCGTCTCGTCACGCGTGTTCATCCGCGTCCGATCCGGTTCCGTTATCAGACGGGTCCAAGAGTTCTTGGCGACGGCGCATTATGGCGGCGAACTGAGCGCGCTCCACGGCGTCCTGTAAAAGGTCAGAGGTGACAGAGGTGAGAGAGGGGTCAGTGGTTGCTCCCCTCGTCGAAGGACTCCACGCCGGAATCACTCGCCGTCGCCGCCAGCTTCTCCTGCCGTCTCCTCATGACCTCCTGCAGCTCCGAGGCTGCGCTCCTCTACAGACACACAGACAGAACAGCAGTCAGACTCAGGAGCAGCTCACTAGGGCTGGGGATGGAGACACGTTTCATGATTTGACTCGATCTCCATTCACACGCGTGCGATCAAAATTGATTGCACATGTTCATTTCTTTTTTTAAACTAATTCTGTAAAAACTGTATTTTAAACAAAGATTTTAAAATAAAAACTACATTAATTTATTGATATAATAAATGAATAAATAATTGCAATTAATCACATCCAAAATAAAAAAAAATGTTTACATAATATATTTATTATGCATATATAAATACAAA
The DNA here is from genome assembly GCA_032357425.1 of Enteromius argenteus. Lineage (NCBI taxonomy): Eukaryota > Metazoa > Chordata > Actinopteri > Cypriniformes > Cyprinidae > Enteromius > Enteromius argenteus. The sequence goes on along the minus strand of JAUCMR010000058.1, from coordinate 819,577 downwards.
CACAAAGAATATGTAATGTTTATATATTAAACATATTTATATATTATAAAATATAAGAATATAAATATATAAATGTACAAACATGAATATTTTCAAAATATATTACTTGTGTTTGTATTTATATATGCATAATATACACAGTGCACATACATACATAATGTAAACAAAAACTTTTATTTTGAAATCGATTAATTGTTTGACAGCACTAATATAATTATGTTTCTACTCTTAATATAAACTTTTCCATATTGGATGTCAAAACTTGATTTTATGGTGGATTTATTAAATATTACTAGTGCTGTCGAATGATCGCATCCAAAATAAAAGTTTTTGTTTACATAATAAATTTGTGTACTGTGTATATTTATTCTGCATATATAAATACACACATATACTGTACAGGTGTATAGATTTTGAGAATATTTACATGTATATACATTTATATATTTACATCTCGGTTAGCCCAACACAGTATAAGGTTTTCTATAATAAATAAACAGGAAACAAGTGGATAGAATAGAAAAAGAATAGGGAACGCTAGTGTTAGAGGGACTTTTATTTTTTTATAAAAATAAAACAAGTCAAAACAACATAAAAAGAATAGAGAATGCTAGCTAGCATTAGAAGGTCGTTATTTCTAATAATAATAATAAAAAAAAAAAGTAAATTTAAAGAATTTAAGAGTCAATATAATTTTTTTAAGTATCAATATTGGTTAAAATCGAGAAATCTGTATTTCCAACCCAGCCCCACTTCTCACAAAATTTCACAAGCTGAAGCTCAATACCTCCAAACCCTTGCGCCGTGATGGAGAGACAGAGAGAGGAAGAGCAGAAACAAGTGAATGAGGAGGAAGGGTCTTCATCAGATGTTCTAAACTAACAATGACGGACGTGTAAAGGGGCGCTTGAGGGATTCTGGGAAAGCATCTGTTCTCTAGCTATGACTGGAAACAGCAGACACAAGCCACTAAACAACATGAGCATCTGTTACAATGTGCGCTCGCTCCGGTTTCAAACAGATTCAATAAAACGCAGATCATCAGTCACGTGCAAACAAAATACATCGTGCTGTTGAAATATTAATATCTTCAGTGGAGGATCCTTAGTGGCATAAATGTGTGGCAAATTACTAAATATTTTTGCATTGAACCATTAAATATGCATAAACTAAATGTTATTGTCATGACTTCAGTCGCTCTGCATCGTAAGATCAATAGAAATAAACAAATGCCATTTCTCATGTTTGTTTTTTTTAATTTTGGAAGCGTTAAAAGACGATTGATATTGAGTAATATTACTGATTTAACTGCTCTGACACTTATTAGATGAGAACAAAAACTGAACTTAAAAATAACACTTACTAGTAGTACAGTGTTAGTTCTGAACTGGTTAGGTGTGGACTCTATATTCCAATTTAAAGGGACAGTTTATGACAAAATATTAGATTCTGTCATCATTTACTCAAACCTGAATTTCTTTCTTCATTAAACACAAAATAAGGTATTTTGGAGGATGTGGGGAATCAAACCGTCCAACATTCTTCAAAATATGTTCTTTAAGAAAGAAACTCGTACAGGTTTGCCAACCATCCCTTTAAGTAGGAACTATGTGTTAACTAAACAGAGCAAAGCCGCCTCGCTACGATACTAAAGTACCTTCAGAGGAACGTGGATTACGTGTGAAGATCATGGGAGAGGGTCAGAAGAAAACCTGCAGACAGCAAAAACACCACAGAAAAACCAAAGCGACACTTGCCAGAGTCGAGCAACTTATCAGACACGAGATTCGATTCAGGGAATGCTATTATGCTATTACTTTCTGGATGAATCCAGAATCGTACGGTCAGTGTGATGTGACCTGGTCCGGGACTTATGACAGAAGAGTTGAAAGAAGAATGAAGGGAGGAATAAGGAAAGAGAAGCAGAGGAAGTCGACCCACCTCCAGAGCAGCTTTCTGGACGGTGATCTGGCTGTAGACCCGAGCGCCTTCATCAGGACAGACGGTCTTTAGCTCGTCTTTGTTCAGAGAGAAGAGCTGAGCGCCGGTCAGCACACCCAGACTGTTAATAGTCCTGCAAGTCAAAAAACACATCAGCCTTAAAGTCCTCATATGATGCTATTTCAAAGATCGTTATTTGATGTAACAGAATGTGTCGACATGCTTTAATGTTCAAAAAACACATTATTTTTCAGTACATTATTGTAGGTCCTCTATGCCCCGTCTCTCTCAAACGCGACATTTTCTACAAAGACCCGGCTAGCGACAAGCAGTCTGCTCTGATTGGCCAGTCGACACAGTGCATTGTGATTGGCCGAACACCAAAAGTGCGCATCGAAAATGTACTTTACCATAATCAGCAGCGTTCACACCCAGTACGATAACTATAAAGATAACGATAACAATAGGTTACTTGCGTAACCCCGGTTCTCTGATAGCATTAAGTGAGGTGTCTCACTATGGGATACGCCCCTTCCGCGTATTCCTACAAGCCCAATTCCATTACGCCAGCCCCAATTGGCTGGCAGACATGACGCTGCGTCAGGGAGTGGCTCCCTTCCCTCGGTATAAAAGGAGCGCTCGCCAAGCAAGGAGGGTACTCTGGTGAGACACCTCACTTAATGCTATCAGAGAACCGGGGTTACGCAAGTAACCTATTGTTCTCTTTCAAGCATATGTTTTGGTGTCTCACTATGGGACATACTTACTCCTGTATTGCCAGATAGCCTGTTTCAAAGTCTCCTGCCAACCAAAGAAACTATTAATATGGGCTGGTTAAACACCGCTCAAGATCCTACGCTCAACATGTGCAAACGCTTGAGCTGTGACATCTAGTTTATAGAACCTCGCAAATGTGTGCGGTGAGGACCAACTCGCCGCTTCACAGATGTCTTGTAACGTGACCCCTTTAAAGAGCGCCCATGACGTCGACATTCCTCTTGTTGAGTGGGAACGTAAGCCATGCGGAGGCGTGAGACCCACTGGAATACGCAAGAGAAATCGCCTCCACTATCCAGTGGGATAAACGCTGTTTAGTAATCGGTTTCCGCATGCGCGGTTTCGCCCAAGACACAAACTCTCCCTGAATCCTTTTGTTCTCTCCGTGTAAATACGTAAAGCGCGCACCAGACATAACATATTCAGCCTTTGCTGTTCTGAACGCACAGAGAGTGCGTGAATTTCAATTACGCGCTTCGCTGAGGTTAAAGCCAACAGCAGCGCCGTCTTAGACGACAATAATTTTAAATCAATCTTGTCCAATGGCTCAAATCGAGCCACAGAAATCACATCAAGCACCAGAACCAGATCCCATGAAGGAGAAATCGGTTTTGAGACTGGTAAAGCACAACGCGCACCCTTCATAAACCAGCATACCAAAGGGTGCTGCCCAACGGTTTGTTGCCAAAATCTATAGGATATTGCGATTGCAGATATTGCGGCCAGAAACACCTTTATGGTTGAGAATGCTTTACCCTGGTCTATCAGATCCAGAAGTGCCAGGCGTTCTGGATGAGGATGAAAAATCTCCCCCCTGTGACAGCAGATCTCCACGCAGCGGCAGGGACCATGGTTCTGCGTACAGCATACGTATGATCTCCGCCAGCCAATATTTTCTCTACTAGTTACTAGTATCATTTTCAGCTCCTCGGATCTCCCTCGCTAGCTGCGGTGGTCTGCGTTACTGCAGCCATAGTTGCGGTACTAAACAACCCTAACAATGAGCTGGAGTGCCCATCGAGGGATGTACGAAAGCGGCGTGGTGGCCAAAAGATCGGAGAGTACTGAAATCCAAGCCAGCAACCAGTGTGGGGACTAGCTGATGGCTATCTGCGTTGAGCAGGCTTCTGGTGTGAAGCGAGAAGAGGTTTTTGAATGTCGTAATGACGTTGCGTTGCTCCTTTTATACCGAGGGAAGGGAGCCACTCCCTGACGCGGCGTCATGTCTGCCAACCAATTGGGGCTGGCGTGATGGAATTGGGCTTCTAGGAATATGCGGAAGGGGCGTATCCCATAGTGAGACACCGAAACGTATGCTTGAAAGAGAACTATATTTTAGTAATGGGAATTTTGGGTCATTTTACCGACTCGGACCTTTGAGTCTCGTTCAGCAAAATGAACAAATCCCCAACCACCCTCCACCCCCCCGTTCATCACGTGACAGCCCTATAAGCTTTAACCAATGCAGTATGAGCCGGAAAGAGAATTGATTAGTTCATCTCCCGAGTCTTTCGAACCATTTCCAGTACAGAATCTATAGGATGTTGCACATACGTGACTGAATGAATCACTCACTCCCTGAGTCACATTAAAGATTTGTTCAAAATAAACAAATTGTTCAAGAACGACACATCACTACTATATTTGCGTCCACATCAGCGAACAATATTGTCTGTTCATCATAAGCTCAAGAGCGTCTGTTCTCTGTCCTTTATCATTTATCATAGTTGTGGTGTGGACACTGCTATACTTTAACATTGCGAGCAATTTTTAGAGCTATATCTTTATCATTATATTGCTTGGTGTGAACGGGCCTTAAGCTTTTAAAATAAATATTAAGACAGTGATGTTGTTAGTTTTACAATCAGTTCAAGCCTGAATAAAGGCCAAATAAAGTGCTTTTGGGTTTGTTCTGAAACACACAGCGTCTCCTGACATGGCTGAATCAACACTAGTGCGTTACTGAAACCACGCCTTTGCGTACACATTTGAGTGGCATTACACAAATATCACCATATCGTGACATAAACATGTGGGGGTATGGATCAGCCTCCTCTTTTAGATACATCCTTTTGTGTGAGACAGATCTTATACATGCATGAACAGCTACAGAACACACTAAAGAAAAATATAAATGGCATCATATGACCACTTGAATCATTAATGATACAGAGCGGATGAATGAGTCACTCACACTTCACTGAAGCCTTTGAGCTGCAGCCAGGCCTTGACCTCGTCCGGCGTGGAGTCGTACGTGATGTTGACCGCCGGCAGACTGGAGGAGCGAGACGGAGCCTGGAACTTCTTCTGAGCGCTGCGACCCAGCGTCAGTCTGTGCATCAGCTCGTCCTGAACCTCCTCCATGTTGGACTTCCGGCCTGAGAAACACACATAGATAATGTTGCAGGTGTGTGTGTGTGTGTGTGATTTACACATTTTTATTAAAGGGCACATGAACTTGCGTTTATTTTTTTATGTTGTACTTTTCCTCACAGATGGACGCTGCTGTGATTTAGGTCAACATTTAGGTCGCATGGAATTGTGGCTTGTTTGTAAATGAATCCGCTGTAAAATGAAGTGAACAACTGACAGTTCTTACTGACACCATCTCTCGTAAACACTACATGCGGGAATAGATGGGAGGGGCTAAACAGGCAGTCATGTAGAATCGGTGGGCGGGGCTAAACAGGCAGTCATGTAGAATCGGTGGGCGGGGCTAAACAGGCAGCGATGTAGAAGCAGGTGTTGATGTTCTTCTGCTTAGGCGGAGCTTATCCACTTGATTAAATCATAGAGTAGAACATTCCAAAGCTGTGGTTTTGGCAGACTGCCTTCAATAGAAGCTTTTTTTAGACTAAAGACAATGTTTTGAGATCTGAAACTTACAGGATGTTTTTATAGTACAGTGACCTCATATATGTCAGAAGATCAAGGAAATTTTGTTTTCTCAGTTCATGACCCCTTTAATGTTTTGCACAGAATGGCTTATTTTTCAGAAAGTGTGTGTGTGTGTGTGTGTGCGTACGGCTGGCAGGAGCGGGTCTCTCTTTCTGATGCTCTCTCATGGTCACGCCGTCACTCTCGCTGCTGTTGTTATTGTGTTGTTGGCTGTCGGCCGGTGTGTCCTGATATTGGGCGGATGCGGGCGGCAGCGGGGGGGTGGGGATCTGCAGTGGGGCTGGAGGAGGCGGGGCCACTGGGGTGGGCGGGGCTTCCGTCACCACCGGTTTGGGCACATAATCTGAGCGCTGCTTCTGAACGGGACAAACAGCACAGTCAGACACTCTTGTTCACACAGGACATGCTGAAACACTCGTGATTTAGTCCACCTGCAGACCTGCTGTAATCACATGATCAACTTCGACTGGACAACAGATGAGCTCATCAAAGCCAGGACTCTGATTTCATGAGGGCCGTTCACACAGAACGTGTTTTTCTGTTCCAATGCGCTACTTTTCCTTTGGTTTCTATGTAAACACATACTAGACGGATGTGTATGAACATTACTGATGACTCAAGTCTTTTGTGGCATCTCACACATGAGCGCAGTGTTTTTTAAGATGCTGTGTAAAGTTAAAAGAATTGTCAGTTCCAGAATGGTGGACCAATCTGAAGAGCCCAGAGGCGGAGCAAGGGTTGTTGTTTACAGTAGCATGTTGGCATGGCAACTGTTTTATTTGGCGGAGGAGGTTCTGTGCTGTGATTTTTAAAAAAGCTTCGTCTCACGTTTTTAGACGCAAAGACGTGTTGTGTGTGAACGGCCCCTAACACACAGGTCAACAGTAGTTCATAATTCATGCTGTATTAATAATTCTAATGTCTAGCTGGCCGCTGCACAAACAGATCTCTATGAAAACATACTGAGATGGTTGATTTTGGGGGGTTTCACTGACTGTAAGTAAAAATAATCCAGTTACCTCGTTTAACTCGCCCAGTAATTGCTTAAAGAGAAAAATGAAGAGTGATATGAAAATAGAATTCAACAACACACGCACACAGCAAATAACACACACACACACACACACACACACACACACAGCAAATAACACACGCGCACACACACACACAACAAATAAAACACACACACAGCAAATAACACACACACACACACACACACACACACAACAAATAAAACACACACACAGCAAATAACACACGCGCACACACACACACACACAACAAATAAAACACACACACAGCAAATAAAACACACACGCATTCTATAGTGATCTATTGTTTTATTTACAGCTAGTTATAAATACTAACACACTAACCCTAACAGAAAACACTGTGATTTATGAAAAATGCTTAATTTTTATAACATATTTACAAGGAGGTTTTAGGAGGTTTAACACGTTTCTGTGTGCAAATTTGTCCTTAAAATATGATTAAAGAGCCACACACACACACACACAGAGGGAGATACACTGAACTAATGCAGGAAATGAAAACAAACTGAACACAAACACTTGTTTACCTTAAACAACTCAAATTCCTTTTTTGGCATCATTAGCTTTGAGATGAACACAAACAAAAATTCTATGACGTGGTAAAACAAGGAGATGAAATGAAAGCAAAGAAGCAGCATGCAGACCGAAGCCGAGTAAATGTGTGTGTGTGTCACCTGTATGGTGTGGCTGTAGATGGGCTCCCCGCGGCCCGTCATGTCCACGGCCCTGCTGATCTCCAGGATGTTGTTTGGCACATATCCTGAAGCGCCTGAGCCGTTTCGCACCTTCCACCACTGCTTCCTGTCATCCAGCACCTGACGGCCAATCAGATTGTCACGTCACATGACAAACCGCCACACTGATGTCACATCATCATCATCATCACACGACGTACCTCCACCACCTCGTCCTTCATCACAGACAGTTCAGTGTTGTTTCTGGCCACAAAGTCGTATCTGGATTTGGCAAAGTTCCTCTGCGTCCGGCCGTGAGCCTCCAGGTTCCTGAAGAGAAAGAGTCAATCAGCCTCCACAAATGAGGCATGCTGTGCGTCTCGTTTTTCACTACAAAAACATACATTTACCTGAGAAACAAAATGACTTTTTGTTATTGTTATTGTTTGTATTGTTGTATTATTACTTTAATTAGTAAATATACAAAAATATACTGTTTTACACAAGGTGCAAAAATATGTCCACACCAAAACGCATTAAAATATTTAATTTAAACCATTTAAGCATAAAAACACGCATGCTTTCAATCTGCTGGCAAGTACTTTTTCCACATTATAGCACCATCTGAACCATTAAAATTAATGTTGTTGCTTATCACTGACAAATCCAAGACTATAATAATAAAATAATAATCTGCTTAGCAATTAGTACATGTGTGTGTGTGTGTGTATTTTTCCCTACTATATTTCTGAACTAATTCAGCTTCTCAAGTAAATGTATCTTGGTTTAACAATATTGACATATTGCTGCAAAACAAAGGAAAAACACTGAGGAACAACATGTTGTTGTTTTTTTTTTTTACAGCGAAATCTCTCAAACACAGGCTGGCTCTCTTTAAATGCTGAATCTACGGATGAATGTGGTTATTGACCGACTGCTGCCGCCGTGGAGGAGCGTCTCAGAGCTCAAGAGCGAGACGGGAAGAGTGTTTACTCCATCGGAAGACGCTTTAACAGATTGAGAGTTCAGGTCAGAGCTGAGAGTTTAGGGAAGCAGAATGACCCCAGAAGAGACCCAGAAGCGCAGCCTGCTCTGAGCCGGTTCTCCGGGGCGTGCAGGGCGGCCGTTCGTACCCAGGTGGGTTTTACCTATCTACATGACGGCTGACCGCGTGTTTAAAAGCAGCCACGGCCATGTCTGGCTCCAGCAGGTGCAAACGCTTGTAAGAAGTGTGACTGTAGCCGTACCCGTCTGCTCCGGGGAGGTCCTGGACCAGCGGCTGCTGTCGGGAGAGAAAACACTTTTACTTCAACAAGTCCTTCACTGCGTCACACCGTAAGTGTTGCTCCACCCCAAAATGTAAACTATGTCATTAATCACTTATGACATTCCAAACCATGAAGAATTGTTTGTCTCTGGAACAAAATGTAAGATATTTTAGATGAATGACCGGGAGGCTTGTGACTGTCCCATTTACTGCCAGGTAAATTAACACTGTCAATGTCCAGAAAAGTATAATAAACATTGTCAGAGTAGAGAGATTGAGATTATCAGCTGAACACAAACTATGTACCTCTTCTGTCAGGTGCGATACGTTTTCTTTGTGTCTTTACTAGTGCTGTCAAATAATTCATCACGATCAATGGCATCCAAAATAATGATTACATAATATATGTGTATGTCCTGTGTATATTTATTATGTATATATCAATACACACACACATAGTATACATTTAGAAAATATTTAAATGTATTTACATTTATATTATAAATAAACAGATTTAATATATAAAAATACTATATTTTTCTGAAATATATACATGTGTGTGTTTTTATATACAAAATAAATATACACAATATACATACATATATTATGTAAACAAAAACTTTTATTTTGAATGCGATTAATCGTTTGACAGCAGTAATATTTACACTTTTTAATATTTACGTGCAATATGACATCAGGATGTTGTTCCTGTTCCAACAGTGGAGGCTGAATAACTTTCAGATTGTACCACTGATGGCGGATGGAGTATTCTGATGACATTTTCTTACTTGCTGGACCATGACAGCGTTCATTACTTGGCAGGTAATGATTCTCCCGCTTCTCATCTAAAATATCTTGTATTGTGTTCTGACGAAGCTTTTACGGGTTTGGAACGACGTGGGGGTAAGTGATTATAAAATTATAATTCTGGGGTGGTGTATCCCATTAAAGGTGAAAGAGTGTCTCACGTCGAGCAGGGGTCTGTCTGCAGGTCTCTGAAGCTCGGTCTGTGCCGCGCCGAGTCTCTCCGCCAGCTGAGCCACGTCCTGCTCTCGAGACACCAGCACCGGCGGCTCCCAGCCATCACGGAAACGCAGCGTGTGCGGAGGAAACGGATGCTCCTTCGGCCACTCCAACCTCAACACAACACCCATGCTTTCAGAGCACGATTACATTCCTATGTGTCTTATTACATGTTCCTGTGGCATTTGCTACTGTATTTTACCCCACTGGAATAATTTTTTGATTTTTAAAAGTGATTGGCGTATTTTCGGGCTAGTTTTGAGTAGCAATTTGGCGGGTTTTGCTGCAAATCCTGGCAACCCTGTTAGGAACCAAAACAAACTCCCCTTTGCTTTATTTCACCCTGATTTTGTTCAAAGTGACGTCATATCAGTTCGTTCTTCGTTTTCGTTTGAAGTATATTGGGGCCTTAAATACAGGTGTAAATGGGCGTAAAACATTTTAAGCTTGTCCACTTCTGCATTTGATCAATTATAGTTTTGTTCTATGAAAAGTTTTAAATATCGTATCAGTTTTGTTATTAAGAGATGCTCCAGTACCTGCATTTGGTCCATCCGTCTCCCAGCGTGACCCACAGGTGTCTCTCCTCCGCCGAACCCGCCGAGTGCAGGAAGTCAATGGCTTCTCTAGTGAGGAGAGGAACGATCACGCTTTTAGCCAGATCCACACCTCCAGATGTCTGGATCACCTGACACACAAACACAGAGAGACACATCAGTCCGACAGAACGACTGTTCCACACACACACACACACACACACACACACACAGAGAGACACACACACAAACACACACATACAGACACACACATACAGAGACACACACACACAGAGAGACACACACACAGAGACACACACACACACACACACACACACACACACAGAGAGACACACACACAAACACACACAGAGAGACACACACACAGAGACACACACACACACACACACACACACACACACAGAGACACACACACACACACACACTCACACACAGAGACACACACAGACACACCCACACACAGAGAGACACACACACCCACACACAGAGAGACACACACACCCACACACACACTCACACACAGAGACACACACACACACACACACACACACAGAGA
>JAUCMR010000058.1:760239-774985 GCA_032357425.1 Enteromius argenteus | reverse complement strand
CAAAAAGACTCATGACTGTATTCGATCAAAAGGGTGCTTCTACTAAATACTGAGCAAAGGGTCTGAATACTTAGGACTTCTGTCAATATGGGGTGCTGTGTGTACATAAATGAGGAAAAATATTAACTTAAATGATTTTCGCAAATGGCTGCAAAATAACAAAGAGTGAAAAATTTACGTGGGTCTGAATACTATCCGTACCCACTGTACTTCACTCATGGATCTTTTTACTGATCATTGTTTTTCATTATATTGTTGTGAGTTTGTGTGTTAAGGCACGTTCACACTGAAAAAACAGCGTTAGCGTCCACACCAACGGACAGTAACTGTAATGATAACTATATTAGCATCCACACCAACAAGCATCCACACAAATGAAGAGTAACTTTAATAATAACTATATTAGCGTCCACAAAAATGGATGTTTTCTTCAGTGTTAAACATATTAGCATCCACACAAACAGACTTTAGCATCCATACGAGATGAAATATCTTAGTTTTTGTTATTATAATTTTGTCGTTTAAGGCAGGATAGATTCTGATTGGCTGTTAATGTTTATTGTTCATCAGCTAGACACATCTCTGAAAGCGATATTGTTCTTTTGCATCGTTAGAGTTGTGGTTTGAACTCGCTATTCGTACAGAATTTGAACGATTACTAAAACATTATAGTTTTTGTTATTAGTGTGAACGGGCCTTTACAGTGGTTTTACCACAGGTGAGTAACCGCAGTAAAATCTCTGTCACATGACCTCTCGTACGCACTATCATTGGCTCTCCTGCCGTGTTGCCATGGAAACTGTGTCCGAGATGTTCTGGAGATCCGACAGACACATGCAGTGACTGATGCGTGAACGTCTCCTTACAGGAAGTTCCATCACGTGCGGAAGCACCTCCTGTCTCTGACCGCTCAGTTCGGCAGCATGGAACAGGAAGTGACCCTGCTCATGCAGCGCGTGTATAAAGTGAGTAAACAGGAAGTGCTCTGTGCTTAGATGCGCTGTAACGGAACGCAGACGCTAACGGCTCTCATGTGTGCAGCTGCTGGAGCTGTTACCGCAGAAGATGGTGCCCATGACGTCTGGAGCAATCAAACCGCAGGCGTACCTCAGTCCCAACACACTGGTGGAGATGACGCTGGGGTGAGAGATGAGCACATGACACTGATTCTCTCAGTCCAGATCATGACCGACTAACAGCATCATAATTTAATTGATTTCTAAAATGCATTTGCTACTTCAAATGCTTCAAAAAACACTAGATTAGTTCAGATTAGTGGTTTGGTTAATAATCATGTAATTAACTAGACTGAATATTTCAATCACTTGACAGCACTAGCTGTTTAATTTTATTTTAGAAATTAGCATAGAGCTGTAAACAAGCAGATGCTGATGATAATCAGGTGTGTAGAATCTAACACCAGGTGCAGATTGGGTTACGTTATCCATAACTTACATCATAAACTCATAATTCTGCTTGACAGGATGAAGAAACTGAAGGAGGAGATGGAAGGAGTCGTGAAGGAGCTGGCGGAGAACAACCTGTTCCTGGAGAGGTGAACCTTTACATTTACTTGGATTTCTGTCGTGCTTTATACGATATAGAAATAGGAAATTCATCAAATATAAAACAATGTTAGCTCTACAAAGGACGGTAGAGTCATTATTCAGATAAAGAAATAGTAATAATTTGGGGTTTTGCAATATGCATTGATGATGAGCATAATATGTAAAAATGAAATATCTTTATTGTGTTAAAAAGATTATTTTGCAATGATACCAGGATCATGAATCATGAAATGAAAAGTACATTTTCTTTCATTCGTACACGCCGCTAGAGGGCGCCCTCGCACAGAAACTCCACAAAAGACACTCATAGGAGTCAGGAATGCATAAGTGCATCTGTTACTCAGGGCTCGCAAAATCGCTATCCCGCGCCTGGACCGAAGTCAACTTCCAATCTGTGTTTGTTTAGTGGTCTGGTTAGTGTCGCCGGTGTTGTGCCGAATTATGACTTCATCGAATAAACATGAGCACGTAATGCACGTATAAAAATAAAAAAACATATCACTGTGTTTTCTGAAGAAAGGCTGTTTTAAGTAAATGTCATTTTCATTTCATCCTGCATGTAAAGCAGCGTTTATAAGCTCAGAGCTGATTTGTTTACAGCCGTTACCGGGGAAACCTCTTGTTTCTCGAGCTTAAAGCACCTCCTGCTGGCAGAGAATGAGCTTGCATTTTAAATAAATCCATCTGATTCACGCAGCGAACATAATTTGCTTGTTATCAAGAAAATAAACCACTCTAGAATGATTTAGCTGGATGCTATGCCCTCAACGTCGAGTCCGTGACTTCAGTTCAAATTTCAGATTCAGAATCTGATTCATGTTCTGCACGGTTCTTACAAGTGCATAGAAATTTCTGTTCAGTTAGAACCTAATATTTGAGTTTATGATTGTAATTTGACTATTTTATACAGTTGTTGTAATTTGTGTTTTTAAAAGTTTTTTTTTTTATTGCTGTTTTGTTTCCTTTACGATATTACACATTCAAAATAATCTCTTCGGGCTACTTCAATTTATTTTGGGCTACCACAAACTGAAGAGTGCCTGCTCGAAAGAGCTACTAGGGAAATTTTGCTGTAGCTGATAGAAATGCAGAAATGTTTGACTGAATTAACTCACTATTGTGCCACAATATAAAGTTTATTTGTGCTCTTCAAGCATTATGAGGAAAGCTGGTGACGCCTGCTGGTCAGAAGATGTAAATGTGTATTACATTACATCTGTATAACATGTTCTTTTATTCATTTGCAGGGCTCGTTTTGTTTGTTTTATGAAGGGCTTGTGTAAATGACGGTGTGATACTGTGACAGCCCAAGTATTATTGATGCAGAATCCCTCAGCGATGTGACTGTAAATACAGTGGCGCTTGTGTTTCAGGTTCGGGACGCTGACGGTGGACGGCGGGATCAGGGCCGTGGATCGGATGTGAGCCGGATCATCACAGCACAAATCACGCACTCTGTCAGTTGTACATATGAATAGAATGTAAATAATACACATCTTAAACTTTACTTTATGCCTTTATTTTAATCTTGCGTTAATTCTCTGAATGTCAGCATCCGCCTAAAGTTGCTCTTAACCATGAAGTCAATCTGATTTCTGTTCTTGACATGGAAATGAAGTATATTCCTCATGATCCGTAAGCATCTGTGTGCTCCTGCTCGTGATGATGAATGTTACCGAAGGACGATTCACTGAAGCAGAAGTGTTTTCCTTTAGTCCGTGTAAATGAGAGCACTATTTATAGACATTAATGTTTGTTTCTGTAAATGAGTAAAAAGATCAGCTGCGTTCCGATAAAACCTTTGTGTTTCTAATTTCTCACACCTTCACACCATGCATATACCCATGATTCTTAGCTTCTGCCCACAGATATCCTTGTTTAGTTCTGGACAGACACTGTTTGATTGACCGTTTTAGCTGGTTATATCATTTACGTTTACATTGCGACATTTAGCAAGTGCTTTTATACAAAGCGACTTAAAAATGAGGACAATGGAAGGAATTAAAATCAAGAAAAGAGCAATGATACACAAGTGCTAGAACAAGTCTCAGTTGGCTTAACTGAGGGGTCAAAGGTCAGCTGAAAATTTGGTTTCATGAATGTAAGCTGCATTAGCAAGTATTGTCCTCTCTGCATCCCTGATGATACAGTTATCAGTCGCCATGACAACAGACACAAAAGCACAATCTCCTCAGCAGCTGTTGCCATGGCAACACTCAGACAACAGCTTCAGCATGACAAACATCCACTAACAGACGTGTAAAACGTGACGCTCATTTATATTCATTTTCATTGACGTCAGAACCAGTAAATAAGCACGAAGGTCCTAAGCATCATCATCACTAGAGCGCGTGTGCTAATGTCCTCGTAATGACATCTACCTTCATATATCTGGTGAAAGCAGAAAGGACTAGATAATGAACCAAACCAGAGAGCTCTCAAGGGCTTAGTGAAATGTTATTAAAGACGACAGAATTTCACTGGCTCAATATCAACACAGCCAATTATTCCCACGAGAAAACATGCTTAATAATGTCCAACTGAACGCTGTACTGATGAAATTGTGAGGAATGATGGAATCTCAGAATTAGAGACAACTTCAAGTAGCCTGAACTCAATAATTATTATTTTTTATTATAAGAAGTCATGTTATTACACACTTTTGCAGTTAACGTGTTTCTAAGCCATTATAGTAATTCTATTTATATGTTGTTTATCTGTTAAATATAATGCAATATAAATATATAAGCTAGAGACGGTTTGATACTCAAACATCATTATAATTATTTATTTTATTTTTTTTAAAACGTTGCTATATAGTTAATATTTACTGTATTTCATAGTGTGATTTTGCATGTTTGCTTCAAGATACGGTTTATTTAGAGGATAGAACATATCATTGGCCGAGTTTTATAATTCGCTTATGAATAATTCATGAGCTCAATCAAACTGCCGCGTCACGGACCGACTCTGATTTGCATACACTGGCTGGAGCGCGCGCGCGCGCCCGCGGATCTGCTCGCCTCGCGTGACGCGGCTGGATGCTGAGGATGATTTGTGAATCTGATGTAAAGAACATATAAAGAATCACGCTAATGATGCTGAAGATGATGGGAATCGACGCGGATTCATGATGGAGGGCAATAAACGAAGAAGAAGCGCGTTGATGTGAGGAGCAGAAACTGAGGTGCGTTTCCATCTGATCTGAAGCGACAGAAACACGACGAAGTGAGTGAATGTGTGATGAAAACAACACGATATAAACACGACTGACGCGTTTTATTGATGCTCGATATCCACGGGCCTTCGGAAGATCCGAACATCTCACAGGAGGTGATGCTTATTTCAGATATTCACGCGTTATCCGTCATAAATCTGGTTTGAGCTGATATAGAGGAGATATGAACGTCACATGTAAATATAAGCGAATCCGTCATGAATCTTTTGGGTTGGAATTGTTTTGAATCTCGAAGACGCTGCAGTGTGTTGAGATGAGATGAGGAGATGTTGTCAGGGCTTCATGAATTACAGCAGCCACCAGAGTAAACATCACACACACACACACACACACACACACATCCTAATGAACATCTCTGGAGGAACATCTTCAGCATTCAGTGTCGGATGGCTTTAATTGAATTTATGCTTCAGCTCCAGCTCTCTTGATGATTTGGATCCACAGCACAACGATTACATTTAAAGGGATAGTTCACCCAAAAATGAGTAATTCATTCATCACCTTCATTCATCTTCGGAACACAAATTAAGCTATTTTTGATGAATTCTGAGTCCAGAAACATGGTAAGGACATCATTAAAATAGTCCACGTGACATCAGTGGTTCAACCGTAATTTTACAAAGCTATGAGAATACTTTTTGTGCACAAAGAACACAAAAATAATGACTTTATCCAGTCTTTTTTTCCCCCTGTGGGCACAAAAAGTATTCTCGTAGCTTCGTAAAATTACCATTGAACCTGACTGTTTTTTTCCTTGCTATATTTCTGATCCTTGATTGCATTAGGATCCTTGCTATCTATGGAGGGTCAGACATCTCTCGGGAATCGTCAGAAATCTTACAGGTTTGAGGGCGAGTAAACAGGGTGACAGAATTTTCATTTTTGGGTGAACTAACCCGGTAAAGCCTTTATAAAACCTGTAGAAACTGCAAATTTATTCAGCTCAGTTAAACGTATGAATCTCTATTCAATGCAATGTTTTATGTTTATATTAAAAACTAGTGCTGCCAATCGCATCCGTTTTTGTTTACGTAATATATGGTCATGTCCTGAGTATATTTATTATGTGCATATAAATACAAACACATGCATTTATTTTTCTTGCATAAATACATGCAGGTGTTTGTTTTTATATAAACATTATACATATGTCATGTTATTCCACATCCAAGCTGAAAGTTTAACCTGCTCGACTCTAATATTCTGTAATCTGACACACTGGTTCAGGAGATGCTAATGAGGTGTGTTCAAGGGCTTGTATTCATCTGATTTGAATTTAAGCAGGACATTTCTCACCTGCGCATCTTGTGTTTACTGCCTTCAAATCCTTCAGCACATCACAAGTGTTGTATTGCACTTGCTCAGGCCTTTTGTGTGTGTGTGTGTGTAAAATGGAAAACCCAAAAATAAATGGTTCTAGATGACAAGACCAGATAAACTGTCCCTGGCTATGGGTGGCAGGTTTGATTAACTTGGAAGAAGAGCTGTGGAAACATGTTTTGCAGTGAAAACAATTGATTTTCTGATCTGTAAACAATCAGAAAGCTCAGTGTTTGGGTTATAAGCAGCAGATACTAACATAAAATGATATAAATGTCACACTGTATCTCCAGTAATATGTCTGAAATTGAAATGATCCAAACATATAATGCAGTGCTGATGCTGAGATGAAGAAATAAAGTCTCCTCAGAAGATGTGAGGCTTGTGAAGAACAGTGAAAGTAAATCTCCTGATGATCAGATTCTTCTAGAAAACGATTGATGGAGAATCAAGTAAAGCTGAGCTGCTTCAGTAAGAGTTCTTCTGTAAATATGACTAAAGTTATTCTATACTAAAAGAGCTTTTACTTGATAAAAACATCTATTAATCCGGTGACAGAAGGCATGGAGTAGATCGAGTGTAAAAACAGCAAAGCTAGATCATTTAGAGGCCGTACTTTGTAAAAAAAAAAAAAAGATTTCACATTTGCTTGATTGTAAATATTGTCACAAGTGCAACTATATTACTCTAATCTGCTGAAAGTAACTATATAGGGTGAAGATATTGAAATATTTGAAACATTAAAGAGAACGTTCACCCAAAAATGATGGAATGAGTGAATGACATTAATCACGTCGTTCCAAACCCATAAGACCTCCTTTCATCTTCAGAACACAAATTAAGATATTTTTGATGAAATCTGATATAGACTGTTTCAGCGACAACAACAAACGTTACTGTGCGTGCGTGCTTTTGTGGCTCTAACTTAACTTCTGGTAGACAGCCCAATAGAATCAATAACAACAGCTAGATCATTTTCTTGATAACAAGCAAAATATGTTTGCTGCGTAAATCAGACGGAGTTATTTAAGCTCGAGAAACAAGAGATTTCCGGTAACGGCTGTAGATAAAGCAGCGCTGAGCTTACAAACACTGCCTTACACGCAGGATGAAATGAACATGACATTTACTAAAGACAGTCTTCCTTCAGAAACACAGTGATATAGAAACACTCACGCCTCGGATTGATTTTTAAACGTGCATTACGTGCTCATGTGTATTCAACGAAGCCTTTTGGGAAATCGGTCCATTTTGATATCGCGCCGCAAATAACTAAATGTATGGGAAACACATCCCACAGCTCAATAACCTGAGACCAACTTCATTGCTCATCATTAGCTGCGTTTGTAGCCGGCGACACTAACCAGACCACTAAAAAAACACAGACCAGAAGTTAACTTCGCGCCTGGTGTGTCCGTCTATATGAAGACTTCATCTGCAAAAACCGATAACTCCATTTTTATTTTATTTTTCAGAAATCATGTTTTTTTTAATTGCGCGTTTCCAAATAATATCAATCAAACTGCAGTTGGGTGGTTCTGATTAAGTAGTAATAACTATTAAATATAATAATAGTAATAAAAATTAAAATTGATTAATATTTCATCCATTCGCAAAAGCATGTGTAAAAAGTATAGTATTTTATAAATTAACTTGTAGTGCAAGTTTGTGCTAGATGAAAGCATGAAATAAGTAATTTTTTGTATATTTTTATTTAGTATAGACCAGCTGTTCTTAATTCCAGTCCCCTGCTCTGCATATTTTGTGTGTCTCTCTTTGTTAACGCACCTGATTCAGGTAATCCGCTCGTTAGGAGAGAGCTCAGTTTATGAACTGTGTTCTGATTGACATGGTCCCTATACAGTGTTCATTGCTGCCTTCTCCCTGAGCAGGGGAATTGAGAACCGCTGGTATAGAGTCTATTTTTACTATATCATTAAAATGTATTTTTCACTAGGGGTACCCTTGCTGAGGTCAGAAAGCTATGGAAGCCCATTTCCGCCACTGTTTATCTCACAATTCTGTCTTTTTTTCTCTGCGTGATATAAACTTGAGTTATGAAATCATTGTGACTTATAAAGTCAGAATTGTGAGATGTAAAGTCACTTTATAACTTGCAATTGTGAGTTTGTGTCACGCAATTCTGAGAAAAAAAGGCAGAATTGTGAGATAAAAAGTCGCAATAACCTATTTTTATTTTTTATTCAGTGATGGAAACAGGCTTCTATAGAAAACTCTCGGGTTTCATTAAAAATATCTTAATTTGTGATCTGAAGATGAACAAAGGTCTTATGGGTTTGTAATGGCATGATAGGCATTGATGACAGAATTTTCATTTTTGGGTGAACTATCTCTTTAACAACATGACTTTCCTACGAAACGCACTGATTTAATTGTACCTGTCGTGTCTTTCAGCTTTGATCCGACACAGAGAGGGCAAATGGTGTACTTCCTCTCAGTGGAGGGCATAAAGCCCTCGTTCCACTCCGCCATCAACTACTCCGACAGGAATGACTCCTCCACGCCGACGCCCGTCGTCTGCCGCCTGGACGCCTCCTCGTCAGCTGCCTCCCCGCAGAGCAACGCCTCACTGACGTCGTACGACCTGTCGCCGGCAGAGGTCACGCTCCTCGGCCTCGTGTTTGGGGTGTTCTGGGTCATATCAGTGCTGGGGAACTCTCTGGTGTGTCTGGTGATCCATCGCAGCCGCAGAACCCAGTCCACCACCAACTATTTTGTGGTGTCGATGGCGTGTGCCGACCTGCTGCTGAGCCTAGCCTGCGCGCCGCTAGTTCTCCTGCAGGTTTCCGCCGGTCACTGGCCTCTGACCGCGGCCGCGTGCAAAGCCGTACGATACTTGCAGCACCTCTGCCCCGGCGTCCAGGTCTACGTGCTCCTGTCCATCTGTGTGGATCGTTTCTACACCATCGTCTATCCGTTGAGCTTCAAAGTGTCGCGTGAGAAAGCCAAACGAATGATTCTGGCGTCTTGGCTCTTTGACGCCGCGTTCGTATCGCCGTGTTTATTCTTCTACGGATCATCGGCGGCGCAAAACCACTGCGACTTCTTTGTGGTGGACACCTGGGACGGGTTGGCGTTTGCCGTCGTGCATCTTCTCTTTGGTTTCTTGGTGCCGGCGCTGCTCATCGTGTCCTTCTACCAGCGGGTGGTGCGCTACATCTGGAGGATCGGCGCTGATGGGCGAACGGTGCGCAGGACCATGAACATCGTCCCCAGGACTAAAGTCAAAACCATTAAGATGTTCCTGATGCTCAACGCCATGTTTCTCCTCACCTGGACGCCTTTTTACGTCGCGCAGCTTTGGCACCCGGCGGAAAAGAAGGGCCCAAGCCGACAGTCGGCGCTGTTCTTCGTCGCCGTGGCCTGGATCTCCTTCAGCTCCACGGCGTCCAAACCTACGCTGTACTCTGTGTACAACGCCAACTTCAGACGCGGCATGCGAGAGACGTTCTGCATGTCGTCCATGAAGTGCTATCGCAGTAACGCGTACACCATCACTGCCAGCTCGCGGATCGCCAAAAAGAACTACGTGGGCGTGGTCGATCTGCCCGTGCCGGCAAAGACGCTCATCAAAGACTCGGTTTATGACACTTTTGACCGGGAAGCAAAGGAGAAGAAGCTAGCATGGCCTATTAGCTCCAACCCACCCAACACGTTTGTATAAAGAGTCAGAAAATCACGTTGAGGAGGTGGTAGCTTGTCTTAAAATGACAATGCTGTCGTTGTTTACTCACCCTCAAGTTTTGTCAGACCTGTGTGAGTTGCTTTCTTAGGGGGGCGTTCACACAGAATGTTTTTCCGTAAGTAAACGGATGCGTATGTTATGCTCACGTCTTGCACCGGAACTCTGTGTTTTTAAGATGGCGTCTTAAAATAATTAAAACGTTTACATGCAGCGCCGCTCATCAGTGTCAGTTCCAAAGCAATGGACCAATCAGAAGAGAGCAGAGGAAGTGTTGCATGGCAACAGTTTTATTTGATAGGTGTTTCGATTAAGGGCTGCGTCTCGCGATTTTAGACACGAAAGACTGTATAAAGGACTTCTTTTAAAAGATATTCTGAAGAATGTTGGTAGCCAAACAGTTGCTGGTCCCCATTTACTTCCACCGTGTTTGTTTTAATATTATAGAAGTCAGTGGGTATTCTTTGGTCACCGAGAATCTTCGAACTCTTCTCTTTTGTGTTAAGCAGAAAAAACTCTTGAAACACTTTTAGGGTGAGTAAACAATGACGAAATAAAAATTTTGGGGTGAATGATTCCTTTAACTCATTATAATGATACGTGGGTGAGTAAATAATCGAACATTTTGAGCGAACTGTTGCTTTAACTACCGTTGCACCACGAGTACACACAGCAGAATCAAGAAGACTGAACGAAATCTGTTGAAATGCAAAAACACGTGTTGCTAACTAGTCCACTTATTTACTGATGATATTGGAGGAAAACCACAAAACACCCTTATCGTCACTGTTGTGATCCGGTGGAAGGAAAGTGATGACTGTCATGTGTTCTTCTGTTTGTGTTTCTGTGGTCCTACGGTGGCCTGGTGGCACCAAACAGGGTTTGTGTTAATCTTCAGAAGATGCGTTTGTGTTTTTGTGCCTGTGGTTAAAGATACATTTTGTCTCATAGTTTTCTGTGTCATATCATGATGCAAAACAGACATGTGTCCATGTGATTTTACAATTAAACATGACTCAAATGTAAGCCAATGTCTGAACATTCATTAATTATATTAACTAAAGCTGTACTTCAGTGAGCTGAAAAAGTGCTCACCCTCAGACCATCTAAGAGTTTGTTCCTTCATTTGGAGAAACTGCTCAGCAATGGATGCTCTGCAGTGAATGGGTGCCGTCAGAATGAGAGTCCAAACAGCTGTTAAAAACATCACAATAAACCACACCACTCCAGTCCATCAGTTAACATCTGGAGAAGTCAATTTTGTTGACATTTTTAACTAACATCCAAGTCCATAATCCACAATAACCCTTCCTCCAGTGAAAAAGCCCATATGCTGTTGTGTCTCGCATCAAAATCCAGCCACATATGTGTTTAAAGTGCTTGATCTTCTCCTGATTCAGACCACAACGCTTTTTCACTGAAGGAGGCGCTGTTATGGATTATGGACTCACATCTTAAGTATGGCAGCTTTTGGTCTCTGAAGACATGTTTCTATCAGCAGTTTGGACTCTCATTCTGACGGCACCCATTCACTGCAGCACATCCACTGTTGTAGACACTGATGGAATGATACATTTCTCCAAATCTGATGAGGAAACAAGTACATTTTCATTTTTGAGTGAACTGTTGCTTTAAAGCTGCACACTAATCGAAATATTTGATTCCTGTAATAATGAACCAATTAGAAGATTTCAGTCATTCCTCGTCATCCGCTGCTCAGTGTGACATTTCCAGCACAGTTTCTCCATCTTCAGCGCTGGATGACGATGCTCTATTGTTATTCGACATGAAAGCGAAGGGCTTTAATGAAACACACACATCATAATGAGATTTCATATTGAGAGCGAGGACAATGAAAGCTGCTCTGGATTCTGAACCGAGACAAAAGAAAAACCCTCAGCTGCACAGAACGACAGCAGCTGCACCGTTATCAGTCTGAGCTAGAAATATAATCATCACTCATTTTGTCCATCTGACAACACAAACGGAGCATTTTTGGGTAGAAAACCCCATAGTTTGTAATATATCACAGGCACTAGGGATAAATGAGCTCTAATCATAAACTGAATTAAGGCAAGAGAGACGAGAAGATTCAGATTCAATGTTTTTATATTCATGATCACAAAGCAAAGCTACATTGTTTAATAAGACGTTTATCATTAATAAGCATCATCTTGCAACAAATTTCAATCTACATTTTATACACGCCATATAAAAATATACATTTGAGCTCTAAATATTATTGATTATGCCAGCGAGAATCAGAGTCAGGAGTCACAAGGAAAGTGTTTCACGTTCATTAAAACTTGAACTTTGAACACTTCTACATCTCTGTGTGTGGGCCGATCAACACTGATGAAATAGTTTCACATTCATTATTCAGATCGAAATGTTAGTCATTTTGTTGTTTTTTTTGGCAAACCTGCCAAATAAAGCAGAAAGATTAAACTTTCAAATAAAGTACAAAAATTAGAGCTTAGAAGGAAAGTGCTTTAAGTTTCAGTTAGTGAAATAAATACACCATCAACAACAGACACAAACAAAGTCTACTTGTACAAGAGAAAAGGGGAAGTGCTATGCATTGAAACCAGTTAAATCTCATAAAGTGCAAAGAGATTTTGGCAAAAGTCTGACTTTTAATGTCTCTGCCTATAGGTTCAGTGGAATAAACTGATTATAACACACACACCAGAGTGACGAAGCTTGCTTCCACCGTGGAATAATGAATAAAAAAGGGAATTGTGACTTTTTATCCCACAATTCTAAGAAAAACTAGAAATTGCCAGATATAAACATACAGTTTATATCTATTTTTGGTTTGATGTTTTAATCTTACAATTTGTCATGTGAACGTCTCAGAATTGCAACCTGGTTACAAACACAGTAACTAAGTTCTAAACTTGCAATTTTGAGTTAATATGATCGCAATTCTGACTTTTTTCACTCTTTTTTTTTAATGCAGCCTCATGAAGGCAAGTGATTTGGTGCCAGAACGGTTTCAAAATAAATATATAAAGGAGGAGGAAATGTTTAGGAATCACACATCAACACAAGACCTGAACGTGAATCACGTCCACAAACAGACGCAAATCAACAGGAACAACTCTCTAATGTCTGAATGGTCGTATTATTGTGAATGCAAACAGAGAAGCTTCTTTTAAACGACAGATAAACACTGTGAGTCAACACTCTTCACATTCACCCATCCGAAGGGATCCGTCTAAGACGTCTTGTTCTGGCTGTTTCCGCTGGAGCCGTACTTGCCGTTCTTGGGGATCTTGTTGCTGGAGCTCTGAGGTGCTTTCTGCTCGTCTCCGGTCAGGAGGGCTTTGATTTCGGACGGGATCTTCCCCTGGTCCATGGCCAGACACCACTGCTTGTACTGCAGACACACAAACAGCATCAGCACGGCTGAGCAGACACAGGTTAGCGTTCCGAGATCAGACAGTGTGTTTACCATGTCCAGCTCCTCTCTCAGAGCACAGATAGCTCTCTCTTTACTGGACACCAGCTCCTCCAGATACTGGTAGCGTAGCTTCTTCCTGGCGCGACATTCTCTAGCGCTCTGCCGGCTTCTCTCCAGCTTGGCCTTCAGGTCGATCTTGGCAGGTTTGCGGCCGCGTTTGCCTGGTTTCTTCACTTTTCCAGCAACCATCTACAGATCAGAAGACACTTTACGGTGAAACACTCGTGTGGTGATCACTGCACATGAACAAACAACACGATGTAGGATAAAACTGCTGTAAACACGATACAAAATTACAGGCTGGCTTATAAATTTGATACATTTCACAATACTAACACTGGTATTCATATGAATCAAGCTGAACAATGACTCCATTTTCCTCTGTAGAGCTGCTTTATAGACTAAAATCGAACTAATTTATGAAATTTAACACTGTTTTCCTATTTCATTGAGCTATTGAATTGATTTCAATAATGACACTGTCTTTTTCGCGGCTGAAAGTGTGTAATAATTGAATAATTTATCAATGTGAAGCTATTTTGAAAGAACCTGTTTTAATAAATTTAAGTTGACATAAACATTACAGACGAAGTTTGTCGGTATTATTGTAAAATAATGGTATCGGAATTGACTGCCATGTTATTTCAGATGAACCACGACTCAATATTAATATGCTAACAGTTACTCCGAGATATTTTACAGAATACAATGGTACATATACATTAATCACCCTATCAAAATAGTTTTTTAGTTGTCGGAGAACACATAAATCCAGCTGATCGTGAGCTGTAGTGCTGTAAGTTAAGTCAAAGTGACATTTGTTATTATGACGCACTTTATTGTCATCCATCGCGTGTTTTCCAATCGACGCGAGCTTGCAGTCGCGCGCTGATCCTCAATCATTCACCTTTAATCGATCAGCGAGTCCGATTGAGATGATTTTTGATCAGTCTTCCAGCGGAGCTGCCTGTGTTTTTAGCCGAATGCTAACAGCGCTCTTCCGGTTCTGGCGCAGGTGACGCCCACCGCGCTGCATGCTGGGACCTGTAGTTTCTTCCCGGTGGCCAAAATGAACCATTCTAGAAAGATAATCAGTTTACACAAGCCACATATTTATATACAATTTGTCTTATATACTGATATATAATGAAGAATATATATATATATATATATATATATATATATATATATAATAAAAATGTAATATAAAAATAAATAATTTTAAATCACACAAAAACACTCAATAGTTCTTTATAACAGATATAGGCAATGTTTTATTAATTTTTTTTTAAATTTGATTTATTTTTATTTGAACTATTCCCAAATGTGTTTACTATATTATGAATATCTCGATCCTTGAATATGTCACTTTTTTTTTTTATTTATATAGCGCTTTTAACAATACAGATTGTAGCAAAGCACTGAACATTAAGAAGTAGGAAAAATACAGT
>JAUCMR010000058.1:717049-728491 GCA_032357425.1 Enteromius argenteus | reverse complement strand
TTTTGGAAGCACAAACAAAGTAGTTTCACTTTCACAACGACACACAGCGTCTCCAGAACATGGCGCCCGCAGCAACATATAATAATAATTCCGCCTTCCTTCTATCTATCTATCTATCTATCTATCTATCTATCTATCTATCTAAACCCCAATAAGTGCACAATAAAAATAAAACAAACAATAAGTGAATTAACAAACAAACAAACAAATAATGAAAAAGAGGGAAAATATCATTAAAAATGTCACTAAAAATCTAAATGGTTCTTAAAAGGGGCTTAATTTTATGAAAAATGTTATCAATATAACATAAATAAATATAAATTTCCTTTGATCAATGTTTTATTTTTTGGACATGTTTTGGACATGTCTTAAACAAACCTAAGGAAGAAACAAAATCTAGAATGAGAACACAACAAATGCACATTTAAATGAACAAATGTGTAATAGTAATAGAAAAAAAAACATTTATATGTATTATGGTAGTAAGAAAATGGGGCAAAATCTGCTTAAATGTCATAGAAATGATGTCACAAAAATAGGCTTTATTTATTTATTTATTTATTTAGTGCAGTCGAACAAATAATCGCATTTATTAATCGCAAAATAAAAGATTTTATTTACGTAATATTTGTCAAGTCAAGTCACTTTTATTTATATAGCGCTTTAAACAATACAGATTGTAGAAAAGCACTGAACATTATCAAATAGAAGAACAGAGTGATGGTAATGTATAATGACGAGAATTAAACTTTATTTATCAAATGCAGAGACGGTCTCTGTAGTCAAGACGACGATAATCACTGGAAATCAGGTGTCATTTGTGTGTGAACTGTGTATATTATGTATATATAAAGACACACACACAGCATATATTTTGAAAATATTTACATGTATTAACGTATATATTCATATTCATATAAATTATATCATATATAAAAAAATATATTTTTCTTAAATATGTATGTATATATATATATATAATAAACACACACTCATATTATGTAACAAAAACTTTTATTTTGGATGCGATTAATGTTTGACAGTGCAATTTTTTTTTTAAATGTCAAAATTATTATATACTTTTATTTATTTTTGTATTTTTTTATTTCAAAGTTAATGTGACCTGGCCATGTTTTGATGAGATTCCTCACCTGTGTGCGTGCAGATGTTTTCGGGTGCATGAGCGCGTATGAGAATGAACGTCCCACCAGACAGGATGAACATAAATAAACCGAGCTGCTGCTCTTGCTGAGGAGCGAAAGACACAGATGGATGGAAGGAAAAAAGAGAGAAAGCGAAAGAGAGAAAGACAGGGCTGGTTTGGGGGTAAAGGGTCAGACAGCAGCTTTATGGGCCGTGCCTGACGCTTCACCAGACCAAACTATTCAGAGCTTCTCAGAGAAACCAACAGACAGATGCCAGGAATGTTCCACAGACTCCACCTGCACTTCTGAGCAACTCCACCTTACATGCCCTACATAATTCAACGTTATTAGTGGAATTAAATATGTATTAAATATTCAAAGATTCGTTTTAGTGACAGAACATTTGCCAAATACTAATGACATGATGCCTTTTATTAGACAGGGCAATTAAAAGAATAGGAAACTAAGTGGGAGAAACACACTGGAAACAAGCTCATATAGCCACTTGTTTAGTTCTTTATCAGTGAATGATTCAATGCCTCATTTATAAATACAGCCACTTGTTAATGAACCCAAATACTTTAATAAATCAGTTGTGAATGATTCAGTGACTCACTAATAAAAATAGCCACTTGTTTTGTTCCTTAATGAATCAGAACATTTGAATGAATCAGTTGAGCGAATGATTCAATGCCTCATTAATTAAAACAGTCATTTACTTCGTTCCTTACCGCATCCTTCATATAATATTTATAAAAGAATGATATAGCTTTACGATTCTCTCCTGAAAAAGCCTGGAGGTGTGCTCTGTGGGCGGAGCTAAAGATTGACGAGCGCTTGCAACGACTGCCAACAAAACACAGACATGTGATGTCGTTTGACTTACCGTCTACAGTTCTGAATCATGACCGGGATGTTTTATAGCAAACGATGTGCAAATCCAGCGTCGAACTGGGCCTTGATTATAAAACGTTCGTAAACATAAAACACTTGTAAAAGTCCTTTGCTCCCTGGAAAAACAAAGTGGATCCACTATTCACGCAACAGTTTTTTTTAGAAAGCTTAACAAGGTTATCTTTCCCTTACAACTGGGAGAAATGCCCATATAAGGAGTTCCATCCTCGACTACATCATTAAGACCTCACAAAAACCTCACCAGTATGTCCAAATTGTTTTTTGAAACTTTGTCCATTCATAGCATGAGAATCCAACTCCCACTAACAGTGTAAACAACTCTGAATGCATGAAACTGCATTTTACCCCACCTTTAATGAATCAGCTGCTAGAATGAATCAGTTGAGTGATTCAATGTCTTACTCAAAACAAAAAACAAGCTCTTAGATCACCTTAGAAACCACATTGCAATACCCTTGCAACCACATAACAACAACTATGACATCAATGATGGGCAAACACCACTCACTTATTTAATGTTATTTCAGAATGGATTTTTAAATATAATATAATGTAATATCATTATATAATTGCCTACAGTGAAGAGCCCTATATTTACTATATGCACACACACACACACACACACACACACACACGCTGCTCATAATTCTGGTCTCTGTACCTGTGTTCATGCAGTGAGTGTGCAGTGACATCTCCCAGGCTCCTCTGATGATGTGTGTCTCCTCATCCAGGAGACTGGAGCTGCTTTAGCACTTATCCTCATCTCTGTTACCCCATACACCCCTTACCTGAATCCTGTGACCCGTCCGTCACAGCACTGCAACACCTCACCGAGGGCAGGTACCGCGAGCTCACTGAGAGTTTATTCGTATAGCGCTTTTCACAATACAAATCATTGCCAAGCAGCTTTACAGAAAATGTTAAGTTTCTACATTATATTTAGGAGTAGTGGCGACTATGGCAGAAATGCAGTTAATTACAAATTGCATGTAATCAAACAGATGGTGAACCCTATTTACTGCAACAATTATATGTTGCAACTAAACGTGTAGAAAAATTTGGTAGTGTTATATGTTTTTCCAGGGTTAGCATCATCTGAGGTCTTCTGGGGGGTTGGCATCAGGCGTTCGGTGATCTTGTGAGAAGCTTGTGAGATTCCTAGTTAAAGCAGAGATTGAAGCAAATAGAGACAATATTACTGTAGCCACTGTTCCAACAAAGCAAAAAGGATGCGTTCAACCCAAGAAAAGAATCATAATGTGCATTTATTTATTATATTAGTATGGAAAAAAAGATTTTTCAGTCAGTCTTTCTGCAAGTTACATAGTTACACCAGTAGGTGGCAACACAAAACAGTGTATAAACAAGTAAACAAGTGAATCATTCATGCAACCGATTCATTCAAACATGCTAATTCATTAAGGAATGAAATGAGTGGCACTTTGTATTAGCGAGACACTGAATCATTCACTCAATCATTTGCTTAAAAAATACTGATGCAATAAGGAACAAAACAAGTGAAACTTTTAATTAGAGAAACAATTGAATCATTCACTCCACTGGTTCATTCAAACACGCTGATTCATTACAAAATAAAACGAGTGACAGTTTGCATTAGTGAGACATTGAATCATTCACTCAATCATTTAGTTCAAATATGCCGATGCCTTAAGAAACAAAACAGCTTGTTCCTTTATTAGAGAAACAACTGAATCATTCAGATGATTTGTTCAAGCATGCTGATTCATGAAGGGACAAAACAAGTGACTGTTTTTATTCCTGAGACATTGAATCATTCACTTAACCATTTAGTTTAAAAACGCTGATTGATTTATTAACTTTTTTCATGTTAGTGTTTCACCCACTTTGTTTCCTTTCTTCTCAATTGTTCTAATGAAAGGCATCATATATCTTCAGTATTCAGCAAATGTGCATGTCATTAATTCATGAAATGCATGTCTAATACATGTTTAGTTCCTCTAATATTGCACACATTGGCAAAAACACTTCAGAGGGTTGTGAGTGCATATTAATATCAGCTTTCTATATAAATATTTTTCAAATGTTTATTCTGTGCAATATTAGTGCAGATATTCAGTGCAGACCAGAGAATCAAATCGAAGTTGTGATCCAAATCATTTTTTGTTTTGTCATTTGTCTAACCTGCACTAAATAACTTTAATATGAGAGTTTGATGAAGTCTACATGTAGGTAATCACTTTTTCCCAGCATCATGCACAGCTCTCTAAACAGTCTGAAACTGATGGTGGCAGCTCTTTAGTGATGGAGGCCGTTGAAATGAGCAGATATTACTGCTCCCCAGATGTCTGTTTTTTCCCTCTCTTTCTCCTTCGCTCGTAATGGCTTTTCCAGCAGCAGCAGCTTTGATGCCGGTCATTTGTGCGTGTCACAGTATTTCTCCTCACACTTTCCCTCAGTCTCTGTCCAGAGCCGATCGGCTCCTGAGGGCTTCAGAGTTACAGCACATGGCACAGGGGAATCGCTATAAACATTCGCTCCTAATGCCTGCGTTTCATGAAGTCCAATAAGATGTCAGTGCAAATCCAGACGAAATGCGTGTCTCGTCTGCAACTGTGTTCCCAGAAAAAAACATAGTAATTGCAAGTTTTTATCTCACAATGCAGCATCTTTTCCTCCTCGCAATTTTGAGCTCATATTTTATTATATATAACATTTTTCTTGCAATTATTTTTTTAAAAAGTCAGAAACGTCCTTGCAGTTCTGAGTTTAGTTTGCATAACAGTTCTGAGAATTACGAGAAGAAAGTCAGAATTGCAAGAAAGGATTTAGTAATTGTGAGAAAAAGGATTGCAATTATCTTTATTGCTATTATTTTTTTATCAAATAGTAAAAAATAAGCTTCCAAACTTTTCTCAGAATTATTAGAAAAAGGTTTGAATTGTGAGGTAAAAATGCGCAATTCTGTTTTTATTTTTTTTTTATTCTGTTTTGGTAATGAGAGGTCTGCAACAATTTTATCAGTGCTACATTAAAGCAATGTTGATTGTTTATATTGCAGACAGGCATGTGAAAAATGTTTTTCATCTCAGATGAAAAGAACAATTAAGTGAGCAGTGTTGTTTTTATCAAAACACAGTTACTAATAAATAATACAATTTAAAAGGTTATCTTTTTTTTTTTTTTTTTTACTTTTTTATCTCACAATTTTCTTTTTTCCCAGGCAATTCTCAATTTGCAAGATTTGCAGGAAAAAAGTCAGAACTGTTAGATATAAACTGATGATTAAAATATATTCTGATAGTTTGAATTACGTCTTTCAGAATTTTAAGTTTATATCTAACAATTCAGACTTTTTTCTCCTCACAGTCATGATATTTTTAGAGATACAAATTCACAAGGTTCTAAGAAAAAATGTCAGAATTGTGAAATATAAACCCTCAATTCTGGGAATAAAAAACAGATTGTGAGCTAAAAAAGTGCAGTTACCTTTCTTATTTTTATTTTGTGGAAAAAAGAGATATATAAGCTCAAAAATGTATTGTTAATTTTTATTACAACAAAACAACAACAAAAGAATTATGAGACAGTCTGAATATCTCACAATTGGTGAGATGCAAAGTTGAACTTTTTATGTTGTGCCAGAAACAGCTTTCCATAGTTAGTTTTTTTCTAAGCAGTTCTCCATTCTGCAGCTCTGAGATTGTTTTAGTGCCAATCATCTGCTCTGTCCTCACGCTGCTCCTCATACCATCACAGCCCAAGTAAACACGTCAGCTACAAATGAAGTGTGAAGCAGACTGACGCTGATGTACTGTAACTCAATAACAAGTGTTTGCACGGCGTTCCAGAAGATTTGACCGAAGGAAGTCTGCAATAACAAGCCAGAAGCCATTTTTAGCTGCAGTGTCTTAAAGTAGGACACTTTTTGCATTTGTCAGCGCTCTGTCATCTCATACAGTCCAGAGTTTTTTAGGGATCACACGTAGTTTAGGTCTGGGGTATTTTGAGAGTAATTATCAGATTGACAGAACAGGGTGTGAATTACAGCAGGTTTGGAGAGTCTAAATCCTCTTATTCAAGCACACACACTAAAACACGTCACTGAACATATATTAACATTTGCATTTTTAACCAGCAGGTGTCCTCAGTGTGCAGAACCATTTGAATCAGTGAATCATTTTGCAAAGTAACAGATTCATGATTCAAAGCTTTCTGCATTTACATTGCATTTACATGTTTGTTTAAATGATCTAAACCATACTGAATTTATAAATATAAAACGTTAGGAAAAAAGCCCAGAATATGAACAGAAAGTGCTTAGTGTTTTCATGAAGAAAACGGAGCTTGGTGATTTAAAAAAAGAATTAGTAAATTCTATGGGTATAACTTCCATGCTATTTATAGCAGTACAAAACAGTTAATTTTGCTGCTTGATATTGAAAACTGGTGTGTCTTATCATGCTATTTTAATGTGTTATCTTAATTATGAACACAATGGTTTGTCGTGCAAACTGTTTTGTCATTTACTTCAACATCGTTGTTATTCTCCTTGGTATTTACCTACAGCGTCTAACGAACCGGAAGCCTCACTTCAGCGTGGAAGAGAAAGGAAAAAGAAAAAGAAAGAGAAATGTTTAAAAATATAGCCTGTTCTGTATACATGCAAGCAGATGAGCTCAGAATATGAGCTGAATTGCATGATAAGTGTTTCTTCCCCATAGAAAACCATGCTTAACGTGGCTTAATATAAAGGAACAGTAACTTAAAAAAACCCTCAATTAATTGGTTTTGCTTGATATGCCACCAAAGTGCAGACTAGTAACATAATATAAAAAAACGCTTCATGGGCAACCAGATGTTACACAATATAATAAATGTGGCCTGCTAATCTTTTTCCTCTGTAAATGCTCTTTTGACGGCATGAATGTGTGTTATTGTGGCTTTGTGCTGATGTTGTTTTCCGAAGCAACAGACCTGGGTGAATAAATAAGCATTTATGGGTGACCTTTGCATCCTAATTTTACCTCAAAACCAGCCAGCGATGGCCATCTCTAGACTGAGAGCAAAACCCAAGCCTTCACGTGTAGACAAATGAGTAGCAACCGCTGCGTAAATGCTCCATTGAATAAAGAAATAAAAACACAGGGTCGGGGCGTTTCTGCTCCTGAACCTGGAGTGTATTTCTGTCAGACATTTACATGGAGCACAGTTAACAAACAGTGCTTTTTATTTGCCGCAAGGCCTCACGCAATCCGAGGAAAGGGAATATGGCGATAAGTTTTATCTGCAAACTCCTACTGCTGCTGGGTAATGTGAAACATACCCTGTCATAACACACCGCTTCGCAGACCATTAGCGAATGATTTGGGCGAGCGTAATGGGTTTTGGAGCTGGGTGACAGGACTGAGATGGGGTCCGGACCCCCGTCGCTCTCGCTGACTGCTGTCTTTGTTCCAGCACGTTGGATTGTTTCTGTCTGCGTCATTTTAAAACTCAATTACACACCGATTATTTTATCTGCAGTGGACATTTTCTGTTCTTTGCAGAAGGGGTCAAACGGCGACTTTCTCTAACTGTGCTCGATCTGGAGCCGCCTCGGTGCCGACACACTTCGATGACGCACACACGGCAGAAATTTGGGTTGCACTCGAGCCGCGAGAACATGACATGCTTTTAGCGTTTGCGATGCAGATTTGGTGAGCGTGGGTCCATTACGATCAAATTGAGCTCGACTGCTGTTTAGAGTTTGGCTGTGTGTTTAAACTTTCCTGACCAACACAATCACCAAATGATATGATCACGCTTCATTACCTTTACAGTCAACAGTGCATTAAGCCAAGCAGCGCTAAATGTGAGATTTATGTATTTGAATCATATACAGCTTGGATTGCACGCTTTTCAAATAAACTCAACATAATGTACATTTATCAGTCAAACATGCATGCAATTTCTATAATATTGTTTTATATACACTATTTTATACACCAATGCACATTTGTTTTAATCTCATGCATTTTCACAATTCTAAGAGATTCTAAGAGATTCTAAGAGATTTTGTTTTGAGCAATTTGAATGAATGCATTCTGAAAATATTAATAAATTGTACCATAATAGTTTTTTAGTATTGCTTTTTATGACTGACAAATTGTTGGTTTAGAATAATTCAAATATATAGAAATGTTTACAATAATGTGTCATATGTTAACATTAGTTCATGTATTATCTAACCGGAACAAACAATCAACAACACATTTATCACACCATTTATTCATCTTTGTTAACAGTAGTTAATAAAAATTCAGTGGTTGATTGTTAGTTCATGTCAGCTCACAGTGTATTAACTAATGATTAACCTGTGATTTTAATAATGCATTAGTAAATGCTAGAATTAGTGTTAACTAGGATTAATAAATGCTGTAGAAGTATTGTTCATTCTTAGTTCATGTTATGTTGTTAACTAATGTTAACTAATTAACCTTATTGTAAAGTGTTACAGAAACGTTCTACGTAAACAATATTTAAAATGATAATTTTAACACTTTTTGCTCATGTATTTATAAAACGAATCATGTTTGGAATGTCATGAGTCATTATCTAAAAATAATAAATATTAGATTTTATGTGCTCATATAAAACATTGTGCACATTTTTGTCAGAGCAGAACTTGCTAACAGGAAGTGGCTTAATTAATGACAGCAGTTGTTAAGAGTCTGTTATCTGTAGTGTTACAGAAACTGTTGAACGTGATAATGAGTTTATCTGCGATGTTTATTAAAACAGAGAGGCTGAAAGGTCAGTCACAGCTTGTGTGTTAATTAAACACTGAGAAACGCTGCCGTCGTTAAGCTGATCTGACAGCAGACGCTCAGTGCGTGAAGAGAAGTCCTTCAGCGATTCTTCACCTGGAAAACAGACAGAAGTGCACTGGTTACTCATATGGTTCATTACAAGTTCAGTTGTCAAACTCCATCAATGGTCTGGCTTCTGGGCGAAGAGTTCTAAAAATATTACATGTTATGGAAAGTCCTTAGTGAGTTTCTCCTCATTAGTCACCCAGAGTGATCACATTATGGTCTGCAGATACTTTAATTCTCTGTCTGCTGGATTGGTTTGCCTCCTTTATCTTCTGACAGATGAAAATTGTGATTCTGAGTTTAACAAGAACAATAATAATAATACTAATAATAAAACAACTAGACAAATATAATAAGTTTGCTAAAGCAGGACGTGTTCATCACATAATAATAAAAACAATAAAAATGAAGAAAAATAATGAAATATAATAAGTTTGTAACTACCACTGACTTCCCATAATAGGAAAAAAAATACAATGGAAGGTAATGGTGACCAAAACAGCCTGGTTACAAACCTTCTTCAAAATATCTTCCTTTGTGTTCGGCAGAACAAAGGAATTCATACAGGTTTGGAACGACTCCAGGATGAGTAAATGATGACAGGATTTTCATTTTTGGGTAAACTATTCCTTTAATACTATGGGAATAAGTTCAAACCATGATAATACTGAGGTTTGTGCAGATAATTCATAATCAGTCAATCAATCAATAAATTAATAGGCCAGTGCATTTTTGGAATTTTGGAACATCCAAAACAAATTGCACAAAAGTAAAATGAAGCCTAAGCAGCTAGTTATACTTGGAGCTGATGGTTAAGTTGATTAATAAGGTTGATTAATGGGTTTGCGTGCGTGCTGCTCTTTTCAAACAGCAGGTTGTGATGAAGCAGGACACAGAGGCCTTTACTCTGACATTTAATACCTGGTAATGTCCTTAAATAAAACACTGGTCCAGCCTGTCAGCTCTGATCTCATCACAAATTAAAACATGCTGACCAAACGTTAACCAAGACCACTAATTGTAAGTGATTACTGTGCATTTACACCCAAATAATAAGCTCGCGGCTCCACTTTCCTGTGAATCTGAATCACAAAGCGCGAGGTTAGTAATTGAAAAGGGCGTCCAGATGTACGTGTAGAGCCTCATTCATTTCACTTGGACTCTCTGTGATTTGAGAAAACAATTTGAAGTCTTTGGTTAACCACTGTAAGCACACAGTACATGTATAATGTACTTAAGGGGGAAACATGGTTTCCCTCTGAAAAATGAATTTGCGCAGCGCGGCCCCCGACTGTGCTGCATGTCGCGGCTCTTTTCCGCAGGAATTCTGCAGGACGCCGAGCGGTGGGAAGTGTGTGCGACACAACTGGTGTGATTATAGAAAGAGCTGGCTTTTGTTTTTCGTCTAATTGTTCTCTCGTTTTTCACACTCCACTTGTTTAGGTGCTTTTCTGGCCTGAGCAGCGCTGTGCGAGTCCATTACAAGTTAAGTCGTGTTTATTTACATGGTGCTTTAGAGCAGCTTCACAGCAATAAAATAATACAGGAAAATAACAACATTAATGCTGCAAATTCTTCACTTATGAAATTAATTTCAGCTGTAAAGCAGCTCTAGACAATAGTGTCATTGTTCAACTCAGTTTAGTTCAGTTCAGTTCAACTCATCAGTTATGAACAATTTCAATTTCAGTCTCATTATTTATTTCAGCTGAATTATAAAAACAAATTTAATGTTAGCAGCTCTATGGAAGACAAACTCAGAATTGTGCGATATGAACTCAGAATCACGCAATATAAACAACTGTATTATAGAAACTCAGAATTGTAAGATATAAACAGAATATCAAACTATAAACTAAGAACTGCGAGAAAAAAAACAAATGTGAGATATAAACTCAGAATTGCGTGATATAAACAGAATTGCTTGTTGTAAATGCAGATTTACAAGATATAAACTCAGAACTGCGTGATATAAACAATTGTGAGATATAAACTCAGAATTGCATGATGTAAACAGAATTTCAAGATATAAACTCAGAATTTTGAGGTCTAAAATCCAAATTGTGCAATATAAACAACTGCGATATAAATTGAGAATTGCATAAAAGAATTGTAAGTAATAAACCGAGACTCAAGATATAAACAATATAGCAGATTATGAACTCAGAATTGCGTGAAATAAACAGAATCGCAAGTTATAAACTCAGGTTTGCAAGATATATACTCAAAATTGTGAGATATAAACTCAGAACTGCGCCTTATAAACAATTGTGAGATATATACTAAAAATTGCGAGATATAAACTCAGAACTGCGCCATATAAACAATTGTGAGATATGTACTAAAAATTGGAAGATATAAACTCAGAACTGCGCCATATAAACAATTGTGAGATATGTACTAAAAATTGCGAGATATAAACTCAGAACTGCGCCATATAAACAATTGTGAGATATGTACTAAAAATTGCGAGATATAAACTCAGAACTGCGCCATATAAACAATTGTGAGATATGTACTAAAAATTGCGAGATATAAACTCAGAA
>JAUCMR010000058.1:682307-695046 GCA_032357425.1 Enteromius argenteus | reverse complement strand
AACAAAAAATTCTGGACCTTTGGCAGTGGGGGGTGGGTCGTTCGAACCACCCGAACCCCCCCTGGCTACGGGCCTGAGTTGCCAAAAGTAAACTAGTTCTTGTCATATTTATTCTGCTTTATTTTGCACATCCAAGCAGCTTTGGCGGTAATAATGCATTTTGAGTAGTGCAAGTTACATAATCGGATTACTTTTTCAAATAACTAGTAAAGTAATGCATTACTTTTAAATTTAAAAAAAAAAGTAAAAACTGAGTTACTTTTTCAAACAAGTAATGCAAGTCACTTTTTTCCCCCATT
The DNA here is from genome assembly GCA_032357425.1 of Enteromius argenteus. Lineage (NCBI taxonomy): Eukaryota > Metazoa > Chordata > Actinopteri > Cypriniformes > Cyprinidae > Enteromius > Enteromius argenteus. Next base: position 694,747 of record JAUCMR010000058.1, on the reverse strand, counting down.
TATTGACTGAAAGCTCTCCTGCTGCCATGCTCAGAGAAATCTGGAGTGTTGGAAAGTTTTAACCTTTCTTAATTCTTCATGCAAACCAGAACGACAGCACAATTGCAAAGATTGTTTGAGCTTTTTAAATTTGCTTTTGCTCCAGCCTGAGGCTTATTCATTTCACTTTTGGCGTGAAAGGGCCAAAAATAGAACTTTTTAATGTTAAAAACAAACAAGCAAGCCAGCCCTAAAAGTAATGTAGCTCATTACTTTCCATAAAAAGTAATGCAGTTATTTTTTAGGGAGTGACACAATATTACTTTTAAAAGAAACTTTCCCCAACACTGCATACAAGTCCATAGATGTATAAACAATTAAAGAGTTTATGTACAAAAAATATATTTTCAAAAATGTTTTTATTGTTAGTTAGCTGTATTTTTACTTCATCAAAATGTAACACATTATTTTACAGTTACATCTGTTAGTTGCTCATTGGCATGCACATTTCTAGAATATTAGCCATTTATTAGTGCTAATTAAGCACATATTAATGCCTCATTCTACATCCCTAATCCTACCTAATAACCTAATTGGAATACACAATAAAAGAAATTGATTAAAAAAATGGAGTTACTGTTTTTGCAAGTGAACACTTCAATTTTAGATGTAACTGAGCAAGACAAACAATTGTTCATAACCACAGTGGACCAGAAAATTGATAAAGACTTTGCCGTGCTCATCTTTTGCAAGTCGTCAAAAAGCATGCATGCTCATTTTTTGTAAGTATGTCATATTACTGTAAATGTACACAACAGGGGACAGAGTAGAGCTTCAAACACATTTATGGTGAAGTACATCATCAGAAACGGTGCAGTGAACGGTTGCACCAAAAAATGGGTCAATACATTCCTTTCCCATGCAGCATTTATGAGAGTGTCGAGCAACTCTCTGGTTTCAAGGAAAGGGAAAAAATGAAGGAAAGAGAGGAGAAAAAAAAAGAAACGTGTCACTGAGGTCTTTAGGAGCAAGCAGAAGGGAGTCTGTTTGGAGACACAGGATTGTGTTTAATTACTCTGTAATCCAGAAAATGCAGCCATTCAAAATCAAGAAAGTTTGTGTGCGTTTGCAGACACCATCCATGAGAGGGCAGCGTTCACGGATGGTTATCATCCCCCCTGACCTACAGATGGACTTACATAACACCTCTGGAAACTTTTGTTCAGTCCAGGTGTGGAAAAACTAATTAAGGTCCTTCGAGCATGTGGTTATTTTAAGTCATGCTCAATCAAAAGTAATAATCCGGCGCACGGATATAAACTGCGAGGGTCTCCCGGGGGTGAGGAGGTCGCAGACGTCTCCCAGACGTCTCTTTGGCAGATAAGACATCATGATCTCTGAACAAGAAAACTGACTTCCCAGAAACAACCAGGAGAATAATGCATGATTTCCTTTGTCTGATTGTACTTTTATTTTTTTTGTATGATTTTTGTGACCCTCAAAATTTGCAGGAGTATATTTGTAGCAATAGCCAACAATACATCCATTCTTCTTTAATGGCAAAAATCATTAGGGTATTAATTAAAGATCATGTTCCATGAAAATATTTAGCAAATTTTTTGATTAGTAATATGCATTGCTAAGAACTTCGTTTGGACAACTTTAAAGGTAATTTTCTCAATATTTCCCTCAGATTCCAGATTTTCAAATAGTTGTATCTCAGCCAAATATTGTCCTGTCCTAACAAACATTTCAATGGAAAACGTACTTATTCAGCTTTCAAATGATGTATAAATCTCAATTTTAAAAATGTACACTTATGACTTGTTTTGTGCTCCAGAGTCACATTTTACTGTAAAGCACTTTGAATGTGCTATTGCCTTGCCTTGATAGGTTTTAATCCAGTCATTAATTAGGTCATGGTTTAATTTAAGTACTACTTGTGCTAATTAAATAGTGTAATTTTACCCTTAAAGCCATGCACAGGTCTCCGTTTACACTGGAAAATAAAATAAACACCTACTGCACAAAAACAAAACAGTGATGTAAATTTTAAATATTTGTTTTTGACTTAGACTGGGAACTTCATTAATTAGCTACTTATGTGTGTTTAATTTCTCTAATTCTTTCCTCACTAAGCTTGCTTCAAGTGGTTTATGAGACGACGTATGACCTCAGAATTAATATAAGATGATGGCCATTGTCCAAAGCCTCTTCTCCCCCCGTGCCATCCCTGATCAGGACGAAGGGCCCCGACTGGCTCCGGGGACACAGACCCCCGCTGACTCTGGATCAGATGTGTTGACAGAGCCTCATATAATGGATACAGACCACACAAACTCTGAGTCTGCATGTCGCAGCTATTTCCTCTTGTAAATATTTTGTGCTGTTTGCGTGTGCCAAGCTGTCAGAGAGAGTGAGAGTGTGTGTGTGTGTGTGTGTGTGTGGGTGCTACGGCCCGGGGATATTCTTTAATTAAACGGTGCGGTTTAGGTGCTGCCTTTCATGTTGTTTAAACCTGTTTCCAGATATAGTCCAGGTATGCATTCGAGCAAGTCGTTTATTCCTTTATGAGAATCATTTCTTTGCTGTAATAGGATGCATGACATAGCAAAGCTGTGTGCAAATTACACTTATTATTATCACTTGTTGTACAATATTGCTGTTATGTGCAACCACATTACGCGAGTTCATTTGGCAGCAGGTTATCCTGGTAAGGTTTTAAAAGATAATGCTAACTAGCATTCTTCCTTGAAAGACAAATTATTTATATTGAGTGATTTATATCGCCTAGCTCCAAAGAGCATCCAAAATAGTCTACCCAAGTGTTTAGCAAATGCAAAACCACAACAATGGGTCCAGACATTGTAAAGCTATAATCAGTGGCATGTCACTTGATTTATATTTCAAACTATACTATTTGTAGTGGCACACTTTTTGGAGAAATTTTGAATCATTGTCCCTAAAAGAAAGAATATGTTTTTGAGTGAAAGGATATATTTTTTTGCTGTCTCCCACAGATGATGGACTGTAAGTCATTCTTTTAAAGGGGTCATATGATGTGATTTCAAGTGTTCCTTTCTCTGTAGAGTGTTACAAGCATAGATAAGATCCCTAAAGTTGCAAAGATTAAAGTTTCAAAACCAAAGAGATATTCTGTATAAAAGTTAAGACTCGACCACGCCCTCCTAAAACGACTTGTTTAAACACGCCCCCACTTTTCTACGTCACAGAGTGGGTTTATTTTCAAACACCGCCCAAATGTTTCCACATAGAAAGAAGGCGGAGCTATTATTCTGGCTGTAGTGTTGCATGTTCTGGAGACGCTGTGAGACGCTCTGCAAGAACAGTCTGGTGCTTCTGACTCACAACCTTTAAGTAAGTTACATTTTCTTATTAAAAGAAGCTGCTACTTACTATTCAAACATGAGTTTTGATCAGAACGATGAGCTTTGTACAAATCGACCAGTTTCAGGAGGCGGGGCTTAGAGGAGAAACAGTAATGTACAGTATGTGGAAAATAATGTGTTTTTTAACCTTAAACAGCATAAACACATTGCATTACACCAAATACACAAGTGTTTGGAAAAGTTACTTTTAAAAGTAAAACTTTACACCATTGTGTTACTCCCTAAAAAGTGTTACTTATTTACTTTTTTAGGAAAGTAAAGCGTTACATTACTTTCGAATTCGTTTTGCATTACTTTGTAAATCTGGGTGGGGCTTGTTTGCTTTTATATTAAAAAGTTCTAGATGTCAGTCAGTAAATGGAAAAACTGCATTACTTTTTTGAAAAAAAAAACATATTGCCTTACATATATATATATATATATATATATATGAAGAGTTCATTCAAAATGCAAAAACAAATAAATTATTTTTGAACAATTCTCAGAAACCATGTTTTTTCATTGTGCATTCCAATTAATTCAATTGTAATTCAACTGCAGTGGGGTTACTTTGACTAGGTTAATAAATAACAAAAAAATAGCTAACTAGCACAATAAAACACAATAAAAACATGATTTGTTTAGTTTTTGCCAATAAACTCTTCATATTTATATATACGTGTGTGTGTGTGTTATTTGTAATGCGTTTCGAGGATAAACGACCTATATTTACCAAGCATGCTAATATTAATAGCTGCACCTTAACCAAAGATTAACAGGGCTTCCTAGTCTTTTAATCATTCTAAAACAACGAATCATTTGTGGTCACCATGTCACATGAACATTTCCTTCGCAAAGACCACTTACTCGGTCCAACCGCGTATGTGCATGAAGTTAGAAAATCATCAAGTGTTCACGCTGAAAAGATTTATGTTCTGTGAAGTGACTGTGCGTAACTACCGTACTGAAAATGAATCATTACCTGTGAGTGGACGGATGTATACAGAGCTCATAAAGCTGTTCAAATACGAGATGTGTTCACACAGCCTTGTGCAGATTATTTGGAAACCACCAGCTTAGTTAAGACAAGCTGTTTCACACCTCGTCGTTGGCTTTGAGTGTGCTGTAAGGCTCAGATTATCAACCATGCCTGTTGTTGCTGGTCTGGTTTGCTCCTAAATTGTTCTGTTTTTGTTCACTCTTATATTAAAGAAGATTTTATACATCATTCCATGCTACTGCAGGACAAATCAACATTGGGGAAAAGTTTCAAAAGCATTTAAGAGAGATTAGTAATGAATCCAGTGGCACCGTGGAGGTCTGACACTCATCTTTCTGTGGCTTTAAAGACTCAGTGCTGTCCTACAGCTGCGTGTGTCCAAATATAATCATGCTCAGGAAAGAAAAGCGTCATGCCAACTATTTGAGAGAAGTGGCTGAGATCAGAGTGGAACAGCCAGTCATAACCGAAAGGGTAAAAAGCAGTTTGATTAATGAACAAATCAGACATGCATGGCGCATTACCGCCACCTCTGCAAAATGATTCTCTGCCTCGTTTAAAGAGGAGCCCATCCAAACTCTACCATCTAAAGCCCAGTGACCCGATGAAGTGAGAGACCCCAAACAGGATGCTGCAATGATCACTTCCTTTATTTGATTAATAATGTCCATTTTCTTTACAAAAGAGTAGTCTGGGTATTCTTTCCCAAGCAATAATCAGACTATACATTTCCATAATTTCAAATCAAGCTAGTTTGCAGAAAAGAGCTTTAAAATGACTTTTAATTATTGCATAACAGCTTAATACATGTTGGCTTTCATTCCAAAAATCAGTCACACTTTATATTAGGTGGCCTTACCTACTATGTACTTACATCAAAAATATGTACAATGTACTTATTGTGTTCATATTGTAGTGCAAATCACTTTTGCTGCTATTGAGGTGGATACGGGTAAAGTTAGGGACAGTTTTGGTTGTATGGGTAGGTTAAGGGTGGGTTAAGGTGATGGTTAAGGGATGAGTTAACAGTGTAATTACATATAGGCATTTTTAAAAATACAAGTACAATGTAAAAGCATGAATGTAAGTGCATTGTACCAAAACGAATCCTGAGCCGTTTCTTGTTGAATCATTATCAAATTGCTGCCCACTTCCTGGACTTTTTTGCATTAGTCTGAATGAAAATGCTAATTCATTCTTCACCACTAGTTGTTGCTTTAGCAGCGTTAAAAGCTCACAAACACTGCATTAAATGAAATCGACTAATCGTGTTTGATGAATCGTTGAACAAATAATTTGGGAGTCATCGAACAAAAAGCTAAAAAATAAATGAATATTAGTAGACAGTGGAGGAGTTTTTTGACAAAGCATGTCAACCTATTGTTTGCAACTCCCAAAACCAAAATATGAACCTTTCATAACCCATAATAGGGGCACTTTAAGTATCTTGCATAATTCCTGAGAAGAAACAGACAAATGAGTTGGTTGTTGACAAAATGACTGTAAAATGACTGTGGATGGCATAGCTGTTAGAATCCATATTGAAATTACTCTCTGATGGCATGGTATCTTAACAAATTTATGGCATTTTTTGTGGGGTTCCCGGTGAGCCATGTAAAGTGTCCCTCAGTATGTCACCCTGTTGTAAATGATGAGTGACGGAGCAGGAGCGGAGAAATCTGCCCACAAGCTCCACACCGCAGACCAAAATGACAGAGGTCATAACATGCCTCAGTGTCAGGAAATAAGACTTATGGCTTGGCCTTGGGTTATAAATATAGCATGAAGGAAATCACTTAGACTCATGGCTCTCTTAAAGTCAGAACTATATTTGGAAAGGCCTGTGTGCTCTTTTAGAACGACTCTCCTGAAATAGACGTAGTGTTGCGTTGTGGACCTTTACGCAGCTGGAAAGACGTGATGGTGGGTGTACGAAGGTCACTGGACCTCTAAAATCATAACAGAGGATATAATGCAGGAAAATCCACTTTGTGTTGGTCAATAAGTCATCCAGTGTTGCCAGCTTAGTAATTTTGTTTTTTGTTTTAGTAAATTTAGCAACTTTTCAGACTACCCTATAGCAACTTTTTCTTCCAAAAGCACATAGCAAAAACTTTTTGAAACTTTTTTTGGCAACCGTGACTCAGACAATAAAAAGGCACATGTTTTCCACCCAAATTGTACAAAAAGAGGAAACCAAAGATGCTTAGCTGCTATTTGCAATTGTTCAATTTAATAATAATAATAATTTAGTAATTGTGACATTCATGACACACTTTGTTATAGCTTGTCTCCGCGATTGTTGATTCATTAGTAAGAAAAAAAGAAAAGACACTGGTAATTAATCCATTATCCACTGTAACCCTGTAACCCGAAAACACAATGCAAAATTTTAAATGCAGGTTAAAAAAAAATACATAAAATTATTTCATATTAACATAGTAGACTGTGCTCTACTTGTACAGATTTTTCTTAGAGTGTAGCATACTAACTAATACATTGCTTAATTGTTGAGAATGTGTAGTAGTACTAATCTACTAGCTGTTTAATAACTCAGTGTATTTAAAATACAGTTATTTATATTTTAATATTATATTATACATGTTCTTTTACAAACAAATCTAAATTAACATACATAAAATATATTTTATGCTGAGATTTGACACACTTTTCTGCAATGAGAGCATTATACAAGTACTCCTAAGTAATTACCAACTAGTGTAGTTTTGCGAATTCCTAAACACATGTTGGAACTGAACAATAAAAATGACACACACCCCCTTTCGTTACACTTCCTAGAACCCTATGACGCTGATCAGAATATTGCAAACACAAATCTGTGCCTTTATTCAGTAAACGTGAGTCATAATTACGTACAAATAGGTATATTAAAGCGTAGCTGGTATTAAATAATAGCATTGCTGTATAACATGCCATGTTCTGTTTATCGTACATCACTTTTTAAGGAGACTGAAGACATAACGACATTCCAATAAGTGAATATACAATAGTGTGCATATTTTCACAGGAGTGAATGTTTTGGTGCACTGGAACTATTTTGACTATGTGACAGCCCTAGAAATGTTATACTGAGCCGAGAAGAACTCCAATGTGTTATTTTGCTGATGTAGTGACATGCTTACCTGTGCATCAGGTGTGTTCCTCTCATGAATGCATGGATGTGTGTGTGTGTGTGTGTGGCATAGCCGCTCTATAATCTATTAAGGCGCCTCACTCTGGTTCCCCAGTGACCTGGATTTGGCTTTACTTCTGACTGCCTCCCCTAACTATTGGCCTAATTAATCACTAGCAAGATATATTACACAACAAGCAGGAGGAGAGGGAGTGCAGACATTGAGACACTTGTTCATTTGTCCTGTTCTTAGCTTTGCCAGAAATAAAACCCTGAGTTTCTGAGACGAGGATCCTGAGAAAAGCCTCCCCGATGACTGCTGCCATCACCCACCTGGGGCCCTTTGGTTGGCACCCACCAGTAATTGGCAATTACCGCGCTTAGAATTAAAGCAAACAAGAATAATTGGCAGGCATTGCACTAGGTAGAACAAGACAGGGAGTCTGTGTGTGTGTGAGAGAGAGAGAGACCTCCCTTGAAAATGAGAATGGGAGGAACCGGGCCAAAGGCTGTAAGACTTGTCTCAGTGGTTCTGTGGCCTCGCTGTCTGCAGTCATTTCCACTTAAAATCAAATATAAAGTGTGCCACCATAGCAACTGAAACAACTATAGTGCAACAAAAGAAATCCATTAGGATGGATTAATTAATCACAGACATGAGTCAAAACCTTTTTGCATTTGCACAGAAAAATCTGCATTTAATGATACAGAATATAATGAAAAACATACCACTATGTTATTTATGCATTATATAATATGCATATATAGCATCGCTTGCTGGGTAGGGTATCCCACAATTTACCCAAAAGGAAAATCATAGTTTACTCATTAAGATGATGTTGTGAAATTGCTGATTTGCACCGCATAGACTTTTAATTTTATTTGCATAAACAGCTGAAACACACTGCAAAAATGACTTATTTTGTGTTTCACAGACAAAAAGCGTACAGGTTTGGAAGGGTGAAAGTGTTGGGGTGAGTTTAAAATTACAATATTGCACTACTCTTTAACAAAGTAACTAATTATGTTACTAATGCATTACTTTGTGTTACTTTTATCACCTGGGCTGGGTTTGTTTATTTGATAATTTTTTTTATAACAAAACAAAACCCCGAAAAGTTCTACTTTTTGCAAAAAAAAACCCTTTCACAACAAAAGTGAAATTAATAAGCCTTAACACAGGGACAGGAGAGGCATCGGTGATTAAATGGCAAACAAAGTAACTGTTAGTTGTAAATTTAACAGTTATGCGCTACTTAGTTACTTGATAAATACTTAACTTGCTTTACTTGTTATGTGTTACCCCAAACACTGAGGCCCAGTAAACAATAGCAGCATTTAAAAATTAAATAAATTAAATTACAGTAAGATACATTGTACACGGCACTGTAAGTAGTGCTCTATTATTACTGTAACTTCAAACGAGGAACATTTGGTCTATTGTTCTTTCCCAGTTTGATAAAATCATAAATCACACACTAAATCAGCCAATAAAGTTGAGCTGGAGGACACTTTAGCTGACTCTGACACCAGGCCAGATTGTTACGGGAAAACATCACTTGATTGTCATGAATTACGCATCTGTTAGGACTGTTGGGAACTGTAGCAAAAGACAAAGGCAGTAAAATCTGTTGGTAACACTTTATTTTGATGCTCCCAAGTTTGCAAGAACATGTCAACTTATCCTAACCCTACCAGTCTACTAATACTATACTAACACTACACTGAGAGTTATTGGAGATATGTCCCTGCTGATAAAAACAGCATACAGTATGCTGGTTAGGCAGCCCAGTCTCACAGCAATTCGTTCATATTATACGAGGTGGCTAATTCGTACAATTCATACAACCTCACGAATTCATACGATTTTTGCTAAATCCTGCGTGTTTTACGAGTTGCCAATTCATGTGAATTTGTACAAATTAACACAAATTTTCCACCTTGTACGAATTGGTTGTGTTCGGTTAGGTAGGTTTTGAAGCTGGGATGCTGGTTTAAGCTGGTTTATGCTGGTCACATGCTGGCAAAGGACCAGCTTAAACCAGCATATGCTGTATTTTTCAGCAGGGGTGTGCAACGTTACTTATAGTCAACAAAATGGGAGCATCAAAAGCTCTGTTTTGTCCCATCCAGAGCTGGAATGATCACACATGTCACATGCAAATGCATCTAAAGTCTAATATGCACATAGCTGTTGCCGTCTAGAAAGCAGCAGGCTTTCTGTGTGGTCTAGAACATGTTTTCGATAAAAGCAGACTTACACAGAGCAACAGAAAACAGGAATTTGAGTCACCGATTGGTGTCAGAATGTAAGATGGCTTAGACGAGTAAAATGAAGCGTATTTTTAGAGGAGCTTTCAGGGTGGTACCGCTCGGCAGGATTCCTGCAGGATGACTGACTAATAACCCACATCAGACTTACTGCGACAGACACAACTCAACCCAGCAGCAGTGTTTACAGAGATGAAGGGAGAACGGTCTTCTACAGCAGTGACAACACTCGGTGCTGGAATTCCCCAGCATACCACAGCCTGACCACAGTCTTACTGACCACAGACATCGACACACAAACCCTGAACACGCGTGTGCTGAGCACTTGTCTAGCCTTCTGTACCACAGACCAACTCATTAATGCTACTCCAGTCCCAGCTCTGTCTGTTTGTGTAAACAAGCGTCCCACCTTCAGGGCATTCTGTGTGGTTTCAGTAATGCTCTTAAAGTCAGTCCACCCAAAGCAGAGCGAGCGAGCTGCTAAAGAAATAACAAAGCACTAAGAAAGCCATGTTTGCAGTATCTGTCTCAGTATGCCAGTATCAGCTCAGCTTTGCACTTTAATGGATGAGGAAGGCTTCAGATTTAGCACAAATGTCTTATTTATGCCCTTTTGTTAAATCTGTGGTCTGGGTATTTTTCTTTGCTCCGTGAGGCATCTTCTTTTGCAAGGTTTGAGAAACTCAAGCCTACCACAGAGCTCACGGAGAAAAACATTGATGCGTTCGTATGAAAACATGCTTATTTTGGATCTCATCAGGTTATGGAATCAGATTAGCTAGTAAAGTAACACATTACTTTTAAATAGATTTTTTTTTAGTAACGCAAGTTACTTCGTTTCCCATTTATTGACTGATATCACTACATTCCATAAAAAGTAATGCAATTAGTTACTTTTTTTTGGAATATATGCATTACGATACTTTTAGTCACCTCTGCTGGGTTTAATATTTGATTTATTTTAGCAACAAAAAACACAAAGTTGGCAACAGTTTCATAATATCTAACGTAATATTGTAATGTATTACTTTTAAAAATAACTTCACCTCTCTCCTTAATTGGGGAGTTGGTTTATTACAATTAGTGCTATTAAACGATTAATCACATACAAAATCAAAGTTTTTGTTTACATACAGTATATATACGTGTGTGTGCTGTGTATATTTATTATGCAAATATTAATGCACACGTGCATTTATATATTTCATGAAAATGTTATTTGTATATATTAAATATATTTATTTATATAAATATAAATATAAATATTAATTTAAATATAGACCCATAAATACATAGAATTTGTTTTAAATATATATTATGTAAACTTTGGAGGCAATTATTGTGTTACTAATACTAATAAATATAAATAAATGCACCAAGATGTATAGGATTATAGCTGTATATGCTGTGTAGCATAAATCTGATATAAGTTTGTTTAATATTTCTCCTTTTTTTATGTGGATTGTTAATCTTGCATATTAAACTAAATAAAAATAAAAGCTTCCTCTAACACTGACTGCTAGATACTCTGCTTTCTTGGTCTTCTAAGAAAGGATGATCTATATTGTGAAGATATGAGTTTCTTGAGCGTGTCGACAAGTTCAATCTCATTCTTCTTGGGACCTTCATATTCGTGCATGACATCATCCTTCGTCATTTCCTGACTGTAAACGCTCTCAGGAAGAACAGCAGACAAAAATACAGCAAGAACATCTGTGCACAGTCATTACTGATCATACAACCCTTCCCTTTGTGTTCTGCTTCATTGGCTTTGTATTAAATTACGCTTTCAGAGTCAGGGACGATAAACAGATGGACAAAGATCTGAGGATTCGATGGTTACTCTTACACAGCGTGGAGCTTCTTTCCATGCTGGAGAAATTAAAGCACATCCCCACAGACAGGAATTCCAGGTAGCACTACAGTGCACTATTATCCTGTATAATTTCTAAGTCTTAACATCCATATGTACAGGATGATTGTTAGCGCTTCTACAGGATGCCTGCTGGGCCTTGAACTTTCCAAACATTCCTCAGCTCACCTTCAGATAATTTCCGCTTGCACTGTCTTCAGACGGCACTTCTAAAGCATTAATGCTCTTAACAAGCTGCGTTAACAGCTTCTCCTGCTCCTGCCTGCTGTTCAGGAGGAAACACACTAAATGACACAAATCCAGGTGTTCTCCTGGAACCGAGCTGCTTCCTAAAGTTGTCTTTGTATTTTATGGTAACATTAACTCATTCCTCGCCATTAACGAGATATCTCGTCAATTGAGAGACAACGCTTCCCCGTTGAAGATGAATGAGTTACGGTACTTCCCAGGTCTACCGAAAAAAAGACGTTCACCATAAACAGAAGGATCAGAGACAATATAGATCATAATATGGATCATACTGTATATATAGATCATGTTTTGACCATTTTGAATCTGATTGGGAGGAAGTAGGCTAGTCAGTGTCTGAGATGTCTTTACAGACATAGAAACATCTCTAATTATGCCATGGATAGATCGATAAGCCGTTGAATATGAATATGTATGTACAGTACTGTGCAAAAGTTTTAGGCCACTAGTATTTTCAGCAACAAAAAATGGTTTTAAGTGGGTTATTTCTATCTTTTGCAGTAGCGTGTCAGTTGGAAATATCAGTTTACATTTCCAAACATTATT
>JAUCMR010000058.1:627958-637958 GCA_032357425.1 Enteromius argenteus | reverse complement strand
TTTTGAAAATGCCTGTTTGTGCCATATAATAAAAGTCAGTGGGGTCCATTTCTGTTTGTACTTTAACTCCGTTGGCATCCTGAGATTTTTCTGAGCAGTTTGTCTTGACTTCTGATGCAAGCCAACAGACCAACGAACTCGTTCACTTTCCCTGCGAGTGTTTGATTATTAAAGTATCCCTGGTTTCTGTTGGACCCGCGAGCAGAGGAACATGTGAAGGAGGCCCTGGACTGACCCCATAACATCCATCTTCTTACTGGTGCCTTCAAAGAGACGGATGTGTTTAAAGCGGGATGCCTGGTACGAGTATAAAATACCTGCCTTCCACAGAAACCACAGCCATTTACCTCCGAAGGGGAAAAAGTGCTGAGGAATTCGGCTGACCTCCGGGTCAGAAGCGCTCTTAGGTGTCTCGTCTGGAAAGAAGGTGGAAGGCGCTGTACATGCGAACATACAGAAACCCAGCCTCGCTGCCAGGTGCGTGTTTCCAGTCACATCCTGAGAAAGGAGCAGGTGAAAGTGGAGAAGAACGTCTCAGATCAAAGCGTTTGAGAAGTGTTTGGAGACGGACCACACAGCACCGGACCTCCAGAAGTCTCCAGATTCATGAGAGCTGCTCCTTCAACAGTCCAAATGTACTTTCTTACAATAACTTTCAGCCTTAAACATGTCCTGAGCCAGAAATAGCTCACCCAAAAAACAGTTACAATTCTCAGTCAAGACTCCAAAAAGGACGAACAAAAGCACAGGAACACACAGTCTTTAAATCCATCATGATTTATTTGATTTATTGATTATTAGTGCAGTCGAATGATTAATCGCATGCAGAATATATGCTTTTGTTTACATAATATATGTATGTGTACTGTGTACGTTTATTAGGTATATATACTGTAAATACACGTGCATGTATATACACTGAAAAAAAAAATAATAATTACATATATATATTTATATTTTATATATAAACAGCATATTTTTCTTAAATATATACATGCATGTGTTTGTATTTATATATATATATATAATAAATATGCACAGTACACACACATATATATATTATGTTAACCAAAACATTTATTTTGCATGCAATTAGTCTTGATTCATCGTTTGGTAGTAGGCTACTGTTGATTATTGTTTGCAAGTTTTCATTTGCACCTATATTTACCTCTTGATATCATGTTTTACCATGGGTTTGAAGTCAGTATAAAATGCTGTCGGTCTTGTTTCTGTTTATGATTGAACTGTAATTGAAGAATAATTGTAAAAAGCACAGTTCACCCAAAATAGAAATTCTGTCATCATTTGCTCAGCATCATCTGTTCAGAGCTCGAATGAGCTTCTGTTTTGTGTGTACTGTACCTTTAAATTGCAAAATGATGTCAATATATACCTTTTATATATTGTGAAGAGCCTGTCTGGTCAACCAAATAATGGCTGTCTGGTCCACCAAATAATATAGTCGTGATAAAACAGTATAGCTGCAAGTTTTTTTCTGCATTGTGAACACGTAAATGATCAAAGAAGAAATATATAGGGGGCGGGACTTCAGCTTCACCAGTGGGTGTGGCATTCAAAAGTGGGTGTGGTTTAAGATGACCTAACAATCGGAGAAGTTTCATTTCAGGCCAACAATAAATACAATAAAAGTGTTTTGGCATGGAACACTTCACAGTTCTGTAGTGATCCTGTCTGTCTGTCTTTTGCTGTGTGCTGATATTTCTGATGAGTGCTGGTTAACAGCGGTCATAATCAGAGCAGATGATTGAGAAGGAATGAGCATCCAACGCCTCACCAGGTATCAGGATCCAATTTCTGACTTTGTCCAACTTTATATTGAGCTGCTCAGCACATACAACCAAATTATCCTCTGTCCTCTAAATGTCTGATCCATTTAGCAGAGAAAGGCAGAATCCTAGAATCCAACAGTTCTTGGTTCCCAGAACCAATTAGTTTATAGATGAACCGTAATAGAGCACGCTCTGTGTAAGTTCTCATGATCACAAGCTATAGAGCCTTGAGAGAATGATCATTCATTCCAAAAAACAAAACAAGAAGCATGTGCAAACTTTAGAGGAACGTTCTATATCTGTGCGTTCTCATTGAAAAGGTTATGACTATAAAATAAAACTATATAAATAACATTTAGGGGATGTTCTGTATGTGTTCTTTTTAGGTTGCCTCTTTGCAATGTTCGTTAATGGTTATAAATTGTCGTTAGAAGCACAGGTATATTTGTAACAATACTTTTTTCTTTTTGTATGCCAAAAATCATTAGAATATTAAGTAAAAATCATGTTCCATGAAGATATTTTGTAAAGTTTATACCATAAATACATCAAAACATAATTATTAATAATATGCATTGCTAAGAAAGGCATTTTTCTTAGTTTTATTTATTTATTTTTTTAATTGGCACCCTAAAAATTCAGATTTTCAAATAGCTGTATCTCAGCCAGATGTTGTCCTCATTTATTCATCTTTCAGATGATGTATAAATCTCAATTTTAGAACAAAAAAATGGACCCTTATGATGGTTTTGTGCTCCAGGTTCACGATCAGTTACCAGAAAAACCAAAATCAAACCATTAGAGAAACGTAGAGGAACTCTTTATATCAGGTTCCAGTTAATTAATACATTCTCAATCATTGTTAACTAAAACTAAAAATACAACTCTGTCATCATTTACTCATTTTTAAAGAATATAGGTAACCAATCCGATTCGTCAACTTTATTGATTAAACACATTCTTCGAAATGCCTTTTGTGTTTAGCGTCCAGGTTCAGGTCCATTAAATAATATCAACAGATATGATCTTTCATGAAACGCAGATTAATAAGTGCTTTCTTTTTATTATTAATTCAAGTCAACTAACGCAATTTACTAATGTCATCAAATTGCATTTTATTATAAGCATGTGGCATTTACTTTGACCCTATCAGGCCCAGCTAAAAACAAAGCCAACCCAGTACATGCTTCACAGGCAGGATGATGATCAACGCCAAGCAGACTTCATGCAGATCCGGTTCTGACTCCTAACCCACAAGTAAACAAACACTCGGTATCACACCGCCAATAATCTCCACTTCAGTCCAGACAGACTACGTCCAGACCCTAATACTGTAATCGTCTGGTGTTTTCAGTGTTTGCGGTGCCCTTCCCAGTCAGCGAGGGAACACTAGCAGGTCATATACACACGGTCCGGGCCAGCGGCTGCAGTAAAGCCCAAACCACCAGCAGCGTCCACAACTAAACATAGCTCCCGCTCCACTCAGATTAGCTGTGACGCTGAGCGTTCCTCAGCACGAGGCCCGACTCAGTGATCACGGCTCGCTGTTTAACACCACATCACAGAGACAATCAGGGCTGCTGTGTCTCCTCGGCTAGCTGTTTTCACATTTGGCTTTTAAATGATAATATTAATGTTCCTGAGAAAAGTTTACGCTGGTGAAATAACAGTGTCGGGTATCGCCGTGTGCAGCAGTGACGCGACCAGGCAAGTTGTCTGGGAAAGTATGTGTGTGATTCTAGTTTTTTTTTCCCCCAACCGGTGTGAATCACACACACACACACACAGACAAAATACTGTGAAAAACGAATAACATGTGATTTTCTTGTTTTAAAAAAAGACACATGAGTTACTTTGGCGTACGGTTGGATATAAAACCCCACAACCCACACTTTATGTGTGTGTGTGTGTGTGTGGAGGCTTTGTCTGATTTCATATGCAGTATGTCGTGTGTGCGTGAGGCGGTGATGTTGACTACTCAGTGATGTCAGAAGCAGCCCTGAAGCTCGTATATATATATTTTGAACGTTCATGAGCTTCAGAAGTAGCAGAGGAGCTCAGCGAGGCTCAGCATCATCTCTCTCCCTCACCTGACATCGGGACAAACTCCAGACCGATTTCAGGACAATAAACCCAAAGAAGAAATCTTATGGATTGTTAAAGCGACTTTGCGGACTGAATCACTACAGTGAGTATTTTTCTTATCTTTCACTTTTAATGCAGTGTGATGTTTAGTTTCCTCTGGTACACTCTTAAACATAAAGGTGCCACTAAGAGCATCTCTTTCTTTTTTATCGTCTGAAGAACTTTACTTCGCCACAAAGAACTTTTTTTGAAACTGAAAGGTTCTTCAGATGTTAACGCTTCAAAGACATCGTTGAAGCAGCTTTATTTTTAAGAGTGTAGTTGTCTGTTTCTCCGGATAAATGTCTTATTGCTGAGATGTTTATCATTTATATTGTAGCTCAAGAAACTTGTTGTAGCATCTTTTATTACTTTGACCAACAAGTCATTGAGGAACACATACTTAAGTCAGTTAACATTTTTACATTTCTGACTGCAGTTTGATCTTGTTCAAGTCTTAGCTGATTAGTTTTGTTGAAGAAATGTAATGCACAAATCAGTCAGAACTGCACATTTGACTTCTTTTTACACTGCCGTTAGGTCAGTATTTATTTGTGAACAGACAGATTTTGTGGGAGAGTCGATCACACCAACAAGTCATTTCAGGATCACATAAAGGTAGCAATAAGTCCTTAATATAATGGCACTTTTTACTTTTTGCACTTAAGTTTGGTCTCATTTAAATATCAGCTTTGTCTCGGTTGATTAATTTTGTTAGGAGGAACGAGTCATGCATTCAGTGGTCATATAATAAGAATATAAAGCTAGATTAGTTCATTGAGAATTGTTTGCGTTCATACTTTTTATTTCGATTATTACAAAATATTACTCAATCAACCTTTAGTGGATCCACCAGAAAGTGAATTTAGGATCAAATCAGATAGCAATAACTACTTCAAATAAGTTGACTTTTCACTTTTCGCACAGTTTAATGTGTTTTCTCCAAGTCTGTCTCAGTTGATTGATTTTAGGAGAAATAAAAACACTCAATAGGTATGATAAAGTAGGAGTACAAAAATGTGGATCACTGGCTCTGTGCTGGAGTTTAAGGAGAAGACAGTACTTTAATTTCACTTTATTCACACTTCAGACTCTCTGTGTTATCATCAGGACTGAAAACAGGCACAAATAGTGACTCAGTAGTTACAGTTAGAGAGAGCTCTGTGTGGAGTCTTTTGTATCTGAGAGCACAGTTTGATTTCCTTCTGCGAGATTACTCACTTTCTCAGGAGCAGCATCTGAGACGCTGTTGCTGTGGAGGAGAAACAGCTGAGATATTCAAGAGATCTCTTTAGTGAGTTTTTCCACAGATTTCTGATGAAGCATGTGTGAAGTTCAGTGAAAGCTTCTCTCTGTACCGTACTCGGAAAGTATGTTGTTGTTGTGTGTTTGAGATGGGTTGCGATAGAGATGACAGTAAATCAGCGCTGCATTGATCCTCGCTGTCTGAGAGCAGATCAGATCAGATCGGAAGAGCTTCAGCTGAGGGTGAAGTCATGTGTTGTAGCTCTCTGGATCTTCATGTGCTGGCAGACGTGTTGAAGTGAGTGTCAATGCAGCACATTATTGTGCAATAACAGAACTCAGTTCTCGTATGAAGAAGCACATCGAGCCTTAGGCTATAGAAAAGAAAAATGACAAACGGGATCTTCTTAATGTTTCTGCCGAGATCAAAGGCAAAACTAATCTTATATTTGTCCATTTATTAAAGTTTATGATTCTCACAGGTGTCTCCTCAAGCGTTTCACAAGAGATCTCAACTCTTTGCTCAGGCTTGCCATGACTTGACATCAAAAGTCAAATCCATACTGTTCCTCAATATCACTATCATCTATCTATATCAAATCTATATATCTATATCGATATTTACCCAGAGCAACACTAAGTCTCCTGAGCTATAAAATAGCAATCTCAGAGCAATATTAATATCTTAAAACATCAAGACTCCAAAAAAAAAGAAAAAAAAAGAAAAAGAAAATTATATATATATATATATATTAGTGCTGTCAAACAATTAATTGCTTCCAAAATAAAAGTTATATGTATATATATTTATTTATTATGGATATGTAAATACACATGCATGCATGTATATATTTAATAAAAATATGTTACATTTATTACATACATTTATGTATATAATTAAAAATACATTTAAATGTACACAATACACACACATATATTATGGAAACAAAAACTTTATACACAAATATATATATATATATATAATTATGATTCCCAAATCACATGACAAAAAAATTACACATTACACAAATTACATATATTTACATTTTGTTTTATTTTTAAGTGATATTGACCATAAAGAAAATATATTCCATGTGTTGTTATTAACAACACATTAAATGATTATTATGTCAAGGTTTCCAAACTAGGGATTTAGCATTATTTACACTTCAGACTTACTGTAATATCATAAAGACTTGTGTGTCATGTGCATTCATATTCATATTCAGATCAAGTGTCAGAGCAGCGTCTCTGTGGCTCTGAGCTGTAATCTCAAGAAACAAACTCTGCTTATAATTACTACATAGAAAAAAAAAGATGCATTAATGTGACAAAAAGGGTTTTCAGTTTGACGTTCTGTTCTGCTTGAGTCTGAATCGTAAAGTAAATGGTGTGATATAATACTTTATGACTCCTGGAGAGAACTGAGCGAAGTCCACGGAAAAGCAGCCAAGATGCTTGCCGAATGTGACTTTATTCTGGGATGAAGAACAACGGGGGGATATTTTCTGCTTTAACCCATCCCGAGCCAGCTCTCTGAGACTTTAATGTTTAGTTCTATTGATCACTCCGAAACTTAAAGTAACAGTTCACCCAAAAAAGAACATTCTGTCATTTACCTGCCTTCAAACTGTTCCATACCTCTATTCATTCCTTTTATATATTAAACACATTAGAAGATATTTTGAAGAAGGTTGGTGACCAAACAGTACCCATTGACTTCCATAGTATGGCTGCCGTCAACCTATACAGGAAAAAATCACCCAAAAATGAGGATACTGTAATTTACTTGCCCCCGAACCTGTAACACAAAATACGATTTTTCAACGGCACCCACTGACTTCCATAGTATTAAGAAAAGTACCATGGAAGTCAATGGGTACCATCAACCTACATTCTTCTTTTTTGTGAAAGCCAGGAATATAGGTTTGTAACAATCTGAAGGTGAGCTAATATTGATAGAATTTTCATTTTTGCCTGAACTGTCCCTTTAAGACAAGCATCTATGAGACGTGTTGAAGTGCACATTAGACCAATTAATCGTTCACAATAAGATGCGTTAAGATTCTGAATCCTGAAAGACTTAAACATCTGGAAACGTTTTCACGGACAGATTCTGTGAAGTCTGTAAATGTAAATGTCGTCTCGTTTCGCTCACATGTTTAGCAGACAATATAGAATCCGATACGGTCATTCCAATAAAACGTCCTTGGATTCGTGGAGAGATTAGACGACGTGAGAGAGAGCGAGGGAGGGAGAGACGGGGGAAAAAAGCAGTAAGATTAAAAGTGAACATTTGTTTTGTGTATGCCGCTCGCTGCCAAAGCCAGTAATTTTGGATGAATCTAAAACAGCTTTCCTGGCGCTGTCCCCACTTTACGCCTCCTGCCAGGAAAGACTTTTTTCACCTGTTTATATGCAGGTAAAGTATACTCTACAGAGTGCCCCCGAATGAGGTCTTTTTTTCCAACTCAACACGAAACCCTTATATAAGTGTGTGTGTGTGTGTGTATGTGTGTGTGTGTGTGGACCACAGGGGCTGAAACAGGTAGACAAGACCTGTGTGACTGCATGTAAAGAGCAGCTTCTGACATGCCTGTAAAATACGAGAGTCTGCATGCTATTGCACACTAACTAGTGCGCATCAGATATACTGTGCACCAGCAGCCAGTGACAGACGCTGTCAGTGAGTCAGTTGTTTTGTAAATAGGATGACTTTTATATTGTTCTTTTCAAAGAGAAAACGGACTGCCTTGAGCTAAATGACGTGAGAAGTTCGCCAGCATTAATAAACACAAACACATCAGTGCTTTTATTTTGCAAAACACGTGAAGCAAATCAAAAGCAGAGTTAGAAATACCTACATAACGTTTAGTCTGTTTGCATCCCTTAATCTGATGTATTTCTGTTTATGAGAAATAACAATAATAATAAAGGAGGCTAGGACTTGATGCTGTCTGTTGAGAATTGATTGGCTTGTGAAATGTAGGCGTGGCTGGAGGGGGCGGAGACTGATGACAAATAAGGCAAGGAACAAACAAGGAAAGTCCTTTCAGAGGCGGAGCTTGTTTGATGATGATTATGAAGACAAACTTTTTATTATATGTTGTGGACTGATGAATCATTGAGAACAAGGTTATAAAAAATGTATTTGATTTCATGCTGACTTTAATCACAAGTGAAACAGACGGTAACAGACGGTAATTTAGTTATTTTGTAAACAGCTTTAAATTATTCCCCAGACCTTCAAAGAGACCGTCTCCTCACTGCCTTCATCTGAATGATATAAGTGCTGTTAAAAATCTGAAAGAATTCATAAACACATGATGCTCTAGGCTTCTTTTAAAAACCACGCTAAGCAAACAAACATCATTTCTATTATTGTGTAAATGCAAGTCATTTAAAGTAATCTTTAGTAGAATCTTTAGTAGTGTCTGCATTTTTGATGGTGGTTTTGTATCCTATTTCAATGACAAATATGTTTATTTTATACAAAAATATTTGACTGCAGCATGCCGTGACTGACCAATGGCGGAGAGCCGCATAATAATAAAGCGCTGCAGAGATGATGTATATTTATGAGTGAAAACTTAAAAACGGCTTGCATTTTAGCACTTCTTTAGTGCTAAAATTAAGTTTCCCTTAATGGTTTTTTTTTTGTTAAATTCCTGAAATAAGCTGAAAATATCTTCATTTTTCATGCTATGATCTAAAATCCATCAGTAATACCCCATTGCATATTTCAAGCTTTTGCTTATCTTGAAAAACGGGACCCAGCTAACTTTTTTTCTTTTTTACATTCCGGTTTATTTTTAAAAACGTCATTCTGAAAGTTCTCTGGACATTTAAAATAACCAGTTTTTAAATTTTTTGAATGTTTCTTTTGGTTATGCATTCCATTTGTATTCAAACGTTAGTGGAATGTTACTTTTGAATGTTCTATGAGCATTCCATAACAAGTTGTTACATTTAAAAAATGTTACACTAACAATGCATAAATGTTTTTACGCTAACAGTCTAAAACGATTGTTACAGACGATTCTTGCACTCGAGATCCTTGTGTTGAGCGAATCAACGGTTAATCAGCAAGAGGATGTGGGAATTGTGCTTGATTGAATTGATGAGATAATGAGGAATTAGAGCAGCTACAGGATACACAGAGACAAGGAGAGGATGGTTGTGGATGAGTAAAACACTGAACACATGAGCTGGGAGGAATTCCTGGGATTCTTTGCTTGAGTCGTGGGCGGGAAGAACACTAATGTAAAAGACAGCTGTGAAAATCAATTAATCTGCAGAGAAGCGGTAATGAGTCACCCTTCTGGGAAAGAGAGCGTCCGACGAGTGCAGATGTGACAGGCGGATGTACCTTTGATTTAACCCCCAGCGTCCACGGACCAGAATAGCACGCCAATTCATTTAGAGCCATATTCAGAAATACAGACCTCTGTTAACCATTATGCCACCCAAGTAATCAATTGCATTCATCTACTGTCATTCTAAACCTTTCTGTTAAAAAAATACAAATAAAAAATGTCATAGACGTGAAATATTTTATTCTTATATTTTTGTATTTATTAGTTTCAGTCATTTTTAGTTATTTATGTTTTTGTTTACATATGTCTATAAAGCATTTATTCATTCTTATTTATATATTTAGTTCTTCAAACAAATGACATTGGACACAGTGTAAAATATACTTTTGGAGGAATTCCATATTTATACTTTATCTATGAATGTTATTAAACGTATGGAAAATATTCCAATTGTCACACCAGCGAGCTGCACTGATCTCAGTGCAGCCAGCTGCACTTGCTCACAGGCACCAGAGTGCTAATTGC
>JAUCMR010000058.1:617682-627858 GCA_032357425.1 Enteromius argenteus | reverse complement strand
GAACATTCTGACGAATCATTCGATTCCTCCACTCTATTGAATTCAATAAACTGTTAAACTTTACCTTTGTCTCCTGTCTCAATGCTGGGGTGTTACACCAATCCTGCAGCAGAACTCAGTGCTCCTGCTTTTTGACGACTTCTAATATTAGATATGACTAATTTAACTATTAAGAAAGAATAACACTAAAATTCGAACTCATTCAGGTTTGAAACTCTTTGAGGGTGAATATATATTTTTGGCTGAACTCTGAGTGGAAATATCAGTGAAGAAGTCACTGAAGGAGTCAAGACATTCATGTGTTTCTGAAATATGTGGATATCTTGTGAAATATCCACTGTCACACATATAAATCTAATAAAAAATGGAAAGTTACATGCAGAAAAGAATGTGCTGCTCTAGAAATCTGCTGAGTGACAGGTGCTCACGGCCGGCCAAAGCCAAAGATCAGGGAGAGCGGAAAATGTCTTTGCTTACGAGAGCTTACGTGTTTCTGAAATCTGCCACCGAAAGGCCAACAATAGCCTTCAGTCAGCGTTCAACACACACACCTGCACCAGATGTCAAACTACATCACCTGAAGAGGTTTACAGCACACATGACTTACTACTAACACAAAATGTCAGACTCTCAACAGAAAAGCACAAAGGAGATGGCAATCAAAGGATAAAGTTATGGCTCAGAGAAAGTAGACTCATGTAATATTGTTAAGAGTAAAAAAAAACATTTTCAAACTACACTGAAAAAAGTTTTGGTGTATGTCTTTGAAAAGTAAATTGCTAGTACATTTCACCAGTAATTTCACAAGAAACACTGAATTAAACAAGACTTAGTGCAGTTTTAAAAAAATGAAAAAGTATTTTCTTGTAAAACATACTTCAACAGTATAACATTATTATTATTTTTTAGTATTATTTATTCATTTGTTTGTTTTTTGTAGTTATAAAAGTGTCTGTGACTGATGGTTATAGACTGGCTTTGTTATCATTATTAGAGTTATGTCATTGCATTCGTTGTATGTGAATATACCTGTAATGCAGGACAAAATGATGGAAACAACTGGGAAGTTTATTATTAATGTAGGACAAGATTTTATGCTTACTCTTTTATGCTACACTATTGCTTATATATATATTGCTTAAAGACTGATGCTTTAGTGATTTTTGGTGGATATAAGTGTGAAACAAGTACTTTTTTTTTAACATTTAAAAAAAAATTATTCTTCTCACCAAGGGTGCATTTATTTGACCAAAATACAGTAAAAAATTATTTCAAATTAAAATAACAGTTCTCTATGTGAAAATACTGTAAGATGTAATTTTTTCCTGTGATCAAAGTTAGAATTTTCAGCATCATTACTCCAGCCTTCATTGCAGCTTAAATTATTCAAATATAACATCAACCGAAAAGTGGTTTGAGATTATGCTGATGTTTGCATATTTTAAGATATTTTTAGAAAATATTAAGCAGACAGTCTACTAATACTCTGATGACTTCTGGTTGACATGTAGCTGCAAACTCACTTACTGACTAAATCGAAAAATAAAGTGAAAATAACTGCCCCTTGCTTTGATTTGTTATCTATTGTTATCTATAAGTATTGGATTTGCTCACTTTGTAAGACTTTTTCTAATCTTATAGAAAGGCCTGGATTTGTCCAGAAACCTTTCTAGTAGTTTGCTGCCACTGTTATACCACATCTGTCTCTCTCTCTCTCTCATATAAACAGAAGAGTTGACTCTTTATATACGGGCCGAGCCTTTGTTAGGACTCCCAGCCGCCACCTCCCCTCTCCTCCCACTCGCTGTTTTACCTCTCCTCCCTCCCTCCCTCTCTCTCTCTCTCTCTCTCTCTCTCTCAACCTGCACAGACAGTTCTGAAAGTTTCCCATCACAGTGTTGGTGGGTTCATCTGACTCCTCTATAACAGAGCGGAGTCAGTCAGTGCGGGACAGACCACCTGGAAAACACACACTGGTTCACCTCACGCTGGATTCCCGTGTGCTGTGGTCTGCTTACTCCAGACAGGATCATCTCAGAGACGCTGAGGGACGTAATGCTGTTCACCTGGAGCGCTCATTGATTTGTTTGTTTGTGTTTGATCGCAGCCTGGAAACTCTGAGGAGACTCGCGCTCTGTCTGACAGGACAGAAGAGACTGAGACACAGGCATCATTGTGAGTACGTCTCTCTCCTGTTGCTCATCACAGGCTTTTGTTGTGGCTCGGAGGACTTGCTGGAATTCGGCTTTTCTCTCCAACATGTTGAACTGGTTTAAGTTAAAGCTGTGTCTCTTCTTCAGCATGGGCTGGGAGAAAACTCTGCTCGTGTAGACTCTTACCAAATACAGCATTGCACAAGATGTTCTTTACAATTTACTTAAAAAAATGTTTTTTTATATACTCTCTGGTGCTCATTGTTTGTCCAAAAGATTTTATGGGGTTTTTTTTGTTAATAGTTTGGAATCTTGTTTTTTGGCACTTGTTATGTGAACAAGCACACAAAAGTCATATGCATGATTCGAAAAAAAGGTTAAATGGTCCAGCAAGTCAAAAATGACCGCATTGGAAATTAAATTAATTTTATCTAGTGTAATGGTTTGGTGCTGCGCCTAAACTAAATCTCAATATAGCTTAATTTTTGAGATATCAACTTCAAATTTGGAACATGACTTGTTTAGATTCATGGCTTTGACTTTGGGGGAATATATAGTTCATATTCATTTTGAAAGTAGTATTTTTGTGCAATTTTCATCAACTTTTTTCCACATACTTTTTTTTACTTTTTCCACCTTAGCAATAAAGTGTCTTCATTAAAAAGAGACCAAACATAAGGCTGCGCTCCAAAGCAATCACGTTTAAGTTGGAATTTTATGCTCAAAATTGGTTAACATATAAACTATATGTGTGGAGCACCAGAGAGTGAAGAACTGTTTTTCTACTGTAACAGAAACCTTGGTTGCACTTTATTTTACAGTACATGTACTTACTTACAGTGTACCTACCT
The DNA here is from genome assembly GCA_032357425.1 of Enteromius argenteus. Classification (NCBI taxonomy): domain Eukaryota; kingdom Metazoa; phylum Chordata; class Actinopteri; order Cypriniformes; family Cyprinidae; genus Enteromius; species Enteromius argenteus. The sequence goes on along the minus strand of JAUCMR010000058.1, from coordinate 624,854 downwards.
AAGAAAGTTCTGGTAATACCTAGTAACTACATGGGGTAGGGTTAAGTTTAGGTTAGTACCTAGTTATTACCTAGTTATTGTAAGAAGTACATAGTATGAGAAACAAGACTGTAAAATACAGTGCTGCCGAAACCTTTATTTCTAAGAGTGTATTTAGTCATTCAAAGACTACACTGAACACTCTCAGAAATAAAGGTAGAAAAGCTGTCTCTGAGGTGGTATCTTTTCAAAAGGTACATGTTTTTACCTAAAAGGTCCATTTTGGTACCTTAAAGGTACATATTTGAACCTAATAGGTACAAAAGTGTACCTTTTGAAAAGGTACCTTCCCAGTGACAGCTTTTGCACCTTTATTTCTGAGAGTGTATGATTGAACAAATTCACCTACATCACAGAACATGCACACTTTAGATGAGCTGATCTGTGTGTGTGTGTGTGTGTGTGTGTGTGTGTGTGTTCAGGTCCAGTGAGGATGAGGATGTTGTGCTCTAGACGGGTTCTGCAGAAGTGGTTCTTCGCTCTCTTCTTACTGTGTTCTCCGGTTCCTCATCACGGCAGGCCCGTCGATGCCCTCAGCGGACGAATGTAAGTGTCTGTGCTGATTTCTGGGGCTTAGTCACCAAACGTTTTGCTAAAACACAGATGTTACTGTTGCTCTTAGAGCTGTACCTCTGAGTGAATGCAGTTCATCTGCACTGTTTGTGCAATAGACGTGTGTTCTTCTGAAGAGAAGTCAAGTCACTTTTACTTACATGGCATTTTATACCATTGTTTTAAATCAGCTTGTTAATGTTGCTAAATGAATCAGTTATGAAACAAATTCAATTATTTCAAATTTCCATTATTCAACACTTACTCTACTTTGGTTCAATGTTGATTCAGTTTAGTTCAATAATGTTGAAAAATTCATCAATTGCGAAACAAATTCTGCTATGAAGCTGCTCTACAGAAGACAATAGTGTCATATTTCAACACAAAGTTCAGTTCAATGTTTACTAATTCTGTTCAAAAACACTGTCCATGTGTGCAGAATTTGTCAATTATGAAACAAATACATCTTCAAGAGACAGTAGTGTTATTATTCAACTTAATTCAGATTCAGTGTGGTTTCAGTTCAGTGACAATTCTTCAGTTATGAAACAAGTTTAATTTCAAAAGTAATTTGTGCCATTATTTAATTAGTTCTCAGTTTAGAGTGTTGATGCCATACAGTTCAATAACAGTGTCCATCTTGCAAAATTCACCAGTTATGCAATAAATTCAATTTCAGAAAACAAAAGTGCCCTTATTAAGCACAGTTTATTTCAATGTCAACTGAAAAAAAAATCACTTATGAAACATTCAGCTCTAATATAGTTCCAGCAGCTCTACAGAAGTCATAATTCAGCTCAGTTCGATGATTCAGTTTAGTTAAAAAATGTGTCAGTGTCATACAATTAATCAATTATGAAACTAATTCAATTCAGTGCAATAAAAGCGCACTAATAATACGTGAACCTGGACCACAAAACCACAATATCCAAAAATACATTGTATGGGTCAAAATTGTAGATTTTTTTTAATACCAAAAATCATTAGGATTTTAATTTGCATCATGATATTTTGTACATTTCCTACAGTAAATATATCAAAACTAAATTTTTCATTTGTTATATGCATTGCTAAGAACTAAGAAAATTTTCTCAGTTTTTAGATTTTTTTGCACCCTCAAATTGAAGATTTTCAAATAGTTGTATCTCAGCCAAATAAACTGACTCTTATGACTGGTTTTGTGCTCCAGGGTCACATATCATTATTAGTGATCAAAATTTCGCCTCCATGGTAAAGCGGGTAAAACACCTGAATAAGTTCTCCCAGCTTATCTAGAGACCAGGTCCTCACAGGATCATTGCACGTGCGCGTGTTCTGAAGTGAATGTACAAATCTAGCGATTGTTGTCGCATGTGTGGCGTTTGGCTGTAACGTGCTGGAAAATGCTCGGGTTTGTCGATCGTGCCGGGAGGTGTTTTGATAGCCTGCGCCCACCTGCGTGTTTGCTCAGGGCTCGAGGGTGAGCGGGACGCGGGGCTCGAGGGAAACCGCCCAGACGCCCGGCGGGCCACCTGCTGCCCGCACAGAGATGCTTTTGTGACAGACGCTGTCCTCTGATAGCGAAGCGTGAGAGAGAGGCATGCAGCGAGAGAGAGATTGCTGATGCAAAGTTAGGCGGCAGCCCAAGTCAAACGGGCCTCTCCCGCTGGAGTATATTATGCCGAGCCGAGCAAACGCGCTTTTATGTCCTGTGAACCCCTCAGCAGGGCCCAGAATGCAAAACATGCTTCCACGGAGCTTTGGAAAGCCGCTCTCCCCCCGCTGTCTGCGATCCGCCTGCGCCTGCCAGGACCTCCCTCACTTCATATCGGCTTTTAATGATGTGAGCGTGTGGGTTTCTGAGACATCGTTCGCCCCTCGTCTGCTGCTTGTTGTGCACATACTTTGCTTTTGATCCTCTAAGGCAATGACTGTGACATTTTGTGCATGTTTGGGTGGGTTTACTTCAGCTATACACACATAAAAAAAGTTTTAATGCAATTGCAATGTCCCTGCATCAGCTAAAATGAATGAATTATAATGCAAATCCAAAAAGCTTTTATTTGGAGTTGCTTTATATAAATGCAATAAACACTTTTAGACCTTTAGGGTGATTTGAGACACTAATGCAATGGCTGTGACATTTTTATGCACATTATAGCATGTTTTTATGGGTTTCCTTCAGAGACATTTGGTATATGCATATAAAAAGAAAAATAAGGTAAATATTGTTCTAATGCAATGCTGTGCAATGGCACTAATTTAAATGTGCATAATAATAAATATAAATACAAAAAGGTTTTATTTGTAGAGTTAAATCAGTTGCTTTGCATAAATGCAACATGCACTGTGGTTTTGATCCTCTAGGGTGATTTGAGAAGCTAATGCAATGGCTGTGATGTTTTGTGGAGATAACAGCATGTTTTTTGTGGATTTGCATTAGAAACGGTTGCTTTGTGCACATAAAAATACTCAAAAAGAGAGCAAATTATGCTTTAATAGTGCATTGCAATGGCAATGTCCATGATTTGCAAGTCGCTCTGGATAAAGTGCTTTTCATTTAAAGTTAAATTATTTGATTTTTGCTTTTATAAGTCTATTGTAGTAGTAAGCTGTTTTTATTAATAGGGAGTATGGAAGACAGCAGCCACACACCAGTTAATAGATGATGAATTAGTTATTAAAACTATTATTCACTTCATTTGACAGTTGCTGTATAAAATTAAATGAAGTGTGCTATTGTAATTCATCAAAAATACACCAGGTTTGAAGCACATGATGATTTCTGATCCCTAAGCAAGTGAATGTCAGTGAGTTAGTGAGCGTAGCAGGGTTAGGCCTTGAGTTCGGGCTGATTTGATGATGTTTTGGCCTGTCGCTCTGATTAAACTTCTTCTAGGATGAGCTTAGCTTTGTTCAAAGGACAAAGTATCGCATAAATCCAGTCGCTGGCCAAACAACACAAGTTCCTCTTTCAGCAGCGCTCACTTTAGCGCTTTTATCGCAGTGATCTCACGGCACATCAGAAAGGGCGTTCACCCTTTATAACTAGCTAATGCTGACAAGTCCATCTGCTGTCCAGGACAATGCCTCCTACTGGAGTTTGAGTTGAACCCGAGCCAGCTGTGCCTGTGAAGATGAAACACACGGAGCCGGAGATCTTTCAGACCGCATGAGGGTGAAAGCAGGTCTCGCTCTCTCTCTCCTTTCAGCCTGTATTTTTAATTAAAGCAGCACAAAGCAGCAATTATCTTCAGGTATGCTAAAAAGGAACAGCTGGAAGGATGCCACACTAAGAGTTTTTTCTCCCGCTCGCTTTAGTGCTCCTCGTCTAGTGTTTAAAGTCAACTGAAACGAGTACAAGCGAAAAACAAGAGAGCTTTTGAAACCTGTTTGAATCAGTTTCTACAGGATAAAAAAACATTGTTATTACAGATAGCTAGAGGATAGATAGCTAGATAGATAGATAGATAGATGGTGGATGGATAATAGATAAATGGATGGATGGATGGATGGATGGATGGATGGATGGTGGGTGGATGGATGGATGGATGATGGATGGATGGATGGATGGATGATAGATAGATAGATAGATAGATAGATAGATAGATAGATAGATAGATAGATGCTGGATGGATGGATGATAGATAAATAGATGGATGGATGGATGGATGGATGGATAGATAGATAGATAGATGGATGATGGATGATGGATGATAGATAGATAGATGATGGATGGATGGATGATAGATAAATAGATAGATGATGGATGGATGGATGGATGGATGGATGGATGGATGATAGATGGATGGATGGTTGGATAGATAGATAGATGGATAGATGGATGATGGATGATAGATAAATAGATGGATGGATGGATGGATGGATGGATGGATGGATGATGGATGGATGGATGGATGGATGGTTAGATAGATAGATAGATGGATAGATAGATGGATAGATGGATGATGGATGATAGATAAATAGATAGAAGATGGATGGATGGATGATAGATGGATGGATGGACGGATGGACGGATGGACAGATGGATGGATGGTTGGATAGATAGATAGATAGATAGAAGATGGATGGATGGATTGATGATAGATAAATAGATGGATGGATGGATGGATGGATGGATGGTTGGATAGATAGATAGATAGATGGATAGATGGATGATAGATAAATAGATAGATGATGGATGGATGGATGATAGATAAATAGATAGATTGACAGATAGATAGAGCATTAGAATTATAGAATGACAGATGGATGGCTAGACGGACGGACGGATGGACAGATAGAGGATGGATAATAGATAGACAGATAGATATATAGATAGATGGATAGATAGGCAGATAGACAGATAGACAGATGGATATGGTGTGAGTGTTTCCTCAGACTCTCAGACTCTGGTGCTGGTGTTTCAAGGGAAAGGTTTGCTCTCTCAGGACGTTTCTCGCTCATAAATCTGTCGCAGTACATTAAGAAAATAATAAGAGGTGACAGAGAAGAGAAGAACACAAGCTGCCAGGAGGCACAGTGTTATTTAGGAGCCACCCGAGAGGAATAAAGCCACTTTCCAAAGAAAGAAAAAGTCCTCGTTCCAGGGCCTGGCAGGGACTGATCTCACGGATGGGTTTAACCAGCCTGGAAACAAGAGCTGTTTGTGTGGAGAGTCTCCAGAAGATGAAGAACAGAGCCATTTACCTGCTTCTACAGACTCACTATCACCTGAGCTTCAGACAGAAGAGGCAGAGGATGGAGGAGAGTGTTCGGTGTTATTCATGCTCCTAGACATCAAGACTGTGACTAAGACCTACACTGATAATCAATCAATCTGTCAGTTATCAACAGAGCACTTTCATTTATTTTCTGTTATTGTGCGAGACAGATTCATTAGCTGTTCAATAACTGGAATAACAACATTTAGTAAACAGTAAAAACATTTTATTTGATATTTAATATTTAAAGTCAATATTTGATATTTAAAGTAAAATAATATATACAGTAAAATAATAGCCAGTTTTTGAACCAGCACAATGTACAGTAAAAAAAAAGAAAGTGGAATTTTATATATTGATGTATTGTATATTATTATATTTTATATATTAATTAATTATATATATTAATCGCGATATATATATATATATAAATACACACACTTACATGTATATATTTAATTTATTTTTATATATTAAATATATTTATATATAATACAAATTATATGAATATAAATATATACATTTAAATATTTACAAAATATATACATGGTGTGTGTGTTTTTATATATACATAATAAAAAAGATATAAAATATAATTAATCATTGGACAGCACTAATATTATTACACTATATATATATATATATATAATTTTATGTTTATTTATATTTTGTTACATTAAAAATAATGTGTATAAGTACTAATGTAATATGATGAGCTAACATGTTCTCCTTAAAATAGCTACTACTGTAAAATATATTTTTTTATGTGCAGAACAAATAAAATAGTACTGATTTTTTTTACTGATATTTTTTAGACTATATTCATTATCAGTGTTTTTATTAGTAATTCCAGCCCTAGTCATCATTCCAGAGTGAAAATTTTTCAGATGAAAGGTTTGCTGTGTGTGTCCTGATCTGACCAGGCCTCGGTGCTGCCCTCTTGTGTTCACGCCGTTTGAACCGAGCAACTGCTGGATATTTTCAAACAGCTCTGATTTATGCTTTAATTTGGCTGTGAGATATGTGTAATTGTTTCAAGACATTTGGACGGAACCGAGCATCCAGAAGTGCACACGGTAGCAGAGAGCCGTGCGTCTGACGGGACGGCCCGAGAAACAATGGCACCATTAATTAGAGTTATTGCGCCGAGTGCTTCATCGGCTCGACCTGTGATTATTGGCTGTTGCCGCTCTCGAATCGTGTCAGTTTTGATGTAGTATGTTTAGAAGTGGAGAAGCTTCACATCAGCACTCCTTCTGGTTTGTTTGGGTTCGACGCAGGATCTGGAAGCGTCGGGCAACGGCGAGGTACTGGATCAGGGCCAGACCTTCTCAAACTCCTGGATTTAACTAAAAACACATTGAACAGGGGCTCACTGATCACAGACTGGATTTAGGTTAAAGGCACTGAGTGTGTGTGTGTGTAGAGCTAATAAGATTGCAGCAAACAGAATGAGCTATAGAGGAGACACACACATTGATCTGTGAAACTGAGGCACATATTTACACACATTCAGTCAGTGACGCTGAAGTCACAGGTTCAAACACAAGCCTGACTGCATCAAATCACTTTATTATTGTGATCCTGAAAAAAAAACCTTAAAAATCCTTAAAATGATTAATTTTCTTGAAACTATTAAACTATAAATGATAAATTTTACAAGCTATTAAAAACTGATTCATCTTGTTTACAAATGTATTTTTCTCCTTTAATGTCAAATAATATATATATATATATATATATATATTTATTTATTTTTTTTAATGTTAGGCACTAATTTGTATATGCCTTAAAGAATAATTAAATGCAATTTGCCATTTTTTAATTTGAAAAATTATATTTCTAACTTTATTTTAATATTTTATTGTATTACTTATT
>JAUCMR010000058.1:582955-609034 GCA_032357425.1 Enteromius argenteus | reverse complement strand
TAATCTAATAAATGCAGCCTTGATGAGCAGAAGAAACATCTTTAAAAACCATTAAATATCTTACTGACCCCAAATTTCTGAACGGTAGTCTATATTCGTAGCCTAACCTAAATGTGCAATTTTTCCATACTCATTTTTGGGGGGAAATGACATTTTTATGGTACAAAATGTTTTCTTTGGGGTTAGTCTGTAGTATATAGAGAGTTATATAAAAATGATACGTCCTCCTCAATCGTATACGTAAAGAGTGCGCGCGCGCGTTGAAGTTCTTCCTGTTCTCGTGCCCTGCACATCCGGTCGGCCCGACACGCCGCTGTTGAATCTGTTACATGCGCACTGAGTCGCTTGAGCTGGGCGGATGATGATGGAGCGGTAAAGTTCACGGTAAGGTGCGGTAAACTTTTCCTTATCCACACATTTACACGGTCGTGGCATGTTTTATTCATTTATATGAAAGTTCCGCGCGAGTCTTTTGTCTGACAGCGCGCGCGGCGTCATCATCTTCACATTCACAACAATCTTATCCGGCCGATTAAGCCGATAACTCGCTAAACTACCCACGTGTGTTGGGGTAAACCCACTCGCGCGCGTCGGTTGTGTATTTCGGTTGCCGTACGACAGGTTTTGTCGTTATTTCGGCGCGTTTTCTCAGTCTGTCACGCCACGTTCGCTGTGATTCGGCGCGCGCGTGACACGCTAGTCGGCTAAGCAGCGCGAGCGCGCAGGAATAAGTCGGTTATTTTGACAATACGAGATCGTAGTCTCGAGTTAAGCGACTATCTTGGGTAAATATAATTGTATGGTACGAATGTAATAGTGTTTTTGGGTTGGCGGGTGATAAGGAGTTGATTAAGCTCACTATTGGGCCCGTGTTGCATCAGAAAAAGTACTGTGTTACAGAAGTCCTGTCAGATGATGATAATAGATTACTATAGTAGTTACACTTAAAGGACACTATATAACTGCCATGATGCGTGTCAAAGCACTGTGATACGTCCTAAAAGCATTATGCAAGGATATTTTGACGCTTGTATTTGTGGGCACACAGTGAAGGAGAGGAAGAATGAGTCAGTCGTGCTGAAAGAGAGCTGATTCAGCATGTGTGTGTTTGTTTGGCCACTTATCAGTTGTACTGATGAGGTCATTTGAAAAATGTCCATGCATATTGATGTTGAATTGCGTAATAATCAAACAGCTCATTGTCAAGGCTCTTTGTTTTGATTCATTCTAAATAATGATATCTAAAGCTGGCTTTAGACAGATGAGTTAAAGCTGCTCAAAAGGCTGCTTAGCCCTAGTGTCATGCTGTGTAAATACATGTATGCCACTTCTGAGCAGCGTTAAAAAGTCTGTGTCAAGGACACCTAAAAGCCACTTCTGTGCTGTGTAAAGATGATGGTATGACATTTGCATGGATGTATGACCTGAAACAGTCACATTTCAGTGTCTCTTATATTCAGTGTATTACTTTGTAATTACGATGTTATTACGTCACACACAAAAACCTATGTAAATGGTGTATGTTGATCAGAATGAATATGTTGAACTGTTTACTTGTTGTATGAGTTGTTAACTTGCCTATTGTTAATGACTTATATAGCCATTCGTTTGTATTCTGTATATCAGTATCAGCCATTGGTCATTCTGCTGTCTAGTTTTATCAGTATACCAATTATCAGTCAAACACTTTTTTCCCTTTGTAATAGTTTATTTACATTATTATTATTGTGAGTACTGGAAGTCTGATTCATGTTTATGTGGATGACTGTGTCTCTCTCAGATGTGTGTGTCCTGTTTGGAGATTTGGGATAAACTGATCGAGGACAGCAGCTAACCCACGTATGGCCTGCGAGTCGGCGTTACCTGCCATCATGGACGAGCAGGCCCTCATGGGACTGAACCCCAACGCCGATGCCTGCTACAGGCAGAGGGTGAGCACAAAATACTAGGTCATCCCAATGAGTGGCATGCAAAAACTCACACACACACTTAATTCATTAACACACAGACAATTTGTTATTGCATGCAATCTTTGTCTGCAGTATTCAGATGCACATCATTCACAAACTCTTCATTTATAGATATATAGCTAATACTTTCAGTGCATCATAGAGTAATTCAAACACATTCTTGACTTACGTTCTCTGTGTGTTTTCAGGCACTGGCATATTTTGAGCAGTTGAAAGAGTCTCTGGATGGATGGGAGGTGTGTGCTGAAGCCCTGGCTAAAGGAGTTTACAGGTGAAACAGACTTCAGCAGAGCATGAAATAGCTAAATCTGGTGTATTTATGTATGTGAGATTATAGCAGGCCTTGCTGCTTCATAATATTGATTTATGCAATCTGTGTGTGTTTCTCTGTCAGTGACGATCATGTGAAGTTCTTCTGCTTTCAAGTCCTGGAGCACCAGATCAAATTCAGGTATCACTGAGTCTTTTGAACTCAGAAAATTAAAAAGTGCTCGAACTGAAAAAATTATCCTTAAATGCAACATCAGTTGACTTGGGCATAGTGCACAAATGTTAAATTTTTTGTTATGATATGATATTTTGATTAAACATTGTAAGGTAAAAAAAGTGTGTTAACTTTAACATCTACAAAGTGCATTTAGAAAAAATATAAGGTGAATTTTAATGTCAAGCTGACTTTAAACCTTGAAAACAAAGAGAATGATTTGTATTTAAAGGGAGACTGTGTCAGTCACGTGCTTAACATTAGGTAATTAATATAGAATTAAATACCATAACTAATTAGAATTGGCTCTAAAATGAACAGCTCTTGGTCTAGGTTCGCTTTTATTAAAACATGCCTAAATTGTCAATGAAACCTTAATTTCAACATGTTTCTGGTGTCATTAATTTTGTTGTTTTAGCTTTGCAAAACCAGTCGTTTATGCTATTTGATAAGCATAAAAAAATAAGATTACATTTTTTGTGCAGTTTTTAAAATTGCTGTGTTTTGCAGACATGGGTCGCTCAGTGCAGCTCAACAGCTGCTGATCCGAGAGACCCTGATGAAATGGTTGCAGGCTCAGGTTAGTGCTGTTTACCTTTTCATTAATATTTATGTGAATGCCAAAAAAACCCAAACTGCATGTGCATTTAAAATATGACTTTCTGTCTGCATGTATTTGCATGTTTGTCCAGTTGATGAATGTGCATCCAGAGAAGCCTTTCATCAGGAATAAGGCCGCGCAGGTTTTGGCACTGACATTTGTGATGGAGTATCTGACATTTTGGCCCAAGTTCTTCTTCGACATACTCAATCTGGTGGGACTGAATCCGAACGGTGTTGACATTTACCTGCGCACGCTGATGGCTATCGACGCAGAGGTGGTTGATCGGGACATCCTGCACAGTCCCGAGGTAAAACCTGCCCGACTCAAGGAGAAAAGTGTTTTCTTCTCCCGTAATGCCGTTAAAATGTCTCTCTCTGTGCTGCCTCAGGAGACACGCAGAAACACTCTGATTAAGGACGGCATGCGCGAGCAGTGCATCCCGGCGCTGGTCGAGTCCTGGTTCCAGATCCTTCAGACGTACCAGCATTCCCACAGTGAGCTGACCTGCCAGTGTCTGGAGGTGGTGGGAGCATACGTGTCCTGGATCGACCTCAACCTCATCGCCAACGACAGGTCAGAGCAGCTCTGATGAAGGTCAGGCATATGTGACCCTGGAGCACGAAAGCAGTCAATAAGCAGCACCAGGGTTGTGACGATTAAGTGGCGTGTAATAACACGTGGGGAGGGGGTCCTTTGAGTTTTCCGTCGTTTCCTCGCTTTCCTTCCCTTTTAAATAGCCTAGTTTTAAAAAAGAACCGTGCACATTTTACTTTCACTCTTACGTTGGCGGCAGATCCACATCAATTACTTGAATTCAATTCAAGCAACAACAACATACAGTGTAGAACGTAGAGCTTTTATTAACAAAATGAATAAAAATACACCATGCTATATGCCTAATATAACATAACAAATAACTTACACAAAGTTTAAACGGGTATACAAAACTAAATGATGGCAGAAGTCAACAGGCTTTTCAAAATCCCAAATATTTTAACAGGTGCTTTTGCATTTCGTTTTAAAACTCTTCCGTCATCGTCTTGTCTTTTTCACCTCATTCTTCTCTCCCTAGTGATAAATGAAGTCTGTGCGCGACTGTCATTCGTTCGATGCGCTGCATTGAGCAGCCACGTTCAGTTTTAACTGTCTGTTCTCTCACTGAACTAAGTAATGTTTATTATTATAAAAAAAAAATCTAAACAACGGTGTGGGATGGTGTCACGGTGGCCAAGTGACAACCGGTGTTGTGGCTTATCACCGCCAAACACCGTCTATCGCAGAAAGCCCAAGCAGCACAGGTATATTTGTAGCAATTGCCAATTGCAATACATTGCACGAGGCTAAATGATACATTTTTCTTTTATCCCAAAAATCATTAAAATATTCATAAAGATTATGTTCCATTATGAAAATTACATTAAAACAAAAAAAAATTTTGATTAGTGGTGTGCATTGCCAAGAACTTTGGACATTTTTAAAGACAGTTTTCTCGATATTTTGATTATTTTTTTGACCCTCAGACTCCAGGGACCGTATTCACAAAACCTAAAAGGCTAAAAGTAGATTATAATTCGCCAGTTTAGAAGAAAATCTTAAATAATGGGCATGTCAGTCCTAAATTTAGGACTCCTAAAGCGATAAACTGCTCGTCCTTAGCGCTAAAACTAGCTTCTAAATCTGTTAAACGTTAGGAATAGTGAAGACGACTCCTAAGTCACTAACTAACCTAAAATGGCTGTTTGCATCAGAACATAAACATTTTAGATACATTTGACGATAATGAGCTTTTAAAAAGGTATCGCCTTTGGTTTCGGAGGTTATACCAACTCCAAATTTTCTTTTGATTATATCATTATTTTTATTAACCAGTTAGATAAGAAGTAACGGTTATCTTGCATTCAATTTGGTTTTCTTTTTTGTTTGCATGTCTTACTATCAGCCACGATTATTCTACTGTTAATTAATGCATAATTCCTATGCAGCAAATTAAGAATTTGAGGAAAAGCTCAGTTAATAGTTAACAAGTATTCGTCCTATCCTAACAAACCATAATTAATGAATAGCTTATTTTTCCAGCTTTCAGATGATGTATAAATCTAAAAAAAGATTAATCCTCCTGATTGGTTTTGTGCTTCAGGGTCACATCTGTGACTCACGCAGATATATCGTCCGACTGACTCCAGTGACCTTCCCTGAGCTTCCTGTCTGTTTATGTGACAGCTCTGTGTGTGTTTGTGTAGGTTTGTGAATTTGCTGCTCAGCCACATGTCCATGGAGGAGCTGCGTGAGGAGGCGTGCGACTGTCTGTTTGAGATCGTCAATAAGGGCATGGATCCTGTTGACAAAACCAAGCTGGTGGAGTCTCTGTGTCAGGTGCTGCAGTCCGCTGGGTTCTTCAATATCGAGCAGGTGTGTGAACTGTTCTGGAAAGTGTTCATCTCATCAAAAAACCCTTTCAGGAACTTCAAATCCAATTCTTTGGCATTACAAAGAAAGTACATTTTTTATTTTATTAGTCATTTTTTTTATTTTACAGTACAATATTGTAATTATATTCTTTAATAGTTATTTTAAATTGCTCAAAAACAGTGGCAATTTGGCCTGTAAAGTAAAAAAAAAAAATTGTATGCCACTTTCTCACTGTTTCTTGACCACTTAAGTATCACTAAAAAAAAAAAAAAAAAAATTATTATTATTATAGTTTTATTTAGTGCTGGGCAACAATTAATCACATCCAAAATATATACATTTTTTGTAAACATACTGTATGTGGGTGTGTACTGTTTTGTTATTGTTTATTATGTATATATAAAGAAATACATGTGCATGTATATGTTTAAGAAAAATGTTATGCTTGTATATTAAATGTTTATATAATATAAATTATAGGAATATTAATATGTACATGTAAATACATGTGAATGTTTTCCAAATATATACTGCATGTGTGTCTTTTTATTTATTTATTTATATATATATATGTATGTATATAAAAAATGTATGTATTAAATATATTATATACATCTATTATATAAACAAAAACATTTATTTTGGATACCAAGCACTAGTTTTATTGTAAACAGAATAAGAAATATTGTAATATTTGTTCAATTACAATCGCACTAAGCCATATCGTGATACTTGTTTAGCTGTATCTCAAGTTGCATGTTAATCTTAAGACTGAGCACTGATTTGTCATCTGTCACGCCCATCAGGAGGAGGATGTGGATTTTCTGGCGAAGTTCTCTCGGTTGGTTAACGGGATGGGTCAGTCTCTGGTGCTGAGCTGGACTAAACTCAGTAAGATGGGAGATGTCAAGGTTTCAGCGGAACCGCTGCGTGCCGTGGAGGCCAAGGTTCCTCTGATGCTGCAGCTGCTAATTCATGAAGATGACGATATTTCAGCCAACATCGTGGGCTTCTGTTATGACTACCTGCATGTTCTCAAACAGGTACACATGCTAAACTCTTGTTTTGAGACTGACAGATGATCTACCCACGATTCTCGTCTTTAACTTCCTGTGTGTTTGTGTTTTTCAGCTTCCAGCTCTCAACGAGCAGCAGAAAAGCAACGTGGAGGTACAGCAGCATCATCAGGCTCATATCTCAGCTGCACGAGTGTAAATTAATGCTGTTGTTTATGATTGTTGTTGTCTTGCTAACAGGCGATCATGCTGGCTGTGATGAACAAACTCAAGTACGATGATGAGTATAACTTTGAAAATGAGGTCAGTGTGGAAAGTGGCTGTTTTTATTTTATTTTTTTATGCTTTGGCAATTTAAATGTACAGTGTTTATTTGTGCCAACAAAGTGTTGTTGTCATTATTATTTTAGAGCCATAATGATATACAAACTATTAAAATTCAAACTAAATTATTACTTAATTGTAACAATAGTAACATTTCACTGTAAATAAAGGAACAGAGTATTTTAAGAAAAATATATTTAAAAAACACTATAAATTTTATATTTATTATATCATGATCAAGTAATTATATTTATTTATAATTAAAATCTTAAATCATCACATTTTTATTTTGATAAATGAGCAGAACTGGGGTGCATTTCATAAAACCATTGTTAGCTAACTATGGTCATTAGTTCTATTTGAATTCTATTATGTATACAACTTTAAAGTTTTAGATTTTAAGTCTTTCTTGACTTACAGCATTTTATTAAACTCCTGCTTTTGTTTTTTTTGTTTTTTTACATTAAGACACATAGGACTACGTGATATGACTACATGATTTATATGTCCTCTGAATAAATTGCTGTATGGTTTAAGAAAAATCACCTTTAAAGTTGTCCAAATGAAGTCCTTAGCTATGCATGTTACTAATCAAAAATTAAGTTTTCATGTATTAATAGTAGGAAATTTAATTCTTCAATGGCTTTACTTAATATCGTAATGATTTTTGGCAAAAAAGACAAATGTATAATATTGACCCATGTGTTGTTGGCTATTGCTACAAATATACCTGTGCTGTTGATGATGTCTTCTGTGCTCCAGGCTCACATATAAAATAATTGAATTATTTAGTGAAATAAAAACTGCAGGAAGGCCTTAAAAAGTCTTTTTATTTGTTTATTTGAACTTTTCGTTTAAAATATGGGAAATTGGTTGGTACATGTTGCATTCCCAAATTCACGTTAAATCGAATTTTACAATCAAATCATATTGTGATTGATTTTATGATAAATCGTTCATCCCTAATCTACAGTCTAGTCTGTGTTTCTCTCAGGGCGAGGATGAGGCCATGTTTGTCGAGTACAGGAAACAGTTAAAGATGTTGCTGGACCGACTGGCTCAAGTCTCTCCTGAGCTTCTGCTGGAGGCTGTGCACAGAGTCTTCAACGCCACCATGCAGTAAGAGACAAACCTGCACAGAACTCTGGGAAATTTCATAGAAAAGAGTGTTTTCCTTGTTCCTCGGAAATGACAGTTTGACCCTTTGTTGTTAAGCACTCGTAGACTCCACAAACCTGCAAAACGAGTTGTTCAGATGTCTTCACGGTTATGACATCACTTCCCTGAGCTTGTGTGAGATGTGGGTCAATATCCCTGTAGGTGTCCTGTACATAACTCTTTTGATGATAATTTAAAGGTGCTGTATGTAGGATTTAACTAAGTATTGCAGTCCAAATTCAAAATATTGAAGAGGGTAATTTCACCCGGCCCCTCATCCTTAGACTTGGCATGCAAAAACATCCAAATATTAGAGTTTCTCTAAAAACACATGGTTTACATAAAATCATTTATGTATTTATAATTTGAAATAACCCTGTTTATTTGTATACCTTTCAGAAAATATAATTTGCACTTTAATTTTGCAATGAAAACATTTAACAGTAATATATATGTCCATGACAGGGTGGACATGTTTTATGATTTATGCTTTGAATAATAGCCCATAATTATCAAAAAAAAAAAAAAATGTGGGAGCTCAGCTAATATGTTTCTGTAGTGCTTGAGTGTCTAATGTTTGACATGAAAAGTGAATGGGAAGTTAAAACCAAACGTTTTGAGTATTGTGAGGGTTGGAAGGCACTCTGTGGTGATATTGAGCACATTTAACCATTTTATAATTATAAACTGCAAAGCTCACCTAAAGATATATTTTCACTGATTTGTGTGTGTGCAGGAACTGGCAGACGGTGCAGTTCATGGAGGTGGAGGTGGCCATCAGGCTGCTGTATATGCTGGGTGAAGCTCTTCCTGCGTCTCATGGAGCACATTTCTCTGGAGACACCACGAAAACCAGCACGCTGCAGTCCATGATGAGAACTGTGAGAAGAACATTCGCCGTTTCTCTCTAAAGCTTTCTTACATTTACATGTAGTCATTTAGCAGACACTTTTATTTAATGAGGACAGTGAAGGCAATTACAACAACAGAGCAGTGATATGCAAGCGCACATAATATACTATGCATACACACACACACACGAGTCAAAGACGTTCTACATCAAAAGAAATTGACAAAAGTGATTTTATGTCCATAGAAAGCACATTAAATGCAAGTAAATTGTCTACTTTTAAGGTTTCAGATATGTTTCTGGATAAATGTCAAAATTTTGATGAAATTGTTACTTTGTCATTCAGTGTAACACTTATATATATATATATATATATATATATATATATATATGTAAAAATTCAAACAACATGCTTTTTCTGACCTTTACATATTAAAACATAAAGGTACATTATTGGGTTTTTAAATGAGGGCTAAACCTATGATAGTGGCAAATTTTACAAATGTAAAATTGCAACTAATTAGTATTTGGGGTGAAAGTAATTATTCTTTAAATATGTCATAATTTATGCCTGACAAGATTGTTACACTGAATGACGTGTTAGTGAGCGTCTTCTGTAAATCGGGAAGATTTAGGTTTTTTTTTTTTTTGCTCAGGAAAAACAAGGAAAAAATACAATTCAATTAAAATTTTTCTTTTTGTTTTCAAAACAAGAATTGGTAACACTTTATTTTACGGTTACACATATTAGTTGTTTATAAGCGTGCATATTACTCGAATGTTAGCCATTTAATAATGCTAATTAAGCACATGTTAATACCTTACCTCTAAGTGCCTAATACCTAAATTTAACAACTAACCCACTAACTATTAATAAGCAGCAAATTAAGAATTTGAGGAAAAATTCATAGTTAATAGTTAAATAATACCCAACAGTTTCTGAACAGTGTATTATACTTAGTTTTCATGCTTACACCCTTGCAAAAATCTGTCTCTGCACAAAATAACGTACATGGTGTGTGTGTGTGTAGCTGATCTCCTGTGGCGTGAGCGAGTATCAGCATTCCTCTGTGACTCTGGAGTTCTTCGAGACTGTTGTTCGTTATGATAAGTTCTTCCTGGTCGAGCCGCAGCACATTCCTAGTGTTTTGGTGAGTGTTTGAAGCCTGTTTCTCTGAATAATTTCACTCAGTTGCTTTTGTGTGTCACTCATAGTTTAATCACTTTTAAGATGCAGTCAGATTAAGTTTGACTATTAAAAGCTGCTGTGTGTTTGGTTTAGATGGCATTTTTAGACCACCGTGGTCTGAGGCACAGCAGTCCGAAGGTGCGCAGTCGAGTGGCTTATCTGTTCTCACGCTTCATCAAAACCCTGCAGTGAGTTACTCTACAGCACACACAATATTATTAGCATTATCTTTATTTACTCTTTATTTGTTCTTTTTCTTAGAAGGCTGTCAGTCAAACACATACAGAAAAGCTGTTATCAAAGCTAACATTGAGAATAGATCTAGTATAACATTAAAACTCTCTATTTTGAATATTTGCTTCATAGCAATCTTTTAAAAAAAGTTCTATGAATAAATACTAATGCCTTTATTAAATGTTTTTTTTATTCCTTTTCTAAAAATGAGTAACTATTGCATCAAAAGCGTTTTTAACATTTAATAGACCTAAACCGCAAGTTATCAATTTGTTTTATTAACAATGACGCGACATTAGAAAACCTTTTAGTTTGTCATTTTTTTAATATAATTTTTACGTTTTAATTTTTAACATTAATTATTAATAACTGAAATAGTTTTTTTTTGTAATAACTTTTATATTAAATAATTTAATGTTCTGCAACTTAATAAATTTTATAACTTGAAGTTAAATATATGCATTAAAAAAACATTCAATTCAATTTGTTTCTATGTATTTATATATAGTTCTTATAATGCTTTTTATAACCTGGCATTATTACACTTTTGGTTGGCTTTGACAAACTGGATTTGTAATTAACTGAGGATATAAGTGTTGGCTAAATGCATAAATGTAAATTTAAATAAAATAATTTCTTGGTTCATGCATCCAAATATTTTTTTTCAGGATTCTTTGATGAATAAAAAGTTATAAAGAACAGCATTTATTAAAAATAACTTTTCTAACAATATAAATCTTTGCCATCACTTCTTATCAATTTAACACATCCTAGCTGAATAAAAGTTTTAATTAATAATAAAAAAAAATTCTGACCCCAAACTTTATAATGGTAGTGTATATTGTTAGAAAGGATTTCTATAATGTTGTTTTCTTGTTTATTTTCTCAGTAAACACATGAATGCGTTCATCGAGGACATACTCAGCAGAATACAGGACCTGTTAGAGCTCGCTCCACCGGTAACGGCTCATAAAACTCGTATGAAGCAGCATGTAGATCAGCCCTAAACGCAGCTTGTGTGATCGCTTGCCTCTCTTCGTGTGTCCAGGAGAACGGTTTTCCAGCGCTGCTGAGCAATGATGATCAGCTGTTCATGTTTGAGACGGCTGGCATGCTGATCGTGAACGGAGAGAGTCCGGCCGAGCGTAAGCAGGCTCTGATGCGCAGTCTCCTGACGCCGCTGATGGAGGCCTTCCGCATGCTGCTCGCAAAACTACCGCAGGAGGCCGATGAAGAGAGACAGGTGGTGCTGGCCGACTGTCTGAGTCACGCCGTGGGATTCGCCAGGTAACACTGAACAACATGAAGAGGAAGTAGATGATGTGTTGAACCGGCTTGAGTCACTTTTAAAGCCACAAACCACCATAGGTTAATGGGCTAAATACTTTAACCTAGTTAATTAATCATAGTGCGTTAAGAGTGCATTGTTATATTTAAATGTGACCCAGTCTTGAGTGTCAATTTTGTATAAATTGAGATTTATACATCATCTGAAAACTGAATACATAAGCTCTCCATTGATGTATGAGGACAATATTTGGCCAAGATGCAACTATCTGAAAATCTGAGGGTGCAAATTGTAAATACTTTCAAATAAATGCATATTACTAATCAAAAATTAAGTTTTGATACGCTTACAGTAGGAAATTTATAGTTTCTTCATGGAACATGAATATATAGCCATTGTTGCTGGCATGGCGTTAAATCATAAATAAATATAGTAAAGTGTTATGACTTAAAATATTAAAAACGTAAGTTTAAAAATGCAAAAATATTTTTAAAAATATATATAAAACTACGTCTATTTCAGAGGCAACATTTTTCTGTTTTGTTAAGTGTTACTTGGTTTATTAAAATAACTACATAAAACCGGAAAAAATGAACTATATAGACATTTAAAAACAATAACAAATAAAAAAAAATAAGAAAAATTAACATGAAACCAAAAAATATACAAAATACAATTAAAATGATATCTTAATGATAGTAAAACACTAACCTAAAAAAAAAAACAATGGTGTTTTGCCTGTTATTTGCTCTTATAATGAGTTAAAAAAGCTTGACCAAATGAAGCAGTTGTAATCATTGTGTGGTGGTGTGTTGCTCTTCCTCAGTCGCACCAGCAAGGCATTCAGTAACAAGCAGACGGTGAAGCAGTGCGGCTGCTCTGAGGTGTATCTGGACTGTCTGCAGGCCTTTCTTCCAGCGCTCAGCTGTCCGGTCCAGAGAGGGCCGCTGCGCAGCGCGGTACGCTCCTTCCTCCACCGTATGATCATCTGTCTGGAGGAAGAGGTGCTGCCCTTTATTCCAGCTGCCTCGCAGCACATGCTGAAGGACTGCGAGCCCAAAGACCTGCAGGAGTTCATCCCGCTCATTAGTCAGATCACCGCCAAGTTTAAGGTGCGTTCATCAGAATCAAACGGTTTATAGTAAACGCTGCTCTGCATAAACTCCTGTACATCTGATCCGAGTTTGATCAGTTAAAGGCACTGTATGTACATAGCTGTTTCTCTGAAAAATAATTCTCTAGCCAATAATTCTACTCTGACATGTGCGTTCCAGGGCAGAATGTCTTTGTTTTTGCAGTCCCCATTTTAACTGCTAGCTGTCAATCTTACATATTTATACATTTGGAAATACAAAATCTTTAATGCTTAGCGTGTATCAGCAAAAGAGAAGTTTAAGGTTTGTGTTGTAGGTTTGTTTTTATTTTACAGTGAATTTTATTTTTTATATATATATATAATGTGTGTGTGTAATTTTTTTTATAATTACCTTTTATTATATATTTTTTTAACTATTGATATTTTTTTCTTGTATAATGAAATTTGTTTTTAGTAATTATTTAGTAGTTATACATTTTATAATATTTATAGTTTTAATATTATATGTGATGTAATTTATTGTCATTTATTATTATTATTTATTATTAAGTTGTTCATATTTATATATAATCACACAATTTGTGCAGCCCCACAAACAAGCTCAGCTTGGCATTTAATAAATAAAAAGGCCTGTGTACTCTGTCTCTCCCAGAACCAGGTGTCTCCTTTCCTTCAGGAGGTCTTCATGCCTCTAGTGATGGCCATATTCGAGGTGTTGTCTCGTCCGGCGGAGGAGAATGACCAGACGGCTGCCTTAGAGAAGCAGATGCTGAGAAGAAGCTACTTCAGTTTCATTCAGACCATCGCCAGCAGCGGCATGAATGAGGTCATGGCCAGTCAGGGTGAGTTCAGTTTAGAAAGACTGCAAACCTGTGCCTGGAAACATGAACTGACTTTATGGTGCTGTTTGGCAGGAGCTGAGAATATCGAGCGTGTGCTGTTCACCATCATCCAGGGAGCTGTGGACTTCCCAGACCCCATCGCCCAGAAAACCTGCTTCATCATCCTGTCCAGACTCGTCGAACTCTGGGGTACAGCACAGCAGCATCTAGACTTCTAATATGGGTTATCCTTAACTAAAGCTTAACAATACTTTCATAATTTTCATAATTTCATTAAACCATTAAAATGACATGGAGAAAAACTGAAATTGAAGTTTTTACAGGCCTTTTTAAAACATTCAATATTTTTGATTACAAACATTTATCCATTAAACTAAAGCTTAACAATACAATGAAATAAAATACAATATTAGGTTCAAACTTAAACCAAGTAAAAACTTGCCTTGGCAACTACATGAAATATATTTATTTTTTATTAACTGGAAATAGTAATTAAAACTTAAAATGAAAATGGACTAAATATAAAAGTTAATTCAAAATATTAACTTAATTAGTGTATAATAGTATATATGTAATTCTAAAATAACACTATAAGCATGTTAAGCTTCTAGGCTTTTAATAAGGGTGGTTATTAAAAATATTAAAATGTTTTTGTTAATTGAAATAAAACTGAAATAACACAATGTAAATATTAGGTGAAAAGTTCAAATAAACTGACAACTAAAGGAAATAATAATAAAAAAAAAAATGTAAATAAGTGTAATAAAGCTAAATATTAATCCAAAAATAAAAGCACACAATTATTACAAATTAATTTACATTAAAAGTAAAATTAAAAGCTAATTCAAAATATTATAAAATGTTAAAATGTTATTCTTCAGGCAACTTCAAGACTTTTAATATGGGTTGTTATCATGAAACTGTTCAAATAATTTTGGTAAAATAGCAGTTGAGCTAAAGCTTTAATTAAAATAATTTAAACCTAAATAATTAAAAAAGAAGACTGGCAGAACTGATAAAAGGACATCAAATTATTAAAAACTGAAATTAAAATTAAAATACTTAAAAAAACACTGCTTTTATTACCATCTCTCTCTCTCAGGTGGAAAAGACGGTTTGGTGGGATTTCCAGATTTCATCTATAAGCATATCGTCCCAGCATGCTTCATGGCCCCTCTGAAACCAACCTTTGACCTTTCAGATGCCCAGACCGTTCTGGTACGTCAGTCGAGGCTTTCATAAACAGTTCTCTTTAAATGTCTGATGCTGATTTGTAATGATTTTGCTGTGTTTCAGACGCTGTCCGAGTGTACGCTGACTCTGCACATGATTCATCTCAAAAGAGTGAGTCTGAAATCATCTCGACTGACCGTCTTATTCAGACCCCAAACCACTTGCATTCAGGTTAGGATGACTTGAGTTAATGAATCTAACGGCAGGCTGTTTTAATGCTCTTCCTGCAGGGACCGGAGTGTGTTCAGTTCCTACAGGAGTATCTGCCGTCTCTGCAGGTCTCACCTGAAATCACACAGGTAACTGACACACACCTGCTCCATCAGCAGCACTCACAGGATTCAAGCTGTTGTCTTCAGATACACACACTCTGCACTAAAACATCTCGAAATAGACATTCAGCTTTACTTCAGGAAATTGTAAAGTAGTATGTACCTGTCAAAGTGATAAAGGAATTTAAAATTAAAAAGATTAAAATATGTTGCTGAGTCTGTGGCCCAGTATCTATTTGAGCAAGATGAAGCTTCTAAAAGAAAGTACAGACTGATCTAGACTAAAGTATAATAGTTGAGTCAGTATCTGATTGATGTGGAACTGTTTTCTCCTCAGGAGCTCTGTCAAGTGCTTCAGCAGCCGGATGTTAAGGTTCTGAAAAACTACATGAAGGTATTTCCTGTTGTCTATAAATACCACTGAGTGTTAGTTTATGTGGGGGTTTTAACACACTTCTGTTGTACGTGTGCAGGTTTTCTTCCATCAGGCCAAACTTTAAAACTGGAACTGTCAAGCAGAGGTTTTCTGGAGCTCACGAGTCACTTACAGACCACCATAACGACAGAGCTTAGCATAGGAGCTACTTTTGCACTTAAAGAAGCGTAACCACACCCACCCTGTCTGCGGGACACCGCCCCCTGACAGGAGTCGCGTGGGGATTGGCTGACATGTGATGTGACCACGCCCCCACACTGACCTTGGCACAATCAGAGTTGTGCTCTCCACGCCCGGACCGGAGGCGATGTCTGCGATTGGATAAGATGCCATACTGTAGGTGGGGTTTGTGAGAGTGGGCGGGGCTTCAGTCCTGGACAGAATTTCGAGGGAAAGCGCATTTCCATTTGAAATACAACTTACATGTTACATAAAAATTCTAGAATGAATTTAATGAAATGTTTATTTTTGTGTGTGTGTGCTAGAAATCTGGATTTTTCTCAAATTTCAGTTCAAGAAGGGCCGGTTTAAGAATATTTAATTGCTTTTTTTTTTTTTACTTGCATAATGAAGCATAGGTTTTAGATTGATGTGATGAGGTTAACAAACGGAAGTGCTCTTGATGTGGGCTCAACCCGGCAGATTGTTTGCTTTTTGGATCGAAAATGTTTTTGTTTTTTTGTTTTTACCTTAAATTGATCATAAACTGCTGAATCATCAGCAATCCCCTCTTAATTTTCCATATCATCTGGTATTCCCATCAATGCTGTACTGTACCAAACACTAAACGTTTACCCGCTCCTTCACAGTCTCACATTCAGTTGTTTAATGCCTTCGAAGCCCATTTGAAATATGCAATGTTATGAACTGTGAAAATACAACGAGGTGGTTTGGGAGTGTTTCGGTTAAATTGTGCTGCTAGCAATTCTTTTGTTTGGAAATGTACTTTGTATAAAGTTGAAACTCTCATCAGAGAGACAAATCGGTTCGGCTCTCTCTGCTTGTACTTCAGTCTCGTTAATGGCTGACAAAAGGACATTGTTGACAATCTGTGTTGGATCTTTAGAGACGCTGCACATGTATTAACCCTTTCAGCCCTGGATCCCACTTCAAAGGTTTGGATCTAAACGTTTCTTCACATTGGCTTTAATCATGATAGGAAAACAAACAAACTGGATAAAGCACTTTGCCATAAGCTGACATGTACCATCAGAATGACTTTTCTCTATCATTGCCCATGAAACCTTGCTTCAGACGTCCTGTGATTCGCCGGACACAGACCTGTTAAGCTCCGGTCCTGCTTGTCTGTGTTTATGCCAAAAAAAAACGAGAAAGACACGAAAGGTAGACTGTAAACTTGATTTATTTTTGATATGCTGGGACAGGCCCTCTCACTCCCTTTTGTGGATCTTTTGTCACGACCAATAAAGTATTTACTAATC
This sequence comes from Enteromius argenteus, assembly GCA_032357425.1. Lineage (NCBI taxonomy): Eukaryota > Metazoa > Chordata > Actinopteri > Cypriniformes > Cyprinidae > Enteromius > Enteromius argenteus. The sequence goes on along the minus strand of JAUCMR010000058.1, from coordinate 592,187 downwards.
TCTGTCTGGTTTCCAGCTGGAGGTTTATTTAAAGCAGCTGTGTTCATGAACTTGCGCAGATTCAGGAGAACAAGCAGAGGCGCTGATGCAACGCTTTTATTCCACGTTAGTAGCTCGTGCTGTAAACGTTCACCTCAAACCCAAAACCAAACACAAGTAATGCCACATCACCTTCATTAAGTGCTAAACATTTAAGGAACGTGCATCTTCTCGATGTTTCATCCTTTGATCACAGCGATCGGTCTAAGCTTGATGGCCTTTTTACTGATGCCGGCGTCGTGGCACGTGTTCACCACGTCTGTGACGTTCTTGTAGGATTCAGGAGCCTGATGTGAAAGATGATGTGTTAAAAACACTTTTTAATGGCTGCTCTACTTAATAGGTTCTTCAATATTGATACAATGCATTTTTATTAAAGAATGGATTTGCAGCTTAAATGTATTAGCATAAAATCATTCAATGCACTATTGTAGGATGATTATTCAAAAACTATATTGTTAAGATATAAAACAAATGTTTCTGCATTTTTGGTACAATGTAACAATTCCTAAGAAAACAATTGTAAAGATATAAAATATTGACTCAATGCGTTTTATTAAATAATAGGTTATTGAAGGATGATTTAGCGAGATAAAACAAATGGCATATATTAGAATGGATTTATTAGCAGCTTAAATATAATAGGAAAAAAATTCAATGCATTTAAATTTATAAATATATAATACTAGAATTGATGTGCAGCTTAAATATAATAGCATAAAATCATTCAATGCACTTTATTGTAGGATGATTAAACTGTATATTAAAATATAAAAATTGTTTCTGCATTTTTGGTGCTTAACTGGAATTTAAAATAAAATGTAACAAATTCCTTCATGATTAAGAAAACAATTGTAAAGATATAAAATCTAAATATTGATTCAATGCATTTTATTAAGAATGATTTAATAAGATATAATATAGAAATATTTCATGTATATAAGGATAAATTGATTTGCAGTTTAAATAGCATAAAATCATTATATGCATTTTATTGTAGGATGATTTTTCTAATATTTTTATGTATTTAATATAGATAATGAATTTTTTTTAAAAATACATAACAGAAATGGTTCTTTAAAAAGGATGAAAAACAGTTTGCATACAGCTGAAGTTTCAGTTTGAGACCGAATGAAGAACGCTCACCTCCTCCATCACCAGCTTTGGTGACGCCACTCTGATGGCGATGCCCAAGTCTGCCAGTTTATCCAGAACATCCTGGAAGTCCAGATTGCGTCTGGATTTGGCTCTGGACAGAGCTCGGCCCTGCGGGGTTCACAAACACGTGTCAGACGGTGAGCACAGACACGATGACAGCAGCAGATCTGATCACATGACTCACCGCTCCATGACACGTGGTGCCGAACGTCTCCGTCATGCCCTGCTCGGTGCCCGTCAGCACGTAGCTGCAGGTGCCCATGGTTCCTCCGATCAGAACCGGCTGGCCCGTCAGCTGAAGAGAAGACATTTACAGAATAACATTCATTTATGGTTCACTAGAAATCCTGTGGCCTGTTCGGACTACGTTTAAGCCCCACTCACAGATAACTTGTGTCTGTCGCTTTAAATTCTCCAGTTGGTGATAGCAGGATGGATTCTGATTGGCTGTTAATGTTTGTATCGTTCATCAGCAGGACAAAAAACATTCTGAAAATGATGTTGTTTCTCTGTGCCTTTAATGTTATAGTTGTGGTGTGGACTCTTTATATTATATGAATTACAAGCAATTATAATTAATAATACAAACAAGCAGCTGCAATTTTCTCTCTAAAATTCCACTTTAATTTGGAGTAAGGAATACAGGGGAGTGGCTTCATCGAATCAGATGTATGTCTCTTTGCTCACAGCTGATTGGTCAGGTTTGGGTTACCCAGAATAAAACCTGCTCTGGAGCAGACAGCCCAGGATTCCTCAAATCTTACCCTGGAGATGAGCGTGATTTTCTAATGATCCTGAAGACACTGATTAGCATGTCAGGTGTGTTTGATTAGGGTTAGAGCTAAACTCTGCAGGATCCCTGAGATGGCCGCTCCAAACCAAAAACTAACCGTGAACTTACCTGGGTAAAAAAACTAAACTGGCTACAGGCCACTGGAGCAAGAATGAAAGTAAACCGAGTTAGGCATGATTTGTAGATATAAAGTCACCTGATAGTCGACAGGTATGAGCGGATGGTGAGGCGGGAACGCTCGGGTCGACCCCTTCCTGTGCACGAGGAGCGTCTTCTGTTTGCCCTCCACCATGTGCTCCTCCACTTTGGCGATGTTATGAGAGACGTCGTAGATGACGTGCATGTCCAGATCGTCTGGGGTGGTGTTGAAGACTTTGGAGAAGGCCTGCAGTGAAGGTCAGTACAAACACGTTCAGTAGGAAACCTCACAGGATGTTATGCGTTTGTGAAGAGTTGAAAGTATGCACGTTGCACATGCCTCAAACACCCAGGGCTGCTTGACTGTATTTATATGTAGTGTAATCTTTCCATGCACGCTAAGCAGAGTGAACACAGCAGGAATGGTAAGCGAGTTTATTTTATTCTCTGAGAGTGTGAGAACTGACCTGGCGGGTGAGGAAGGTCATGGAGGAGCGGTTGACCCAGGCGTAGTTGCCGGCGGCTGCCATGCCCTTCAGATAGTCCTGACCCTCAGGAGATGTGATACGAGCGCAGGCCAGCTGACGGTCATTCACCGTGATCTTGTCCCGTTTCATCGCCTTCTCCATCGCTACCAAGGCATCTGAACACCAGAGAGAGATGTCAAGCTGGGCTAGTTATAGTTAAACCATACAAATATTGTTGCTTGAAATAAAATTGGACTGAAATAAATGCAATTAAAATAATTACAAATACATATTTTACTAAGAAAATAAATATCAAGATGAAAAACTTTAAATTAACTAAAAGAAATTTACTTGACAAAATCCTTTACTAAAATAAAATGTTTTGGAAAAAATGTAACTTTAAAATAAATAAATAGATTTAAAAAATTACAAAAGCAAAAACTATAAAACTAAAAACTTTACTAATCAAATTATATATAATATATATATATATATTAAAAAAAGTTACTTAACTGAAATCTATATAAAAAGATATAGTTCATATATATATACATACAAATTATATATCTCATTTTACATTTTTTATATATTTAAATAGTGCATAAAATTTGTTTAAACTACTAAAAATACAAAATAATAATAATAAATATATTTATATTAATAAAATTTTTAAATGCATATTTTCAATTTATATATATTATATATGTGTGTTTGTGTGTATTAATTGTTTTGTTTATTGAAATGAACGTAAACAAAAAAGAACAACTATATAGAGATTTTGGGAGAACCAAAATGAAAGAATGTTAGTCAAACTGAAAGCTGTAATATTCTGTGTCCGTGGCTCACCCGTGGCCACCTGGTGTCCGAGGCCTCTGCTGCCGCTGTGGATCATCACACAGATCTGACCCTTGTGGTCGATGCCCATCTTCTTGGCAGCGTAATCGTTGTAGATCTCGTCCACCACCTGAATCTCAGCGTAATGATTTCCAGCTCCCAGCGTCCCCAGCTACACAAGCGCAGGAGGAACGAGTCAGAGAGGGTTTGCTGCTTTGCATGATTTTGTCTTGTTAATGCGTGTACCTGAGGCAGGCCTCTCTTCTTGGCTTTGGATGAGACTTTGTTGGGGTCGGCCTGCAGCATTCGTCCGTATTCCTCGCAGTGCTCCTTATCCTCGGCCCAGGCGTACCCTTCCCTCAGAGACCAGTCCACTCCCATCTCCAGAGCTTCCTCCAGATCTCTACAGGAAGAAGAAATAACACTCAGGACATGTAAAACTAGCTCAATTTTAATTGCCATTTATTTCCAATTAAATAATTTTAGAATTTATTTACTTACAGTTTGTAATTTTAGTTCAAGCTATACTTATTTTAGTTGCTCAGGCAACATTTCTAATTTACATTTAGTTTGGCTTTTTCATTCAGCTTTTCTTTTTTTTTTTTAAATTAACCAAAGTTTTATTAAAAGCAAATATTTACTCCTTTATGATGTTTAAATTATTTGTTGCATCGTTACTCAAATATTTACAAAACATTTTCATGCATTAAAATCTTTTAGTAATAAATATAAGCTCTTTTTTGTATTTTTAGTAGTTTATTAGTTTGTTTAAACAAACTAATAAACAAAACATAATTATTAATATATATATTTAAAATATGTATTTAGAATTTATATATATTATATATAAAAATAGAAATAAATATACAGATATATATATATATATATATATATATTTATTACTAAAAAAAGGTAATACATGAAAATGTTTGTGAATATTTGAGTGATTATTTATTATATATATATATATACATATACATATACATATACATATATATATATTATATACACACACATACGCAATTGCACATTATAAAGTCGCAATCCCCTCAAAAAACAGTGATATGACTTTATAACTTGCATATCACAACTGAGTTCTAAAGTCAGTAAGTTAAGAGAATGGAGGGGCTTACTTGGCTCCCATGGGAATGACACCCTTGGATCCGACTCCGACGGGAATGTGGTCAAACATGGACTGAGCCAGCTGCTCTTTGACCGGCTGGACATCTCCCTCGTCCAGGTTTGTCCTCAGCAGACGGACGCCACAGTTAATGTCGAAGCCCACGCCGCCTGCAGACGAGACGCAGTGTGAGCTAAACATGGTTAGCGTTAATCTGAGTGCGGCTTGATCACGTACCGGGAGACACCACGGCCTCGGGGTCATCCATGTCAAACGCAGCCATGTTTCCGATAGCGAAGCCATAGCCGGAGTGGACATCTGGTAAACCAATGGACCGCTGCGGAACACAATCAAACCAGAAAACAGGATGAAGTAACATGATGCGTTTCCTGGGAGCGTAAATCCTGATGGTTTTACTCACGTGTATGATTCCTGGCAGAGCGGCCACGTTTCCAATCTGCTTCATAGCGGGCAAGAAACCACCAAACCCTGTCCAACACACTCGATCAGCTCAATGTGATTCAAAAGAGTTTAATAACAAATATAGGCTGTACTGGTAATATATTAATCAAAATATTAATCTTAAAAAAAAATATATATATATAGCAAGTCATATTTTTACTGTGTACGTTTCATTTAATTTTTGGGCCATTTTTATTTATTTCCAGTTTATAATTTCAGTTCAAGCTAAACATTTTTTTATTTTAGTTTAGCTTTATTTAATGTTTATATTTTTTTAACATATACATATACATTTTTTAATATACTCATTATACTCAAAAACATTTTGCAAATATAGATAGATTTTAAGGTTATTTTTTAACCGTCAAAATAACCCAACTGCACTTTGATTGAGAGTAATTAATGCAATTGAGTTTTGCGTTTTCCCAAATTAACTATTAATATATATGTATGTAAAAATTATAATACAATTTTTTTATATGTGTATATACACACACACATGTACATATATATACACACATACATTTTGATATATATATATATAAATAATCAAATCTCTTGCATTAAACCTTTTTAAATCTACGCGGTTAGTGGTGTGACAAATACACGTTGAATTAATTTAATCAAATACATTGTTAATTCTAATTTAATTTCATGTTCTTGTTTTCACAGTGGACTATAAACTGGACCTTGACTGTGTGTGAGGTGTGTTTTATGACTTATGCGATTGACGTAAATAGGACTGACAGACATCACTGGGAAAACCCACAATGCCGTGGGCTAAAACAAACCATTAGAATTAACACACTTGTTAGTCGCTTCATCTTCACTTCATGATTTTGATTTGATTTTTGCTTGGTGCAGTGCCAAAGAGCTGCTGTGTGGTGTTCTGTAGCGCTAAACACTGATCTGAAAATATATATACTGCAGAGGTAGCCCACAATATCACAACTCTGACAGATATACAAACATATCAAGCTTAATATTCGTATTTATATGCACTACACTAACTAAATAAAAGACCCTTAATCTATTAAAACGTTTATTTGATATTATTAAACACAATCCTTTATAAAAATTAAAATCTCTGCTAAATGAATTTAAAATATGCTTGTGATGGCTTTTTATGTATTATTTTATTTTTATTTATACTGTCAAATTGTACTTGTAATGTGTAAATATAATAAACAAGTTAAGAACTTGCTGTTGAATTTTCTAGTTTTGAAAGTAATTAAAAATAAACCTTTTCTAAGACATGAACCGAACCAACCTAACCTTTTAATCTAACCACACATACATATATAAATATTATTATAAAAAAAAAATATATATATATATATATATATAATATGTATGTATTTATATATATGTGTGTGTGTGTGTATATGTATGTATTATATTTTGTATATATAAAAAAAGTATTACTTTATGTATAATGTATTATATATATATATAAATATATAAATATAAGTACTACATTTTTTATATATAAAGTATTACATTTTGTATATAAATTTTTTTTTTTTTTTTTTTATAGATTATTTAATAAAAATCCAATCAAGAGTGTTGTAAGTTCACCTCCACCACGACAGGCGTTTCTCAGCTCCTCAAACATGAGTTTCTCCAGAGGATCGTTCACATAGAAAACACCTTCCACCTGAAGAACAGCATTATTCACTTTAAACCGTATTTCATATTAAAACCACAATCATCTGATGGGCAAACACATCGACACAAAGTGCTGCACTGCTCACCAAGTCCTACTAATGTTGTTATTAATGTATTGACTGGATGTGAGTTTATTAATGTTTATAAATGCGTCACTGAATGAACACGTTTCCGGTTCTGATTTCACCTGCATGTTCGGCACGAATCCCTTCTTGATCCGCCAGCAGTTCTTCTCGATTTTATCCAGATACTGAAGCTCATCGTTGTAAGTGCGACTCATTTTTAAAATAGAAAAAATAGACGCACTTTTTGACAGCAAACTATATTCACACGCTTAACCGGAACACTCCTCCTTCTTCTCTAGCTTTATATAGACCGACGCGGCTCTGCTCGGGATCTTCAGCGCCCCCTGCTGCTCGCAAAAAGAAGTCCTGTTTTATTACATGATAATAAACCGTGTCTAAAAACGAAAAACCTCGGGATGTTTTTATTCGTGATCATCTTTTTTTTTCGTGGAGTGTTGGACAAAAATGTAATAAAGTGCATGAGCCTTTTCGCTGCCCTCTTGTGACATTATTTATACAGTAAAATAATTTATCAAAAAATACTAGCGTTTTATTGTCACTGTACTGTACTCGCTCCACAAGGTTATTTCACATTTACTTCATAGTAAATATGAAGATGTGTGAGTCTAGTAATAAAATAATTTTGTATTGCGATTTACAACGCATATGTATAATTTAGGTGTAATTTAAATGAGTTTACATTATTTATACGTAACGAACTAAAAACAAAGAAAAAACACTGAAAACACGCATTGAAATTTATGTAAATTTCTTCCTTTCTTTTGTTACCTGTTTTGTTTTTTTCTCTGCCAGCGAATGTTTATTTGATCATATGAATATGTAAAAACTAGTAACACCTCTCGTTCTTGTGGCACTGACTTAATAAAGCATGACGTAATCGCGGGACCTTTATTTTGAAAATCTCGCTCAGCTGTTTTGTTGAGTTTTCTGACTTTTTGTAATTTACTGAAACTAAAATAAACTAAAGCGACACTAAAAATATTAACAAAAATTATAACAGTATATGGTGCTGTCAAATGATTAATCGCATCCAAAATAAAAGTTGTTTACACAAATAAGATATATTGTATTTATTATATTTATATAATTTATATTGGTGATTACATAAATATTTTTTTTCTTAAATAGATACATGTGTGTTTATATTTACATTTAAATATTATAGCTTTACAATTAAATTTAATAAAGCATGACGTAATCGCGGGGCTTTTATTTTGAAAATCCCGCTCAGCTGTTTTTGTTGAGCCGCGGAGTTTTCTGACTTCACCGCGCTACTTTGACGTCTGTGGAAGGTACGTTTATTTTAGTTGATTTTATTGACTATAAACATTCGACAGAGTCTTTTGCTGTTTAATTCGCAGTTACCTAATAACACTGGACTAAGTGCAAGGTTTGACGCAGGAATATTGCTTTATAGCTTAAATTGTTATCAAAGACGATGCTGTTTGTGGAGTTCGAGTGACGTCACGTGATGCTCTGACAGCGAAATGAAAGTGAATGCGAGCTCAGGTCTGCTTTGCTTCGGTGCAGAATGAAGCTCAGGGTGAGAATCAACAAACAGAGCAGCAGACTGGAGCTGGACGGGCCAGATCCGACGCTGTCCGAGCTCAGTGCCCGGGTCAGAGACGCCCTGCTGCCTCGGTGCGGGCTCGGGTGAGTCTGACATGCTCCTGCTGCTTCTCTGGGTAGTGTGTGTGTGTGTGTGTTAGCTTTGGGCTTTCTGATCGGGTGTGGGTTAACATGAGCTGTTCTGGTGGTCAGCTGCACATGTTGTGTTTGGTTACTGTAATATGGGACTGATTTGACCTGCTCACACTTTCACTTCTTCTGTCCATCTGAAGCTCCTCTCGTGTTTCTGTACAGGTCTGATGTGGAGTTCAGTCTGTCTCTGAACGGGAAGGAGGCTCTGTTGGACACGGGACAGACGCTCTCCTCGTGTGGGGTGGTTTCTGGTGATATGGTAACTGTGATTTTGCCCCAGCAAACACAAACTGCCCCAGAAACCCCGAGCGGAGCAGGAGCTGTCCACACAAACACAGCCACATCCAGCGAGCAGGTGAGCTCTGACCCGAAATATACCCCTCAAGTAATCATAAGAGTTTATTACAACATTGTCTTTAAGGAATCGCAGTATCTTTGTGTTCATGCGTTAATTTAATCCGTTTAATAAGTTTTATTGTCATTCTGCTAGAGACATACGAAGCAAAATATGAAAATAAAAACTGTGCCTCACATGTTTATACTTGATATATGCAAAATGAAAGAAAAGAAACCGAAATTCCAATATAAACTGATGCCATGAGTCAGCGTGTGTGTGTGTGTGTGAGAGAGAGTGTGCGTGTGTGTGTGTGAGAGAGAGTGTGTGTGAGTGTGTGTGTGAGAGAGAGAGAGTGTGTGTACATGTTTTTATATCCTGGTGGGGACCAATTGTCCCCACAAAGATAGGAAAACCAGAAATTTTGACCTT
>JAUCMR010000058.1:529423-555001 GCA_032357425.1 Enteromius argenteus | reverse complement strand
AAAAAATCATACAATGTGATTTCCAGATTTTTCTTTTTAGATTCTGTCTCTCACAGTGGAAATGCACCTATGCTGAAATCTGTAGACCCCTCCATGATTTCTAAGTAAGAGAACTTGCAAAATGGTGTTCAAATACTTATTGACCTCACTGTATATATATATATATGTCTATATAGTTTTTTTGTTTTAGTCATTTTAGTTCAGGTATATTTCAAAAATCAGAAATGTTGCTTAGGCAACTAGATTCATTTTTTTTATTTTACTTTATAAGCTAGCATTTTTCTTGTGTTAGTTGACTATAATAAGCATACTCAGTATATTATAAAAGTAAAATACTGATTTTAGTAATTTCGTGTAACAAATTAATTTCTAGCAACCATAATTTTTTTTTACTGTATTTTTAGTTATTTTAGTTTATTAAAAAAAAAAAAGAAGAAGAAAAAATAAATAAAGAAATTTTGCTTTGGCAATTAGATATTAGACTAAATAAAATATATTTTTTAAATAACGACATTTTTGTTGAATTTAATTTTTTAGCAGTAATTTTAATTTTAAGCAGTAAATTTCTGGCAACCACAACTTTTTTTTATACTGTAGGTTTCCCTTAATGTGGTGCGTTTCTTTGTGTATAAAGACAGCAGGGTCATTACTGTTGAGGTCTTTGGGAGGCATGTAGAATCCAGCCATGGAGGAGCTGATGTACTGATGGCTGCTGCCGCTCTCGGATGCCATGTACCCGTCCTGACGCTCCGCTAGCGTTCCCTGAGACGACAGGTAGCTCGGGATGTCTGCTGGCAGATTCGTCTCATCTGAACACCACACAGAAACAGGGTTAAACCTCACAGGTGCATTAACCTCTTAACTATCAGATGGATTTAAACAAATCATGGCAAAGTATAAAGGTAAAATACTGATATTAGTAATTTGATAACACTACTTCAGTATTTTCATTATTTCTGTTCATCTAGGCTGTATTTTGGCAGATATTTTTGCTTGTTTTAAACAAAATTATCATACTTATTTTCGGGCAACAAGACAAGTCAGACTTGTTAAGTGAATGCATCTAGATTCCAGAATGCAGAGATAATGAGTGTGTTTTCTGACCGGTGTTGGTGACGCTGCAGTCCTCGTTGCGTCGGCGGGTGTGGTAGATGATCACGACCCACACCAGCGAGGTTCCCACCACGCAGCACACCACAGCAATGATAACGATGCCCACCGTGGTCCAGCCATCCTCCTCCGGCCCCAGGGCCCCGCCGGCCACCGGCCCCGGGTCACAGTTGGGGTTGGGCATGACGGCCAGACGCACATTCCCTCGCTCGGTGCCCAGCGGGTTGGACATCTCGCAGGTGTATGTACCCGCGTCTCCGTCCGCCGCGTCCACGATGATCAGCAGCTGGTTCCCGGCGGCGAAGAAGTGTCTCTCGGTCACCTGCAGAGGGCTGTCGTCTTTGGTCCAGTTGAGGCGAGGTGGAGGACTGCCGCCCGCGATACACTGCAGCACGGCAGTCTCGCCCTTCACCACCGCTCGGTCCATCAGCGGACGCAGGAACGATGGTGTCTCTGTTCACAACAACAAGAGTTCACAACAAACATGAGTCAGATTATACAAACCACAACTTCATCCAGAACACATTCTCACAATATCGCTTTGATTAATAAAGATAAAAATGATTTGTGGCGCCTCCCGTCGAATAATCTCCGTAAGCTTTGTCACTTTTTTTAACAAAATTCATATGAAAGTGGTTTTAAATGCTCTTTAATGTGGTGTTTAGATACAGATAATCCTGGTTTGGTTTAATGTCACTCTTTCAGAATGTTTACAGAATGTTATGCGTTCTTACCCAGCACCGTTAGCGTAGCGTTAGCAGAGATGGCGCCGGCTGTGTTTTGCGCAGTGCAGCTGTAAACGCCGATGTCCTCTGTCTTCACGTCCACGATGAAGAAGACGTCGTCCCTCGGCATGACGTGCATGCGTCGCTCTCTGGCCGCGGGGAAGTCCGTCCCTCCGTCCTTCTGCCAGGCGATCTGAGGAGACGGGTGACCGCTGGCGGCACACTCCAGACGCGCCGTGGCTCCGGCCCGGATCGTCAGGTCCATCGGCATTTTAGTGAAGTATGGCAGCACTACGAAGGTAACAGATCAGGGCTTGTTTAAGCAAACTAAAGGAAATACAAAGTGATAAATAGAGCTGATCTGGATGTAACTGTGTGAATGGGCGGGCCGAACACTTACTGTGGACTGTGAGTTTGGCTTTGACGGAGTACGAGGAGCCGAAGTGGTTGGAGATGACGCACTGGTATTTGCCCTCACTAGTGAACTCCACGTGGCGCAGCTGCAGGGTGGTGGTGTACTCCGTGACCTCGCTGACCTCTCCAGCCTGAGAGCGCAGGTGAGCCTGGTTATGGATCTCTGCGTCGTTCAGGATCTCGTTGTCCTTCTTCCAGGCGAAGGTCATCGGAGAGTCGCTGGAGCTGGCCGCCGAGCAGACGAACGTCACGTTGGTCCCTTTGATGGCCGACTGTGTCTCGGGCTGAACGGTGATCTGGGGTTTGGGGAAGTCATCTGCAAAGCACAGTTTAGTTTGTAATGGCAATTTTTATCCATATACTACCATTCGAAATGGTTCTACTCACCAAAGCTGCATTTTAAAAATACAGTAATCATTTTAATATTGTAAAATATAACAACAAATTAAAATAACAGCAAATTCACAACAGTTTGGATTGAAAATATTAACAGAAATGCTTCTATGCAGTTTTCCGGAAATGGAATCATGAATAAGTAGTTTGAAGAGACGCCCACTCACCACACACAAACTCGTCCTGGGCCACGGCGAAGACGCTCTTGCCCTTGAGCAGATGTGGATGGGCGCAGCTGGCGTTCACCAGAGGAAGGAAAGCGTGCTCGGCCACCCACGGAGAAAACCACTTGAGCTGGCAGTCGCAGAGAAGACTGGACGTGTTCAGGTGCCTGACGGAGAGAGACTGGTGAATAATCACGACAGGTTCATGAGCAGCTTTAATACAGCAGCAGAGAGTCACTTACAGCTCTGTCAGCTTCTTCATCTGAGAGAAAGCATTGGCTTGAACCGACATGATGGCGTTGTTGCTCAAGTCCCTGCGACGCGAGAACAGACGTTAATAAACACATCATCATCATCATCAAACACTTTAGATCTGAGAGAGACTCACAGCTGCTCCAGCATGTCCAGGCCTGTGAAGGACTTCCTGGTGACCGATCGGATACGATTGCCTTGGAGGAACCTGAGAAAAACACATGGTTTCACTGAAATGTGTTTCCATTAATGCAATGCAATGATACTAAACCTAATTAGAGCATATGAATCAATTACTAGAGGTGTCAAGCAATTTAAGTTTTATGATGTATCGAATAATTAATAGTGCTGTCTAACGATTAATCGTGAATAATACCATTCAAAATCAGTTTGTGTTTACATAATATATGTGTGTACTGTGTATATTTATTATGTATGTATGTATGTATGTATATATATATATATATATAAAAATACACACACATGCATGCATGTATATATATTTATTTATTTTATATAATTATATATTGATATATTTATTAAACATGTTATTTATATTTTAAATATTTTATATATAATAGAAATGAATTCTATTAATATAAATATATATATATATATATATATGTAAACACAAATATTTTCAAAATATATACTGTATGTGTGTCACTTTATATATACAAATAATAAATATACACAGTACACATTATATTATATATATTATATAAACAAAAACTTTTATTTGGGATGTGATTAATCGTTGTGACTTTCTTAATGTACAAGTCACTGCATCACTGACTCACTTGGTCACATACAGGTCTGTTTGTCAAATGCGTTAGACAGTCCTAAAAATAAAATAATGTTATAAACAGTGAAAAAAGTCACTCACAGTTTCCTCAGATTGTCGAGAGCAGAGAACGGGCCATTCATGTCCTCGATGGTCCACGAGATTTCATTAAACTTCAGATCTCTGGAGAGGGGAGAGAGATCACAGAAACTGTTAAAAACCACACCCAGGAAACACGAATCGTAAAAGTTACTGCGACAGCATGCTACACTGAAAATGAGCTTGCAGCGAAACAACCAGAACAAATCCTGATTCTGACACCCAAACCCTGTTCTTCTTCTATGGTCACATCCTCTCTAACATCCCTGCAATTTACACACTTTACCATGATTACTGAAAAATAATTCTGCAGACTTTCCTCCACAGTGGGAAAAAAACCAAACAAACCCTTGATTCTCCAACCATCATTTTCTAGAAAAATCAGTGCATCTCTTAAATCTGATCGTTACTTTCACTGTTCCTCAACGGAGCAATGCTCTTCACAAGCCTACAAAACATCTCACATTTCTCTTCATTTCTTCAGCTCTCAATCAGCATTATACTGATATATATTACATATTCGATCTTTTCAATCTCTACTTACTAGGGCACTGTACTGAACATATAAAGACTGATATGTGACCCACTTCATGTTATTGTTGACCTGCATGGTTCAGAACTGGTGCTCATGATATGAAAGGACTGATATCATGTAAAACAAGATTTCAATTGCTCTTCTGAAGAGTTTGATGTCCAACCAAAACTAAACACTAAAAAGGCTCGTTGGTGTCATACAGATGGACGTGGCTGAAGCTGAACTCACAGCGCCTGCAAGTTGGAGAGGCCTCGAAACGCTCCGTCAGCGATAAAACTGATGCGGTTGTTTCCGATGTGGAGCTGCTCGAGGACGCTGAGGCCGACGAAACTGCTTTCCTCCAAACGGCTCAACTGATTCCAGCTCAGATCGCTGGCAGACAAGAAAAACATTAAGTGAAGCATTCAACGATACAGCATTGATCCATTATGTCAACTGAAAAACAGTTTGGGTTGATTATGATTTTGAAATAAGACTAAAATAGTATTTTCATGTCAATTTTCTTACTATAAACATGATATTAGATATCAAGAAAATGTATCATTAGTTAAGAAAATTTAGATATGTGTAAAGGAAAAGACGACAAGTATTATGAAAGAAAGTCATTGAGCAGTGTTCTTGTAAAATGTACTCTAACATTTGCTTTATTTAAATTTATGAAAAACCTTTTTTTTTACAGCGTAGTATAAAAAAAACCTAAACTAGTCTAAAATCTTACAAACTGCTTTACTTCCCAGAAACACATCCATCATGTTCGACGTCTCAAAAAACTATTACACTGCAAAAAATTATGTTCTTCTTTAGTATGTTTGTCTTGTTTTTCTAGTATAAATATGAATTCTTGAATCAGGATGCATTTACTGGACAAGTAAGATATTGAGAACACAACCGCAAAAGAGCAACACGTTTCCCTTCTCCTGCCCTGCGCTAAGGCATGATGGGACAGAGAGGTTAGGAGAGTGTGTGTGAGAGTGAAGCAGACTCACAGCTCGGCGAGTTTCTGGCAGAACTCCCAGGCCTCGGGTTTGATGCGGCTGATGGCGTTGTGAGACAGATGCAGCTGCTGAAGCGTCAGAAGGCCGTAGAGCCAGCCTTTGCTCACCTCCGTCAGGTTATTGTACTCCAGCTGCCTGCTCACACACACACACACGTACGTCACACATGAGGTCTGGGTTAAACCTGAGCTCCTCACGGGTGTCTGCTCTACTCACAGGACTTCCATGTTGTTCAGACCCCAGAAAGCACCGTCCATGAGCCGCGTGATGCCGTTCCTCTGGATCTTCAGCGAGCGCAGGCCGTGAAGGCCGTGGAAGGTCAGACCCTCGATACGCCGCATGCGGTTCCTGCTCAGCTCTCTGTCAAACATCAAACAACAGTCAATCATGAGTATGCACGATTAATCGCTACAAGATCGCAATCTCTCAGGGCTGTAGTATTTTCTATCGTCTCGGACGCGTTGGTGTTTGCACTCTGTCTCGGTCATTGGACTCGCCAAATGTTCTCGTTGGTCTCAGCCGAGTCCAGCATTACGCTTTTTTCTCCTTCTATATCTTTGCAAAGCAACTAGTGTGTACTAGCTCTAGGAACCGCTCCCGTGGCGTCTGCGTTTGCTAAGCAACCATGACCCGCGCTCTCCATGAAGACACGGACGTTTCAGCAAAGGATAAATGGATTTCCAGCACTAAAGATCCCTTGCAGTAGCTCTGCTACTAAATTTATTTTTTAAAATGGCTATCCTTGTACAACTATGATCAGCTGCTTCTCCATCTCGGCTGAGCTTTCAGTGTCGTTACGGAAATGGATGAAGCTGATTGGTTGGTTCTTGTCACATGAGCCCTGCTGTTCTGAAAAGTTAGGTGTTTCTAATTTAATTTTCTACCTGTGTTTTATTAACGTCTACACCTACCCCAGCCCTAAACTCACCCTTTACAATAATGAAATACTAATTATTGTTGTACAGTGTTACGCTGCATTTATGTGCGCATGCCCAGTTTTTATTTTTTATTATACATTCACTAAAATTCAAATACAACAAATACAAAATCATTTCAAATTTCAAATGCTAGGAGATTGAAGAAATATTGAAGAATGCACAAGCTTGTACAGCTTTTCGTTTATTTTCTCTCGGTCTTGACTTGGACTCGAACCTCTTTGGACTCGTTCTTGACTCGGACTCGACTAGTCTGGTCTTGGACTTGACTACTGCTCTGCATTCTCGATTCCAACACCCATGCGATCTCATTTATTAAACCTTTGAAAAAGTCATAGCATTCAATTTGCTGACGCAGAGAGCGAACAGTTAGCATGTTTGGCTGAGAAACAGCTTCATAAACAGTCTTTTCAACTACACAGTATCATTAATATGTGACCCTGGACCACAAAAATCAGTCATAACAGTCAATTTTTTGAAACTGAAAGCTGAATGTCTGGTTTGTTAGGAGAGGACAATATTTGGCCGAGATACAACTATTTGAAAATCTGGAATCTGAGGGAGCAAAAGAATCTAAATATTGAGAAAAAGGCTTTTAAAGTTGTCCAAATGAAGTTCTTACCAATGCATATTACTAATCAAATATTAAGTTTTATTAAGTTAAGGAAATTTACAAAATATCTTCATGGAACATGATCTCTACTTAATATCCTAATGATTTTTGGCATTAAATAATAATGGATGATTTCGAATCATCACTTACAGGTGCTGCAGGTGCGGCAGAGGGAAGAACTTGGGCGGGATGGAGCTCAGGCGGTTTTTGTTGAGTTTTAACACCAGGAGCGAGTTGGACAGGTTACTGAAGCAGCCATGCTCCAGCGTGGAAATACGGTTATTATTCATCAACCTACAGAAACATGACATTCAAACACAGATGAATGACATGATGTAATCACTGACAGATCTGGTAATAAACAAATTACTTCTACTGAGTCACACAAGAGATTAAGAAAAAAAAACTAGCTTAAACTAGTCTAAGGGCTCTGAATTAAACTTAAAGATTACAAAAAAATAACTAGTTCAAAAACAAACTAGTCTAAAACAGTTTAAATGAATATGAAAAAGCTTAAACTAGTCTATAAAAGTTTAAGCTACTCAAAAATGTGCTTAAAATAGTCTAAAAGAAGCATAAACTAATCTTTAAAAAATTCAACAAAAGCTTAAATTATACAAAATAAAACTAGTTTCTAAAAGAAACTAAAAGAGCTTAAACTGGTCTAAAATTTGCTTCAACTATTCTAAAAGAGCTCAAACTAGTCTGAAAGTCTAAAAGAGCACAAACAGCTAAAATTGGCTCAAATACCTTAAATTTGTCTAATGGGGCATAAACTAGTCTAACACAGATTAAACTAGAATAATAAAACAAACTAGTCTAAAATTTTCTTAAACTTGTCTAAAAGAGCTTTAAACTACCCTGAAAGAGATTAAACTAGACTAATAAAGCATAAACTAGTCTAATAGAGCACAAACAGCTAAAATTAGCTCCAATTAGCTTTAATTAGTCTACTGGTGCATAATCTAGTCTAACAGAACGTGAACTAGTCTAAAAGAGCTTACTGTGAGCACTGAGGAGTGACACAGTGAGCTGACGTGAGACTCCTGGCGGTTTCTGGAAACCAGGTCAGTTGAGAACAGAAGAAGGACTCACAGGTTTTTCAGAGGAAGAGGAGGAAAAGCCCCGGCGCGAACCTCCATAATATTGTTGTTGCTAAGGTCCAGCGTCTCCAGGGCGACCAGCGAACTGAGCCGCTCTGCCGAGATCCTCGAGATCCTGTTGTTTGCTCTGAAAACACAAGCAGAGGCATTTAGAAAGCAGGTTTCATCGTACAGGTGAAGAGCGTCGCTGCACGCCTCAGCTCAAAACAGCTGTTGGGTTCACAAGTGTGTTATTTGGTTTATAAGGTAATTACTAACAAGGTATTTAAACAAAAAAAAAAAACCCTGCCAATTACGCAGATGATGAAGCCCATTCCCTCAGTGAAAGCGCCGCTGACGAGCCCAGCAATTTCCCGAGCTGCACGCCTCCTAAATTGCAGTGCAGGAGCTGCTTGTGTTAGAAACACGGAGGGCACAGAGCCGCCTTTGTGTGTCGGACGCACTGAAAACATTCCCTGGAATCGCAGGTCTAAACCTCCAGACGGTCACACACACTCGCTTTCAGTTTATGCGGCTGAAATTGAGCACAATTCAACATAAACACGGGACTGACATCATAAGAAAAGACAACTGACGACACGGCACATACGTGTGATCCAAAACAAAAGATTCACTAATCATGAGAAAAATAAAACCTCTGTAAAGATAAACATGCTGAAAGACTTCACAAATAACTTTTTCAAGATATAGTAACTTACAAATCAACAAAAAGCTTAAACTAGTTTAAAGGACCATGAACTATAGTCTAAAATGACCTAAATCTAGTCTAAAGAAGCATAAACTAGTCTAAAATAGCTTAAACTTGTCAACAGAGAATAAACTAGTCTGAAGTGGCACAGTCTAAAATGAGCTTAAACTAGTCTAAAGGACCATAAACTATAGTCTAAAATGACTTAAATCTAGTCTAAAGCAGCATAAACTAGACTAAAAGATCTTAAACTTGTCTAACGAAGCAAGAACTAGTCTAAAGTGGCATAAATTAGTCTAAAACGAGCTTGAACTAGTCAAATAGAGCATAAACTATTCTAAAAAAGATTAAACTAATGGAGCATAAATTAGTCTAGAAGAGCTTACACTAGTCTTAAAGAGCATAAACTAATCTAAAATTATCTTAAGATTGTCTAATGGATGATAAACTAGTCTACAAGAGCTTAAACTAGTCTTAAAGCTAACACACACACACACGCCTGACGTTTGTTTCTCATCTTCAGCTCAAGGCAGAAATCTGAACCTCTAATATTCTTCGTTCTCGTTTAAGAAAAGCCCACGGTGAAAAACAAACACCTTTCAAAAAAATCAAGGCATTAAATGGTTGTGTTGAGTGGTGCACAGAGGCATGATGGGAAGTCTGTGCTTTTGTGAAGTGAAGGGGGAATGAGTCAAAGGTGTTGAGAGAGCGAGACAGATAAGACGAGGGACGTGCCGGAGCAGATCCTCTGCAGAGACAGACGTGTGAATGAAGCATCAGACGCAAAACAAGGAAGCCCAGAGGAATGTCGAGCAGCTCATTTATGAACAATCAAGAGTCTCTGACCATAAAACCTTCTTTTTTTTTTAATTTAAAGCATTTAGGCTTGTCCCTCAGATTGAAAAAACAAGCAACAAAGACGTGTTTGCATGAGGAATGCCAGTCTCAATTCTAGTTCCTGTTTATTACCTCAGCGTAATTCCTCATGAACGGCCATAAAACAACCAGACACACTCTCTGTGTGTCTTCAACATCTGCTGAGAGCATGTGTGTGTGTGTTTTATCTCTCCCTGCTCCTCTGTTCAGACAAACAAGCGGCTCATTGTATCTTTCTGCCGCACACCTCAAATTTGTTCAACCAATTTTCGGCAAATAAGGTTGTTACACTCCGTTAATCAGAGTCTAAATGGAACGGAGTATTTTTAGCGTCGCGAGTTAACGACAAACATGAGCGTTATATGTGACACAATATATGAAAAACACTCACGGTGAGGTTATTTTCACATAAAGCAGATTGTGAAAGCTGCGCTGCGAATGTTTGGCACGTCAGCGCATTATGAGAGTTATTAGACGTTTGCTGAATTTCACAACGCAGACACTTTCCACACCGCCTGTGTGTGTGTGTTTCTGGCAGACGAGACTAAAGAAAAAGAAGTGAAGTTGGCTCTGAGATGAGCAGAGAAGAGCTCACACACGGTCTGAAACACATTAACTTCAACTCAATTTCAACATATTTTCCTAATGCTGTAAAGACTGTTGCAGATCGCTAATGAGCGAACCAACCAAATCACTTCACATCAGCACTGCACTTAATACAGCTGCAAATTCAGTGGAAAACATTTGATTTAAATTAACCATGTGCTCACGACTATTTTCAAAAAATCCGATCAATTAAGTATTTTACAATTCTTAAATTTACATTCATGCCTTTACAGAACATTACCATTTCCACAACGTGAAAAAAGCAGACAGAATCACTGAATCTAGCCATAAAAATAGAATTTATAGCATAGCACTGAATGTTAGGGAAATTCTGAAAAAATACATCAAACGCAGGGCAATGCAATTAATCCAATCGTGATATAAAACATTTCAAAGGTCCCTATTATCATTCAGTTAAAATGGAAAACACTATATATGTGGGAGGCAATCAAAAAAAGCACTAAAGATTAAATTCATTAAATTTAAAATCTTTTTATTGTATAAGTTTGACACTCTTTTTAAGTGCTAAAACTGATTTTAATCAAAAAATCCAGAAAAATCCTAAGGAATGAAAATGGAATTTTTGGGAGAAATATTGGGAGAAAAAAAATTATTCTCTTTTTGTTTGGAACTAGATTAATATAAAACATCATAATTTAACATCACACTAGAGCTGAAAACAGTAAAACTAACAAGCATATCTGACACTTTTATGATTAGACGAACAACACTTAAGTCACCATCTCTACTTGTTTTGGATTTGCGATTATGCTTATCCTTGTTGTTCTCGAGTGTAAATAAAACCGTACTGCCTGCTGATAAACACACTAATATATCTACCACGGTATAAATGCAGCTGACACCGTTCTACTGTGAGAGAGAGAGAGCTGTACGGGGGTCTGGGGTATCGTATAGCTTGTGCCTCTTATTCAAACAGTCTCTCAGACTGAGCGTCTCTCGTCTTTGACCCTTCAGCCCACCAAAAACAAACGGCATCAGCTCCACAGCTGGGAGTAATTCACTAGCCATCACCTCAATTAATTCAGCCATTTCACAGGAATTTGTGGCCTTGAACAATTAAAGAGCCGTATGAAGCCACTGCTAAAGAGTAATTAGCTGGAAAATTTGACCGGCGGATTGATAATGCCTGTGTTACACCGAGAGCTGCATGTCCTGAAACACAGCAACATTTTTCAATCCGCTAGCAACCACCCAGAACACCCTAGCAACCGCACAGGAACCGGTAAATCTCGATGCGCAAATATATCGATATATATCGCGCAGTCCTACTATCTGTCTGTCTGAATATCAGTCTAACCTACTATCTAACCCTTTATCTGTCTGTCTGTCTGTCTAACTATCTATCCATCTATGCATTCAACAACTACCCATCAATATTTCTATCCACTTATCGAACCACGGATCCATCTATCCATCCAATTACTCATCAATCTAACTATCCAAATATCCAACCATTTATCCATCTATCATCCATCCAGCTACCTATCTATCCATTCAAATCTATACAAATAATATCTCTCTATCTCTCTTTCTATCCATTTATTCTATATACATATATATCTATCTATCCTTCTAACTACTCATTTATCCATTCAAATATTCATCCACTGATATATCTATCCATCTATCTGTCTACCAATCTTGAGTCTTGACCTTCAAACTTTGTACATTTTCTGACCAGATTTTGCCAAAGCGCTCGGGATGTTAAAAGAGTCTCGTAGTTTGACAGCGGCACTACGATCGGATGTATCTGGACGGTGTTGTATTTAACACCGAACTCTCAATCTCAGATGACACTCCACACAGGCGCCGTCACAGACAACAGAACAACCAAACGCTGCCAAACTGTGCTCCGAGTCCAAGAGGAAATACCACACACACACACACACACACACACAGAGCCCTCCCTCACACCGCTCAGAAATTCACTCCAGACACTCTCCACCAGGGAAATTAATATTTCATTATTCTGTCATTTTAAGTGTCATATTTTCACGAAGATGGAATCTGCTGGAGGACCATAAATATTCACTAATATGACAATAATGAATGAGACAATGGAGTATATTTCACATAAAGATTAAAACCAGATTCGAACTGCTCTGACACCAACCAATGATGCTTTTCAAACACAGATTCATGCCTGCAGGGTGAACTGAACTCTACAGAAAGGAATCAAGTGACGTTTTTCGAAAAGAAAACTTAGTTCTCAAAACACCTGTTTGTTAAATTTGATTTAACCTCAAATCCAATCCATCATTAATCCGTCAAAATTGTCACTTGTGGTAGCAAACAAAATGCAAAAATGCAGCCATGTGTCAGTCAAATAGAAAGTCCCGCCTCCAAACGCAGACCATTGGTTGAGTTGGTTGTCGCCACTCAAACAGACAGATCGATGTGTCCAAAGCACCACAGTTTCACTCTTTAGTGCAAGTTAATCAAGATAACGATGCTCTGATACTCACAGATTCAGACTGCTGAGGTTTCCAGCGTTTGGGCCCAGATCCGGGATCGACTCGAACTCGTTGTTACTCAGTTTTCTGTGAATGCAAAACCACACGATCACACATTCATCTGTGACATCTGAGGGGAAAATAAAACAAACCCCAGAGAAGCACACTCACATTTCGCTGAGCTGCGGCAGACTGGCGAGCAGCGCTTCGGGAAACGTGCTTAACTTGTTATGGCTCAGATCCCTGAAAAAGAAAAACACAGCCATCAACACGCAGTTTCTGAAGAGAATCTGTCACACGACTGACGCCTGGAGAACGAGAGGAGAAAATAAACTAGACATACACAAAAAACGCCAAAGACACTCTTAGCATATGACATGATCATTTCAGCACGTCTGTTCAGTCAAACCCAAATAAACTAAACACTAATTTTGGGTTTTCGATGATAAATTTTTGGTTCCCCAACTACCCATCATCTACCTATCCATCTATATCTATTAACTATACATCAAACTATCTTTCCATATACCCAACTAAGCATCTATCTATCTATCCAACTAACCATTTAATTATTAAACTATCCCTCAAATAGTCTTTTAGCAAATGGTTCTTAAAAATACTTTTTATCTTAAATAAAAAATAATAATATTTTTGCACTATAAAAGAAACATTTTATGGATGTTAAAAATGGTTTGAATAATTTATGGTAGCCATTGACTTCCATAGTATTTTTTTTTTCCATACTATGGAAATTAATGGCTACCGTCAGCTGTTCAGTTACCAGAATTATTCACAATATCTTCTTTAGTGTTCAGCAGTAACTTGAGGGTGAGTAAATGATGACAACATATTCATTCTGCATGAACTACCCCCTTTCATGGATGCCAATGAAGAACATTTATATTTTAATTGTCTAAATACTACTTACAACAGCAAAAGCCTTTTGTGGATGTGTATCTTTAACTACACACCATCATAAACATCCACAACTTCAGCTGGACTGATTCAAACCACTGAGACGACGCTTAAGAATCATTTGTTTGAGTCTAATGTAATTTGGAGGGTTTCAGGCCGTGTTTCGGGAATCAGTCAGCTGAAGGTTGTGGAGCGTCGCGTGAAGCTGCCAGACGCCTCCGCGGCTCTCGACCTCCATCTGGACTCCATCAGCTCCAACAGCTAACGGCCGCGGGGAAAGTAACGACTGCTAATCTACTCGCAACGCAGGGAAAGTGAGCGCCGCCTTTGATTTCCAACAGCAAATCATGTCCGTTTGTGAAGTTTCTGGCTCTGGATTTTACTGGAATCTCTCAAAGGTGGAGCGTTCACAGCCATCCACGGCACGCAACAACATCACCAGCCTTGGTTTCTGCTGCATATTTGTGCTTTTTAAGCATAAGACTGTTCTAGCTAAACACAGTTTAATTCCTACACGGAAGATGTAAACATGAAGCTGAATAGAACAGGATTTCTGTGTAAAATCAGATTAATAAACTACTTTTCTGATTGATATACACAGAAATAAATCAATTTGGTCATTCATGAATCATTCTATTCACGCACAGACTCGTCATATTCAACAGGAGGTGCTTTACAGAGATAAACCTGACGTTCCCTCACACACAAACACATTGAGATATCATACTCTCTCTGTTATGATAAGATAGACGCTTCAGACTTGTGTTCAGTTTATTAACACTCCAGTTTATCATGCTTCACATGTTCTCAGAGTACCCAGACACACACATTCTCAGTTAAAGTGTGTGTGTATTATTAGTGCTAGTTTCAATACTACAACTGCAACTATTTAAATTCATCACATAGGTTTTTATTTGTAAGATTTGGTCAATTTTCAATGGTAATACTTACTACCATGCTATCAGCAAGATATATTTCCAGATAGTTAAAGTTTAATAATAATAATAATAATAATAATAAAAAATAGTAATAGATAGTTTCCAACAAAAAATATTTTAAAAGAATGTATAAATAAAATAATGCTTTACAAAAAATAACTAGGAACTTCTGACAAGATACATGTTCAAAAATAAAATAAATAATTACCAATAAAAAAAACACGTCAAAAATATAAATACATAAATAAAAAAAATAAAAAAAACGAAACCTACTTAAAAAATTGTAAATAAAAATTTTTAAAAAAATAATAATAGTTTGTAAAAAAAAAAATAATAATAATAATAACAATATTAAAAATAAAAATAAATGAATAATTACCCAGACACACACATTCTCAGTTAAAGTGTGTGTGTATTATTAGTGCTAGTTTCAATACTACAACTGCAACTATTTAAATTCATCACATAGGTTTTTATTTGTAAGATTTGGTCAATTTTCAATGGTAATACTTACTACCATGCTATCAGCAAGATATATTTCCAGATAGTTAAAGTTTAATAATAATAATAATAATAATAATAAAAAATAGTAATAGATAGTTTCCAACAAAAAATATTTTAAAAGAATGTATAAATAAAATAATGCTTTACAAAAAATAACTAGGAACTTCTGACAAGATACATGTTCAAAAATAAAATAAATAATTACCAATAAAAAAAACACGTCAAAAATATAAATACATAAATAAAAAAAATAAAAAAAACGAAACCTACTTAAAAAATTGTAAATAAAAATTTTTAAAAAAATAATAATAGTTTGTAAAAAAAAAAATAATAATAATAATAACAATATTAAAAATAAAAATAAATGAATAATTTCCCCAAAAAATGCCAAATATAAAAAAAACATAATTGTAAAAAAAGTTAAAAAAAAAAAAAGAAAAGAAAAAAAGAATAAACAGACAAAAAAAAAACAACCCAAAAAACACATTTTGGTAATGTTGGCACTAAATCTATTTTTGAACATGTTTTTCCACTTATATTAATACTGACTGATCAGTTTTCCAGTGTGAATATCACTGAGTAAAAGGTGTGCATGGTTTGAGAGTTTAACTATGAAACTGAAGTGGTGTAAAACAGCTGCTGCCGTCTCAATCTCTCCACGGCTCTGAAAAAAAAACCTCTGCTCTTTCCAGATGTAAATCATGAAAAGCTTTTTCCTTCTATTTTTCCATTCTGGCAGCGAGAGCCCTTCACAGCCAAAAACTTCAGGCCTCCATTTCTTCCTCCCTCTCTCTCTCTTTCTCTCTCTTTCTTTCCCTCCCTCTCTCTCTCTCTCTCTCTCTCTGCACATCGGCTCCTAATGGCTTCCATCTCTGGTTGGGTTTAGCTGCTAATTCAGCAGAAATAATGGGCCTGGGGAAAACAAAAGCTCAAGCAGTTTAATGCGTGAACATGTGCTGCAGAGCTGCTCATAAATTAGCATCACCTCCTGAACCCCTGAAGGCCCTGAGGACTTTCGTTCTCCTTCAGACCAACATCTAGAAGGAGCTGGAGTCTCTTTCAAGACGATCAATTCATCCCACTCTTTATAAAAACCCAACGCAACAGAACAGAACAAGAACGAATGCAATTGTAACCTGCATGAACAGAGAAGTGTGAAAGCAAAGGGTTTAATTACAATGTGTTTGTTCTTCATGAATAAAATAACATATGCAAATGAAGTCCTGTGAGCTCCTACGGATAGAACAACAAAACACCGATTCATGTGCTAAAAGCTTCCTGCTGGACAGATAAAAATGTGCCTGCAATGACAAAAAATTGCTTTATTTTTATGCAAAAAAATTGCTAGTAAATTGTTTTGTGTGTGTTCTTATTATTTGCTGCTCAAAATATGATTTACCTTCTATTTCTATAAAGCATGTACTTGTAGAAATGCCGTGTAACACATTAATCAAACGCGAAGAAGAAAAACTTTAATAAACGTTAAATAAATGACAGTTTTTAGTCAGTAAATCAGCTTGTTCACGTGTTGATCTTAGCACGAATTTGTCTGATTTCCAACACAGAAATTATTCCAACATGGAAAGTTAAATGATTGTGGTTTTGTTTAGATTTAGGGCCTTTAAACTGAACACACACACAATAACTCAGCATCGTGTGTTTTACTACCACTGTCACTGTATGTAAGTTAACACAGAGAAAGTTTATATTTATAAAAGTTAAGTAGTGTTTGTTTTGGTTGCTTTTCAGTTTTACAAACGTTTTAGTCATTTATAAACCGTACATACCGTTTTGATTTTCTACACTGTATATTTAACTGCAGCATAATCTATGAAAGCGAATGTTTTGCTAATGTTTTGATCGTCTTCCAGTCAGAGACACACAAAGAAAGGACCTGAGGTAAAATACTCACAGACGCGTGAACCGCGCGGGCAGCCGCTCCGGGATCCGGCCGTGTTTTAATCCACTACAGTCCGCTAAAAGTCCCGCACACGAGCAAGCAGACGGACACGGCTCCGGTTCCGATCGATCCGAGCCTCCGTTAATCGCTGTAAATCCCGTAACGTGACACACGAGCAGCACGAAGCTCACAGCGCGAGCGGGCTGCGGCATTTTCACCCAGAGGAAGAAAACTGGTAAAAAGTTGACGAAATCGATCCGTAAAAGTTTTAATTCCGCACGAATATGGAAGAGGGGAAGGTTTCTGGCAGGTGCGCGTCAACTAAATCTCCTTTTCGCGTTTAATACCATGAGTAATAGTGCAGATATCAGCGCCTCAGCACTCGCTCCATCTCTGAGAAACTTTTTTCCACCGCGCTGGAATCAGAGCAGCATTCCGCGGCGCGCGCTCCCGTGGGCGGAGACAGCCGGAGATTGCCGAAGGCCGCGAGGGATTCTGGGTGCTGTAGTGTAGAGAGACAAATACGGTGCGCTTAAAACCCGTGCACTATTTTTGCATTCCCGAAGAATCGTTATATCATAAAACAGGCATATTAATTAATACTTTATCTGATTAGCGATTGAAAAGGCTATAAATGGGACCCTGTACCACAAAACCAGTCATAAGGATGAGTTTTTGGAGATTTCTACATCATCTAAAAAGCTGAATAAATATAAATAAGCTTTCTATTGAGGTATGGTTTACTAGGATAGCACAATATTTTGCTGAGATACAACTATTTGCAAAACTAAAAACAAAAAATCTAACTATTGAGAAAATTGCCTTTAAAGTTGTCCAAATTAAGTCCCAACCCTGATAGCACACGTACATCTAGGAGACGTCTATTTGGCGTCTGCGTTTACATCTGCAGGATGTATTATTTAGGTTGTTTGCTCATATGCAATACGTCTAATGGACGTCTCCTTTTAGATGTCAAATTGACGTCTGTTAGATGTCTTTAAGATGTTTATGTTATGTAAAACTGACATCTGAAAGACGTCTGCCAGACGTTTGTATACAGCAGATGCTTTCCAGATCAATAGATCTTTAACAGACATCTTGCAGACGTACCTGTGCTATCTGGGAATGCATATTCCTAATAAGAAATTAAGTTTTGATATATTTAGGGTAGGAAAGTGACCCATGCAATAGGCTATTATTGGCCAAACAAATAAACGTATAAAAGGTGAAAAAAGATCAGTTTTTTATGCTGCAATAGGCAACATATTCATGTTTATCAACAAAATTCAGTTTCGAAAGTGCGTGAGACATGGGGAAAAAGCCAAATATACATTTCACAAACGTTTTTGACACTAATATAAGTATTTTGGACATCTAATGGTGCTCCATTCTCATGACACAAACCTTTTAAAGGGTTACATTTCTTTAAAAAAAAATTAATAAATAAATGAGGCGTATTTTGAGGCTCGTAAAGCATTTGCAAAGTTTCGTTCCCTTGCTATTTTACTGTTTTATAGCTTTGCCTCTTAAAACGTGACATAAGCCAGTGATTGCTGGATTAACAACATTACAAATGAAGCACACACGTTGAGTCCCGTTGATTCACAGCAGTCTGTGAGGCTCGTTTGTGAAACAAAGGGCAGATTTCTGCTCCATTAGCATACAGAAGAGGATGATGATGAGTGTATTGTGTTATCTGCTCCTCTATTATGAGCTGTGAACGAGCTCAGTCTCATTTCCCAAACCCATCAACAGGGATGTCTTCACTAAACCATAGCCATATTAGTTTAGGTTCAACCCAAATCAAGTCTGATCCTGAGCTCACGCTTTCCAGGAACGAGCTGAAAATCTCACGCTCGACTGCTTTAGTTCATTATGATTAGTGGCTGGAGTGAATATTTGATTGTCCTATATAATCCGCAGAACAAAAAGAGCTAAATCAATTCTTATTAAGTCAATTGCATTTGTTTTAATTGCTAAACATGATTATGGCCACAAGCAAACGGACAAAACTGGCAACTAGAACAAAGTCCAATGCACTGTTATTGAGTGGAAAACATTGATTTAATGCTATCCTGACTCTTCCAGTGTTTCTGACTTGTGTCTTTCATGTGACATGCTGAAATAATCAGTGAATGAGATGCAGACGCACCTGAGAGAGCCAGCGTTCACTGATTACGTCTCCAGAGAAACTGAGACAAAGAAAGTGTGTTTGTGAGCCCAGTTTTTCCTTTCAGGAGATCTCATGCACATGTACATGATGTGAAGTCACTTACAGCTGTGACCGGTTTTGTAAATATGACAAACATAACACTGTTTTCGCTTTGTACGTCCAGTTTTTAATTCGTATTCTTGATCTGACTTGCAACCTGCACATATGCAGAACTTTTTGACATTGTTCTGGATCAAATCTGAGAGTTGACACATTAACTTGAAATACTAAATTTTATAAGACAGTAAGTCTTTTTTTTAAATAAAATGAATAAATAAACTGTGTGTATTTTTCTGAAAACAAGAACAATATCTTCCAGTAGGGTCAGAAAAATAAATGTGTTTTTCCTCTAAATTCAAGTTTATTTTTCGGACTCCTTTATTTGTGACCTCGGACCACAAAATCAGTCATTCTGTGAAATTTAGATTCATGCATCATCTGAAAGCTTTCCATAGCTGTCTGGTCTGTTAGGAACGGACAATATTTTGGCTGAGATACAATTGCATGAAAATCTGGAATCTGAGGGTGCAAAAACATCGAAATATTGAGAAAAAATCTCCCGTAAAGTTGTCCAAATGAAGTTCTTAACAATGCATATAACTAATCAAAAATGAAGTTTTAATATATTTACGGTAGGAAATTCACAAACTATCATAGTACATAATCTTTACTTGATTTCCTAATGATTTTCGGCATTAAAAAAATCTATAATTTTGACCAACATTGCATTTTTGGCTATTGCTACAAATATATATGCTACAGCGATTTAAGATTGTTTTTGTGCCCCAGGGTCACATTTTAGATTAAATCATGCATTAAGCTTAAACTCACTTAATTTTTAAGAAAACAAGACTTTATATCTTAAGTGATTTGCCTCCAAACTGACCATGTCTTGATTTAAGGATGTTTAGATATTTAAAGACAAGAACAATGATTTTTGCAGTTCTAGCTGTAATTCTTTCTCTAATCCCTCAACAATGTCTCAAACTTTCTCCATGCAGCCTGTGGGAAAGAAAGCGTTCCTCTGGGAATCAGAAAGTGTGTTTGTGTGAACTAGACCTGGTTCTGAGCACACAGATGGACCGGTCTGCCTCAAACTCAATGATTCAGTGTGTCATTTCATTAATTATAAGCGGCGTGTGTCACACACTGCTCTCTTTATGAGAGGCTCTCTCTCACACACACACACACACACAGAGCCGGGTTTGTGTTCTTTCGAGCACAGACAGATGTTCACACACACATTACACGGTTCTGCGAAACCTTCAGACAAAATATTGTAGTTTGTTGAGTTTCAACAGGCTTTACAGATTGAGAGCTGAAGAAATAAAGTCTCCTCAGAAGATGTGAGGTGTTTTGGAGGCTTGTGAAGACCATTGCTCCGCTGAGGAACAGTGAAAGTAAAGCTCCTCAAAAGATCCTGAAGATCAGATTCTTCTAGAAAATGATTGATGAGCTGCTTCAGTCCAGTAAGAGTTCATCTAGAGATATGACCAAAGTTATTCTGACGCTTACTTGAGAAGCTGAAGGTGAAGTTAATACAACTATACCTGACCTTTTCATAACTCATCAATCAGATGACAGAAGAGATGTGTGCAGCAGCAAAGTTTGATCGTCCTTAGAAATACGCAATCAGTATACTACAGCAGGGTTAATGACTTCAGGAACAGTGATAGTACTATTACCGAAGCTCTAAAATACCCAGAATTCCCCTTTCTTCCACCGCAGACGCTTGCAGCTGCGCAGACGGCAGGAATGTTTGCGGCAGACGCAGCAGAATCAGCTCTTCTTCCACAGGGTTGAGTGTAAACAGAATCTGTCACCTGTAAAACACACACACCCGAACACACACTCTCCAGGCATGCGCTCGTGTTTGTGCTGGCTGAGACCAGCCATCAGAGCAGTGCATGCTGGGAAGACACTTTTTTTCTCTGTTGCTATTCTGAGTATAATGACTGGCACCTGGCCACTGAACACCAGAGACTCTACAGCTCCCCACCTGAGACGATTTATTGCAGAAACACACCTGACAGTACAATTGCAACCAGAAAAACTGAGAAAATATCAATAACCTATAAAAACACACTAAAACATTACGAAACCTTTAACTAAAATAATGAAACTGTATCTCAGTTCTTCAGAGTCAATCATAAACTAAATGAGGACACACTGATGCTGTTAAACTGGAGCAGAAACTATTGATTGTGTCTGAAATGTAATGATCACGTTCACTGGAGCATGCTGGGAAAAAAGAAATAGCTGAGAAAACTAAGGCAAAATAAGGCAAGTAAGACTTGAGTCTGTCAACAATAGTTCTTATAGTTCATTTCTTCTCAGGAAATATGTTTTGTTTAGCCAACATAAATTAGTTTGTTTATGCAATGCTGACTGTCTTCTTTTGATAAAAGAACAATATTTGTCACATCAACTGAAAAAACTATTACTATCGTTAAAGTATGTTTATTTTTTCTGTTTTCTGAAGAAAAAATCTGTAAAAATATGGTTTTATGTTTATTTATGAATAACAAAAAGTGAATTGTTATAGAAACCTTAATGGATAACTGTCTTTATTTGTAAAAAAACTTTTTTTATTAAGATATCCATAAATTTTAAGCAGTTAAAACAATAATTTAGGCCTCAAAACTACTTCTAAAACTGTATGAATTTCTTTGTTCTGGTCACCATTGACTCCCATAGTATTTTTTTTCCTACTATGGAAGTCAATGGTGACCAAAACAGCCTGGTTACAAACTTTCCTCAAAATATCTTCCTTCGTGTTCGGCAGAGGAAATAAATTCATACAGGTCTGAAACTACTCGAGGGTGAGTAAACGATGACAG
Organism: Enteromius argenteus; assembly: GCA_032357425.1. Classification (NCBI taxonomy): domain Eukaryota; kingdom Metazoa; phylum Chordata; class Actinopteri; order Cypriniformes; family Cyprinidae; genus Enteromius; species Enteromius argenteus. Next base: position 532,926 of record JAUCMR010000058.1, on the reverse strand, counting down.
GATTTTCATTTTTGGGTGAACTATTCCTTTAACAGCTGAACAGAAAATAAGCTTCATCTGCAGCTCTGAAATCCTTGTGTCATACAGATATGAGACGGGACGATCCGTTTCTCTCTCAGCGGGACGTCTGGTGTGAAAGACGCTGTAAAAACAGAGCAGATGCTCTCCAGAGCCATCCATCTTCAGCCACAGCTCCAGAGAAAGGACAGAAGCCAAGCCAAGACGTGACGTCCAGCGCTCAACGACTACAGCAGCTGTGATCATCTCTGTCCTGAAGACCACAGACAGACCTGTGGAAACCATCGAGAAGCATGATCTGAGACTCGCTGGACTCGCAGTCTATACAGTCAAAAACTAAAGCTTCAGACAAATCATTAAAAATGACATGCTGTAAAAAATAACTAAAATAAAGATTAGTGCTGTCAAATGATTAATCAGATTTATCACATGCAAAATTATAGTTTTTGTTTATATATTTGTGTGCATTTACATACAAATACACAAGCATATATTTTGTATATATTTATATTCATATAATTTATATCATATATAAATATATTTAATATATAAACATAACATAATATACACAGTACACACTCATATATTATGTAAATAAAAACTTTTATTTTGGAATGCGATTTATCATGTGACAGCTCTAATATAATTTAGATACAGACAGATATGATGTTATTATTTATTATTTATAAATACTAAATAAAAAAATTTAACTTGCATTGTAGCTTTTGCAAATGACTTAAATAAAATAAGTTTAAAATCAAAAATGACTGAAATAAATAACAAAACAATAATATAATAATAAAAATGACAAAAGCATATATTTATAATTTTAACTTGAAAGTAGTAAATTGACTAAAACTAAATAAAAATAGACTTTTTATGTTTGGAAAAATAAAAAGGATAAATAAAAAATGAAAACACATTACAAAATTACTAAAACGAACTACATTAAAATATAAAAAACTCAAAATATTGATAAAAATGATCATGTTTCTTTGTAATCATTTAGGAAATTTACTAGCAATCTCCATGTGAAAACCACATAATTAAAAGACAGCTCTTCTTGGAGGAGCCTTCAGGAACAAGTGTAAACACAGCATCAGTGGAGCAAAGCATTCTGGGAGATTCAGAGCCGCGCACGTCATCCACTCACACATGATCCAGCGAGTTTAAGAGACTTTACAAAGTCTTTATTTATTGACAAGTGGTATGACAGAGGTATTGTTTTTGTTTTAGATTTATTTAAAGATGATGGTACTATAATGGAATATGAAGAATTTATGATTTTGTACAATCTTCCTCTGCCAGCAAGATCTTTCAATTCTGTCATCAAAAGTTTGTCTCCAAGTTATGTGCATCTATTTAAAACATACCTTTGCTTTAATGAGCAAACATCTTTTGTTAGATGGAGTTTGTCTTCGTGGCAAAAAATGTAACAGAAGGTTTATAAAGCGAATGTTACACTATTCAGTATATACTTCACCTAGATGTACATTTTTCTGGACTAACTTTGTTGACTGTATACATTGGAAGAAAGCATGGTTACTTCCTGAAAAATTTTGCATTTCTAATAGAATCAGAGAGATACATTTTAAGATTTTGCATAATGTTTACCCAACAAACTCCCAAATTGCTTCTTTTCTTGATATTTCTAATTTATGTGTATTCTGTAAAGTTGAGGAAGAAACTTTACTTCATTTATTCTATCATTGCGATCAGGTTAAATTTCTTTGGGAGAACTTAAGATGTTATCTTCTTTTATAAAATTTGATTTAAAATTTACGCTAAAAGAAATATTTCTAAATTTTTCTAGTAGTGACTATGCTACTGAACTTTTTTTGTTTTGCATTGTAAATTTTTTATTCATAAATCCAAATTTCTTAATATGTTGCCTAGATTTGATGTCTTTCTTGCAGAGATTTCTTAAGTTTATTAAGGCATATAATGATCTTTTTCTTACTGATTGAGGTGTTTTTTTTTTCCTCTCTTTTCTCCTTTATGTTATCGTATTTCTATGCAGTGCTGTATTTTGTTCTTTCCTTTTTGTCTTGCAATAAAAAAAATAAAAATAAATTAAAAAAAAGTTTAAGAGACTTTACATGATTAGAAACAGAGGAGGATTTCACAGTGATGACAAAGAAAAGCATTCTGGGTCCTAAAATACCAAAATACCAGTAAAGAGTCCAAACAGATTATTAACAGAGCACAACAGACAGTTAGGGAAATTGTTTTGAAATTGTAACTTAAAAACCATCAAAGACAGACTTATTGTGAACACAGGCTTTGTTATCTGACAGTATTTGCCTTTGTTGAACCCATCTGTTCGCATTTTACAGTGTGATATGTGGTGAAAACTACATTACCCATGATGCCGTGCGGACAATTCCACCAATCAGAGAGTAGCGACACAAAACGTCCTCTTCAGCCCCGCCCACTCGAGTTAAGCACAGCGTATATTTTAGTATATAAGCGTATTCTGCAAGTATGTTATTTCTATAGATGTAATTAAACGCTTTAAATGAATATTTGTGTGTTTCACTGTCGTTTTTAATTCGATAATTTCATTCGCAATGATTGTAGTTTTGTCCTCCATCGATTTTCAAACACTTTTTTTGTTTCAGATTTTTTAAATGTTGTTTTTCTCGTTGGTTTGGTTCATGACTTATAACGCTTTTTATTTTAAATCCCTATGAGAAAAGTGAACGGAAAAAGGATGTGGTTGCATAAGCTCAAAGACTCCACCTGGAGGCTCTATATATATAAATATATATATATAGCCAATGCTTCAGAGTGCTTAGCCAACGTTTTGAGAACATTATTAAAAACCAGATAACTCATTGAATGAATGTTATATTAATAGTTTATAACCCTTGATTCTTACTGGGTTACTGTAACAGCACAATTAATTATTGCATGTATGTTATTGCTAATATTTTATTGCTAATAAACAACAAAGAAACCACACACCTTCGGATATCCATCACTCATCTGATGCACACTGCTGAGAAAATGAAGCAAACAGGAACAATATTAAAACACACAGATGCAGTTTAACCCAGTGACACACTGCCCTCAGGTGGCTGCAAACTTATTAACTATTCATGAAATGACCAAAGGCAGAAACATCTTCCTCTTTCAGTTAGTGATGGGAAGATCAGATCATTTTACTGAATCTAGTTCCTATTCTGAACAGGAAATGAGAATGGCTTTTGAATCCAGAGTAATTTTGTTCATTTATCACGTGACTGAAGCTAATGTAAAAAATAAAATCACACACATGCAGTGTCAGTAGCTTAGTATATATAAGATACATAAACGTAGTGTCATTTGTCTGAAAACAAAGTTTTATTTTTTATACATATATATATAGGCTATATGAAAAATCTATGTATATACGGTTCACAAATATGGGGTCAGTAAGATATTTAATGGTTTTTAAAGATGTTTCTTCTGCTCATCAAGGCTGCATTTATTAGATTAAAAAT
>JAUCMR010000058.1:501054-516003 GCA_032357425.1 Enteromius argenteus | reverse complement strand
ATGGCACATCAAAACAAAAACAAAACCATGAATACAAAACAAAGCAAAACAGAACTAAACAAAACTAAATCGTGACAGTATTATCATGCAGGTATATATATTTGTATATTTTAGATTATATTTTAGTGCTGCCAAACGATTAATCGCATCCAAGATAAAACTTTTGTGTGTTCTGTGTATATTATGTATATATAAATACACACACATACAGTAAATATTTAGAAATTATTTACATGTATATATTCATATAATTTATATCATACATAAAAATATTTCATATATTAACATATTTTTGTTAAATATATACATGCAAATATAAATATACACACATATTATGTAAACAAAAACTTATTTTAGATGAAGATTAATCGTTTGACAGCACTAGTTATTGTTGTACGTCGTTCAACTAAACGATACTAAATGGCAACTAGTTAAAGATTTAAGCTAGTGAGTAAAATAATTTCAATTCAGTTATTTTTTTTAATGGTTTTAGTGAATAATTGCCCTGTCTGATCAGAAGGGAGCTGACTGTGTGTTTAGTAACAGTATTTGAGCTTGTGTTCTGTGTTTTAGGTCCCATCAGCAGTATTCTGGTGAACACATACGGATGCCGTCCCATCATGATCTTGGGTGGCTTTCTGTGCGCCATCGGCATGATCAGCGCTTCCTTCTGCAACACCGTCGTTCAGCTCTACATCTGCATCGGCGTCATCGGAGGTGAGTGTGAACACACACACACTTAACTACACCCGTCTGAGACACACTCCGTTTACAAACTGCCCAAAATGCTGATTCTGACACATACAGGGTTCCTGTGCGGTTTGGAAGTATGGAATTTGATTTTAAGTAATTTCCAGGTCTGGAAAAGTAGTGAAAAAGACAAATTCTTCATTTGTTTTTGTTTTGTCTTGTTTTATACAATATTTGTTTATTATTTCATATCATGATATTATTGTATCATGAGATTTTGGAATCGTATCATCCCTACTAATTTACAGGACATAGCAGGAGTTTATAATTTCTCATATTTTAGCTCCAACAGAAGTTTTACGTTAAAACAAAAAAATCATTTTGAACATTTTTTGTAGAGTTAATTTTTAGTTATTTATATGGAAACCAACCGGGGTCAAAATGACGGCCAACACAAATGACATACCATTACTTTCAACACAATAAGAGTTCATTATTGCTCATATTTTGGATCTCTGACATGCTACAATGGAGGTTTTATGTAAACTATAATTTTCATTTTGGCAAATGTAATGGAAGCCAGCGTGGGTCAATTTGACGCCCAACACAAAACTCAACAGGATTTCATAATTTCTCATATTTGACATATGTTTTGGCCTCCAACAAGCCACAATAGAAGTTCTACATAAAAAAAAAAAACATCTTAGGTGTTTCTCAGAGTTTTTGGTGATTTGTATGGAAACCATTCGGGGCCAACACAAATGATCATCAGTACAGATGAATGCAAGAACTATAACCTCAATGGATTCTGAAGTCAGCCAGTATCCCACAATGCCCTCTGCTATCTTGTTTCCTCTCACAGGCTTTGGTCTGGCCTTCAACCTCCAGCCGGCTCTCACGATGATCGGGAAGTACTTCTACAAGAAGCGTCCCATTGCTAACGGCTTCGCGATGGCCGGCAGTCCGGTGTTCCTCAGCACGCTAGCGCCGCTCAATCAGTATCTGATCAACGAGTATGGATGGAGAGGAAGCTTCCTGATCCTCGGCGGACTCCTGCTTAACTGCTGCGTGGCCGGATCGCTCATGAGGCCCCTGAAGGCCCCGCCGAACATGGCCAAAGCCGTGGAGGAGAAACAGATAGCAATTAAAGGTGAGCTATTACGCCTCTTTTAACATGATGTAAAATAAGTCTGTGATGTCTCCAGAGTGGGTCTGAGATGTTTTATCTCAGAATACCCACAGATCACTTTTTATAGCTTTAAAGTTGGGGTATAAGCCAAAGCGTGCCATTTTTGTGTTTGTCCCTTTAAATGCAAATGAGCGTAATCGCGATTGCAATTTCTTTGCAATCTATCATGCAGCCCTACATTATAGGCTAGGCCTGTTGCAATGCTTCTACAAAAAAGTTTCATCTGCAGATATGGCCTTGTTTTGGGGTCTGTGCATGCTAATTAGAGATTGTGCATCCTTAATTTACAGAAAGAAGGAAGAAATATGCAGATGGAAAAATCTCCATTCAAGTTTTTTGTGATTTGTTTTTCCCTACTTGTTACTTGCACTTTTTGTAAGAAAATGTACTATTTATTCATGTTTTTCTGATATTTTGATTAGTATTTTGTGATATTAATGATTAATCGCATCCAAAATAAATGTTTTTGTTTTTATTTGTCTGTGCATATTTATAATGTACGTATAAAAACACATACATACAGTAAATATTTACATATATATATTCATATAATTTACATTATAAATAAATATATTTGGTTACACTTTATAGAATAGGTAACACTTTTCCTTAAATTATTAATTAGTTTTTTATTAATAGTTAGTGCGGTAGTTCTTAAGTTTAGGTGTTGGGTAGGATTAGGGATGTAGAATAAGGCATTATAAGTGCTTAATTAGCACTAATAAATTGATAATATTCTAGTAATATGCATGCTAATAAGCAACTAATAGGTGTAACTGTAAAATAAAGTGTTGCCATATATTTGATATATAAAGATGACATATTCTGCTTATATATATATATATATATATATATATATATACACACCCATGTGTGTGTGTGTGTGTATATTTATATATACAGAATAAATATACACAGTAAGCACACGTGTTATACAAACAAAAACTTTAAGTTATATTATTATAGTTTATATACTATTATTATGTTGTTTTTATTATTATATATTCAGTTACATAAAATGACAAAACATCACTTATTGCAATTATTTCTGGGGCAATATATCGTACAACAAAGTCGTAGTTCACTGAGAAGCTACGCAAACAGATTTCATTATTGTGAACGATAATTGCACAATTATATTGTCTGCATTTTTCTCATAACTTGTCCGTGAACTACGGCTCTGTGTAGTAAATGCTGGTCGATCTGGAAGCACATGATGAAGATTTACTACTAATCGCAGGCTTTACTGGAGAGTAAATGTGATTTTTTTCGTAACAGGTCCGCAGACGGAGAAGAGCACGGCCTGGCAGACGGTTAATAAGTACCTGGATCTGTCGCTCTTCAAGCACCGCGGGTTCCTCATCTATCTGTCGGGAAACGTCATCATGTTCCTGGGCTTTTTTGCACCGATCGTCTTCCTCTCGTCGTACGCCAAAGACAACGGCGTGGACGAGTATCGGGCCGCCTTCCTGCTGTCCATCCTGGCGTTTGTGGACATGTTCGCTCGGCCGTCCATGGGCCTGCTGGCCAACTCTCGGTGGATCCGGCCGCACATCCAGTACTTCTTCAGCTTCGCCGTGCTGTATAACGGTGTGTGTCACCTGCTGTGTCCGCTGGTCGAGAGCTACAGCGGGATGGTGGTGTACGCTGTCTTCTTCGGCTTCGCCTTCGGGATGGTGAGTGCCGTCCTGTTCGAGACGCTGATGGACCTGGTCGGAGCACAGCGCTTCTCCAGCGCCGTGGGGCTCACCACCATCGTGGAGTGCTGCCCGGTGCTCATCGGACCGCCGCTGGCTGGTAATAACACAAGAGAAAACATGCATATACATAGAACAATCTAAGACAATTAAAAACACTGAAAATGACAAATGAAAACTAATCAAATATAAAATAAAACTAACAAAAAAATAAATGTTCTGTGCTCATCGGACCTCCACTGACAGGTAATAATGTAAAATATGAATATTAGATAAAAAAATGTAAACAAAAAATATAAATAATGAAAGTTACTAAAGTTAAAACTGTAAAAAAATGAATGACAGGAGCTCATCGCACCACTGCTGGCGGGTAATAAAATATGAATATTTAATGAAAAACTTGAAATAAAACACTATAATTTAAGGCTGAATAATATTTAAAAGAACAAAAACTAATACAAATTGTAAAAGCACATTAGGGTTATTACGTAAATATAATAAAGTTAAAACTTATTTTATTTCAGCTAGTTGCCAAGAGGACATTTTATTTTTATTAAGTTTAGCTAAATCTACTAAAATAAAACTGAAAAAAAGGCATTAAAAAACCCCAAAATAATACAACATATAAAATTACAAAAACACAACAAAATTACCATAACTAAAATTAAAAATGTAAGCAGAAAATATAAAAAAAATATATAATATTGATGAAATCTATAATAGTATTTGCTATACTGCAGCGTATACACTGTAATTGTATTACACTGCAACGCATAACAAAAATTAAAATGATATTGTAGACTATATAATAAAACAAATTTTAAATGTTAATGAAAACTATAATATCATCTTAACGACACTAAAATAAAACTAGGACAAACATTAAAATGAAAACTGGAAATATTAAAATAAAGTCTCATTTAAAAATGAATAAAATAAATAATACTAAACTAAAATAAAAATCTGTTTCTCAAAACCTTTTTTTGTTCACTAACTTCACATTTCTTTTATTGTCTTTCCCTCTTTATTTTGATTTCTAAACTCTCTTTTTGAACAGAATATTCCCTTCATGCATACACATATATCTGTTATTGTCTTTAATCCTGTAATTAATGCATGCCACTGATTTGCAGGGAAGTTAGTGGACGTCACAAAGAACTATAAGTACATGTACCTGTGCTGCGGGGCGGTGGTCGTTCTTTCCAGCATCTGGCTCTTCATTGGTAACTTCATCAACTATCGACTGCTGGAGCGCGAGCGCAAACAAGAGGAGACGTACAAACGCGCCGAGCGCGAGGAGCAGACGGAGACCCACGCAGACGCAGACGCAGACGCAGACGCAGATGCTGAAGCGGCGCAGCAGCTCTGTGAGAACAAAGACGGCGTCATGCAGCGAGAAACCAACATCTGAACGCCTATGCAAACTCTGAACACTGCCAAAGCTATAGAGGCTTTTTTAGACAGACCACAGCAGAACTCTAGAGATCAACGCTGGGCTGGGAAAATAAGTCCTGAATACAGAAATCATTCCGCATCGATTCTGAGATTTTGTTTTACAAGATATAAACTTGGAAGTCAGAGGGCGAAGAAAAGGTAAAAACTGTGGTCAAAACTCAAAATGACAAATTCAGAATTTTAAGTTTTTACTTTAAATTGACTTTAAATCTTGCCATTTTCATGAGTTTCAAAATCTCGTGATTTTAAGTTTGAGTTTAAATCTCACATTTTCAGTATATAGCTCATAATGGAGTTTGTCTCATAATTCTGAGTTAAATTTTGAATTTAAGTCTAGCAATTTGAGTTTATATCTTGTTTAAATCTCACTGAGTTTTTGAGATTGTCTGGTGATTCTTTCTGAAGGGGATTCTGAGCGTAGTTTTGAACAGCAGATGGTGCTGTATGCTTCAGAAACAGCCATATTCTGCTCGTTTTCAAATCCTCACGCACACTTAAGTTCAAAAAGGTTGTAGCGAATTACAAGGGTGTTCACAATGGGCTGTGTTTACATTATTCTGGCGTCATAAAAGCATTCTGAGCCAAGGTGAAATTAAGTGTGCGAATAAAAACTAGAGTAGAGCGCCATCTGCTGGTAAAATCTAAGCTCGATCGATTCCAGAGAAAATCACGATGCATTCGGAAGATCCCAGAATCCATCCAAGAATTGCTTCTGCATCGATTTATCGTCGCAGCCCTAATAAATGCGCACTTTGATATATAGACGGCCTTTATAGCTTGGTTTCGGTCATTTCTCGTGGCTCAGGTTCCGCAAACGTCCGTGTTTGACAGCCAAACGCCAGACATCCAGCTCGTTTGAGTGTGTTTTAAACGTTAAGCTGCTGGCGCCTACAATCTGACTGATCTGAATGTAAATCTGTGTTTGTTTCTGATGTTTTAGGGCCTTACGAATCTGTTCCTGACCAAAATCACTTCTGAGGATCATTACCAAATCTAAAGCTTAGAGCAATATGATTTCCACCAAACGTCCTCAGGGCAAACACTCGTTTCGTTTCGTCTTCGGGGTTATTTTTTTACACAGGGTATTTGAGTTTCACATGATTCCTGAGCTCAGAGTGCCACTATCAACACTCTCCAACTCATGATGTATTGCCTTAACTATAATGTAAGCATCCGCCATTCTAACTGTGTATATAATGCTATATTTAATGTATTTGCTGATGTATATTTACTAATCAATTGGATAAAGGCTAAATCATTTATCAAATACATTGTATGAAATGTATGGAAGCCAGTTTCCACCACAAAATTAATGAAACTATTAATAAAATACTACTTTTTAGCGCACAATTCAGACTTTTTTAATTTACAACATATTCAAAATTACAAATTCAGAATTGTAAGTTCTAAATCTTGCATTTTTCAGTTTTAATCTATGATCAAAATGTAGTTGTGCTTATATCTCAATTCTGAGATATGAAAATATCACAATTTATGTTTATATTTCACAATTTGAGTTTCTATTATAATTCTGAGTTTAAATCTCACAGTTTGAGTTTATATCTCATAAATAAGTTTGTCTCATAATTCAGAGGCAAAAAGTCAGAATTGTGAGATAAAAAGTTAAAATGACCTTTTTTACAAATTTTCAATTCTGTGACTCAAGCCAGCTTCCATAGAAATGCATCTTAAATTCTATTGCCAGGATGATTTTGTTTTTTATCTTGTAGAGCTGCATTTTCTTTTCTTTTCATTAAAGCCCATGTTAAGTATGAAAGCATATCTATGAGATGTTCGTTCACATTTTTAAGTCTATGAGCACCCGAGGTATTATTATCATTAAATTATTATCTTGACTGTAGAACAGAAGCATTATAATGCTGGAATGAAGATGTTGTGCTATTTATAGCATGTAAATAACTAACAACACTAATAATTTAATTTAATGTGATGGTTATGTTTTGTATCATATATTATTTGTTAACATTTGTTGTCATGTTTGTCAGGAGATGCTGAAACACAAACAGACCAAACTGCCACTAAAACACACTCTTCATTCACATACATGCTGTTATGATTATTATTAGCATTATTAGCAATTTTAATGGCCATATTGTTTGCTTTTTTGTAATTGTCATGTTCAACAAATGTAACGGGTTTAACTTGATCTTTAGCCTCTCATGTTACGTCACACTGATGTTGATAAATCATTCTGTATTCACTTCTCTGGTTCATAATTCTGGATGCAATGAAATTTACAATTAAACCACAACATCTGGAAGACGCCTCAAGATCTGTAACACGAATAAAATGATACGCCGACTCGTCTCTCTCAACGACATCAAACTAATTTCATCCACTTCATGTGAAATGAATTAAACACAGCAAGCAAACAAGCAACTAAAGTTCCTTTCAGATATTATGTAATATGTTGTATTTTGAGGAGATTGTGCAGCACTTATATCTAATTCAAATAATTAAAACACAAATATTAGAAAATAAATACAATATAGTATTTTCTGTTATAATTATATAGTTTTGTATTAAGATGTGAATTCAGAAATGATCAGATTACTTGAATTGTAGATTTTAGCCTCAAAATTGCTATGCATGATTAGATTATTTAGTGTTTTTCATTTATTTTTTTGGCGTTAAAATTAGAAGCGCAACTATTTTATGTGTGTTTGTGTTCATATAGCAAGCGCCACAAAAGTTTCATACCATCGTAATAAAAATAGAACATTTTAAAAATGAAGAAGATTTAGTTTTTGGTCTGACCACATGAGAACAGGACAATAGGAGAAAGTTATGATGAAATCATCAGGTCTGTGATTGATTCGTAGACACACGATACCCTCTAAAACACAATAAACAGATTGTGCTGGCAATATATGTGCTGTACTGTTATGAATACAGGCTAATGAATTTCAATTCAATGTTGAATACTCAGCACTGAACTCTATTAATATCACATCTGATTCAGATACACGATTCACTTCATTAGATTCGTCAATGCCAGTGTGGTATTGCTGTTACACAATGTTCATTAAAAAAAAAAAAGTTCATTTTGTGTTCATATAACTTAAAGTTTGTCCGTTTTTGCTCCAAAGAAACGCTCAGGTGCTTCGTTCCGGTCAAACGAATCACTGAGTAAACGATTCAAATGACTCGCTCACAGGATGATTTGAACTGCAAAAAGATTGTAAACAATCAAATGCGTAATATTCCTCATCTTATTAATAAATAAATAAATAGAAAATGTTCTATGAACAATTTAAAACTTTGAAATGTTCACACTTACTTACTTATTTTTCAAGCTTGTTTTTAGGTATTATTGAACTTCTGTCTTTTAAATTAAAAACGAAGACGTATTTTCCAATATTTACCTTAGAGTAGGATAAATTTAGTTAATATAAGTAGAAGATTATTTGATTACCCTGAATATTAAAGGCAGACGGGATGATTTCAGGATGAAATCTGAACAAAGTGATTCAGTGATTCAGTGATTCAGTTCAGCAGATACACGACTGTTGGCGTGATATTGCTTTTACACAACAGTTCAGTAAACGAGAAGTTCATATAGTATGACTAAAGATACTTCAGCTCCAGCTATATTAGCTATGTTTGGCTCGGGTGCTCAGTGTTGAGCGGAAGTGTGTGTTCCGTCAGTGAACAGCAGGATGCGCTCTTCCGCTTCAAAATAAAAGCGCCTGAGAGAGGAGGCTTGCCTTCTATATGAACCCCCCCTCTCTCTTTCTCTCTCTCTCTTTCTATGGTTACAGCTTTCTTCATTACAAATTGGTGTGTGTGAGAGAGAAAATACGATACGATGTTTAAACAGTTTTAAAATACTTTATTTGGTCCGTTTAACTGCCATTGATTCTGTTTAATGCATTAAAAGATCAGGTGCATAAAATATTGTTGATCTAAAGAGCTAAACAGACAAAAATCCATGTTTGATGCGTATTTGGGAGCTAATAAAGCTATTGGGGCACACGTCTGTGTTTGTCAGTGTGTGATTGTTCATGTTGACGGAGCTGAAGTCTGAAGAGGAATAACCTCATAAATAACATCTAATCACTCCTAACCTCTTTTATAGATTATCAACAGACTAGTTTTATGAAACCGATATATTTTGTGCACTTATGTGGTTCAGCTGTACATGCAGGACCATTCTGTTTTCAGGTTACAGGACATGACTCTCAGTCTCCCAGCATCTTCATGCCCTTCTTTCATTCAGGAGTAAGTTATTCAGAGAGTAAAACAATCTCCCGAACATCAGAGTCAGAGACGGCTTTTAAAGTCAAGCTGTGGAACAGAAGCTGATCTCCTTCACACAGTCCAAGTGTTCAGCTTCATCCACAAACATGATGATGGAGATCTGGAGCCCCGCCGCCACGTGACCTCACACTGACCTCTGACCTCACACTGATGACCCCTGACTCTGACCTCAGACTGATCACAAACTGACCTGGCTCTGACCTCACACTGACCTCTGACCCTGGACTGACCTAAATCTTACCTCGGAGTGACCTCACTATAACCTCGAATTGACCTCACACTGACCTCTGACCCTGGACTGACCTAAATCTGACCTCGGAGTGACCTCACAATAACTCACACTGTCCTCTGACCCCAGACTAACCTAAATCTGACCTCAGATTGATTGTACACTGACCTTGGACTGACCTCAGTTTAACCTCAGGCTGACCTCACACCGACCTCTGACCCCAGACTGACCTAAATCTGACCTCGGCTTGACCTCACAATAACCTCAAATTGACCCCACACTGACCTCTGATCTCACAATAACCTCAAATAACCACAAATTGACCTCACACTGACCTCGGACTGACCTCTGACCTCACACTGTCCTCTGACCCCAGACTAACCTAAATCTGACCACAGATTGATTGTACACTGACCTTGGACTGACCTCAGTTTAACCTCAGGCTGACCTCTGACCTCACACCGACCTCTGACCCCAGACTGACCTAAATCTTACCTCGGAGTGACCTCACAATAACCTCAAATTGACCTCACACTGACCTCGCACTGTCCTCTGACCCCAGACTAATCTAAATCTGACCTCAGATTGATTGTACACTGACCTTGGACTGACCTCAGTTTAACCTCAGGCTGACCTCTGACCTCACACTGACCTCTGACCCCAGACTGACCTAAATCTGACCTCAGATTGATTGTACACTGACCTTGGACTGACCTCAGTTTAACCTCAGGCTGACCTCTGACCTCACACGACCTCTGACCCCAGACTGACCTAAATCTGACCTCGGAGTGACCTCACAATAACCTCAAATTGACCCCACACTGACCTCTGATCTCACAATAACCTCAAATAACCACAAATTGACCTCACACTGACCTCGGACTGACCTCTGACTTCGCACTGTCCTCTGACCCCAGACTGACCTAAATCTGACCTCAGATTGATTGTACACTGACCTTGGACTGACCTCAGTTTAACCTCAGGCTGACCTCTGACCCCAGACTGACCTAAATCTGACCTCAGATTGATTGTACACTGACCTTGGACTGACCTCAGTTTTACATCAGGCTGACCTCTGAATGACCTCAGACTTAGCTTACAATGACCTCACAATGACCTCAGGTTGACCTCAAACTGACCTCTGACAGACCTGTATACAGGAGAGGTCAATCACACTCATATATTGCTTCTTCTTGTTTTAAGATTAAATTTGCTTCGTTTTGAAACATTTTTCATAGATCGTTATTTCTTGGTCATTGTTCAGTCATTTTTCTTCTTCAGTGAATGTATCTCGATCTAAGAATGTGTAGAACTCAAGAGAAATCGTGAGGAAGAAGAGGATTCTGGGAGTGAAGGTCAAGAGTGACGTCAGGTGTGTCTGAAGGTGATTCTCGGAGGTTTAATCATGTAAATTGAGTTCTGTATAAATATATTAGAACTGCTTTGCATTTTTTAATATTGCTGACGCTGAAAATCCATAAAGTAGAGCAGGAAAAAGCCTTGTTTATTTGCTCGCGTGTAATGTGAAGACAGATTGAGACACGTTTAATGATATTCATAGAGGTCTGGAGGACTATAGCTTCATTTATAGTTATGAATTCATAATTATATTGATGCTGTGTTACTTGTGTTTGCAGAACCGCAACAAAGATGATTCATTTCTAATGAGGTTTCTCTCTGTTTGAAAACCTTCAAAAGTTAAAATAAAGCACCTAAAATATTTGATCATTTCTATATCATTTCTTTTTCTTTCTATATCATTTTAATAAAACTGGGTTATTACAGTTAACTAAAACTAAAATCATAAACACATTTTTTTTTTTAATCAAATATGATTTTTTTTTTTTTAACTATTCTTAAAACTATTTTATTGAATGTTTTACCTCGATGTACTAAACTAAGACTAACACCAAAATGAAAATGAATAAAAACTATAGAAATGTATTAAATAAAAAAACTTGAACTAAAATCTACTAGTGCTGTCAAACGATTAATTGTGATTAATCACGTCCAAAAAAATGTTTTTTTTTTATTTACATAATATATGTATGTATATTGTGTATATGTATTATGTACATAGAAACACACACATTTAGTATATATTTATTTTCAAATAATTTATATACAATCAAATATAAATATATTTAATACATAAATATTTCATATTTTATTTTATATTTTCTTAAATATATACATGCATGTGTGTGTATCGTTATGTAAACAAAAACTTTCATTTTGGATGTGATTAATAATCTGACAGCACTAAAATTAACATAAAATTATCAGAAATATTAAAATAAAATCACACAATATTCACAATAGTACAAAAAACAATATATATATATATATATATATATATCAGAAATATATATATATAATAGTAAAGATACTAAAATAACACTGTATTAAATGCATATGTCAAGAAATTTCATCTTTATTCAGTGGATATCTATTTATTTTATTGGATTTAATTTATGGATTTTTTTTAATTGGATGTTTTAAAATTAATTTTAAATTCATTAATGGATTTTTGTTTATTTATTTTATTAATAATTTTTTTTATAAATTGTCATATATTTTTAAGAGACAGTATATAGTTTTCAGATATTAACATAACATAACATAACTCCCATAGTGCTGATATTTTTCTACAGGATGATTAAATGACTTTGACACTTGACTAGAAGCGGCTCAAACACATGGCAGTGAAACTGAATCTGTCGCTCCGGTTAGTGAAGTGTTTGTGATGATGTGAAGCTCTTATCAGCTGCGGTTTGAGCTGAAGTGTGTGTGAATCTCACGTATCCCACGAAAACACTCAACACAAGAGCCTGGAGCGAGACAGACACTGATGACAGACACCGATAGACGCTCAACATCATTCAGCGCTGAGAGACAGACATGTCCGCTCGCTTCTAATGAAAGTTCAGACAGAAATCAACATCAGCTTGGAGTGTGCTGCACAGATGCTCTGCAGTGAATGGGTGCCGTCAGAATGAGAGTCTGATAAAAACATCAGAATAATCCACAGCACTCCAGTCCATCAGTTAACATCTGGAGAAGACAGAAGATCAAACTAATCCAGCATTAAGATGATTTTAACTCAAATATGAGTCTATAATCCATAATAATGCAGTTATTGTTGTCTCTCATATCAAAATCCAGAGACTTGTTTGGATCTGTGCAGATTTCTCTCCTGATTCAGACCAGAACACTTCATCACTAATTAAGATGTTACCATAAGACGCATTTAATTATTCTCAGCATTTATAGACTGTAACCTATTCACATTTAATAAAATTAATAAAAAATTTAATTTAATTATTTAAAAAAATGAAATAAATAAATAATCCGCACAAACACATTTCTTTGCTAATGAGGTTAAAATTTAATTAAATTAAATAATTAATTAAAATATTCAAAAATAAATGATCTGCAAAAAATTACCTTGCTAATGAGGTTTATAGATTGCATTAAAAATAAAACTATATAAATAAATATTTACAAACAAAATTACTCAAAAAAAAGTATAGATAAAAAATAAAATTAAAATAATGAAGAAATTCATACATTTCTGATTACTTAAAAATGTAATTACATATTTAAAAATGTATTTAAAAAGCTCATAGATTATGAAAAGTTTTGGCAACACTTTATGATGGTCCTCGTTTGTTAACATGACTGTATACTGTATTAACTGACATGATCTAAGAACAATAGCACTTATTAATCTTTGTTAATTATTAAGAAAATATTTTCATATTAGTTTACAGTTTTGAACTTAATATAAACTAAAATTAATAAATGCTGTATAAAATATTATTCATGTTAACTAATATAGTCAATTACTGTCAACAACTAAAACTTTATTATAAAGTGTGTTAACATTTTCTTATATTTTTGTGCATCGTTCAAACTGTTAAGAAAAATGTTAAGAACAAATTATTCTCCAGATGTTAACTGATGGACTGGAGTGCTGTGGATTTATTCTGATGTTTTTATCAGACTCTCATTCTGACGGCACCCATTCACTTCCATTACTGAGACGTTTCTCCAGATCTGATGAAGACACACACTCCTCTTGATCTCAGATCAGCACATTCTCAGCACATGTTGTTTTCTGGATGAGTGTCAGAGTTATTTGTGGCTTATAAACGAGCAGCTTTTGAAACTGAACTCAGAGACGGACGGATGGAGTGAGAGCTTCAGTTTCTAATGCATGTGCTGTTAATATTAGATGAGCTTCAGCTTTTAATGGCTGTTCAGAGATCAGATGGAGAGCACACACACACACACACATTTTTAGATTTTCAAAAAACTTCTTTCTGTGTGATTTATAAGCTTGTTTCCTCATGGGGACCTAACAAATGTCCCCACAAGGTCAAAATTTACTGGTATTCCTATCTTTGTGGAGACAATTGGTCCCTATAATGTGTATAAATACCAGGTGCACAGAGACACACACACACACACACACACACACACTAAAAGAATCAGTCGAAGCATTACAGCTCTCAAATGGTTTTGTAGATTTGCTGTTTGTGAGTCAACTTTCACAAACTGAGTGATGAGGAAAGATTGCTAAAAAAAACTATATAAGAACCATTTTCTTCTTGGTGTGAAGAGTTTCAGTAAACCTTTTCCTCTGTAAAGAGACTGTTGTGCAATGGAAAGCTTTGGTTGAGGTTAAAGGTTCTTCACGAACGATTGGTGCCAATAAAGAAGTGTATTTCTGGTTGAATTCTACGCAGGAGAATGTGTGAAAGTTAGCCGAGAGCGCAGAGAAGAGTCTTCTTTCTATTCTGGGAGCGGAGACGAGGTGAAGCAGTCAGAATGAATCTCGAGGCCTTATTAAAACGCATCTCATTTCATTCTCTCGTCCGGCCATTAATCACTCCAAACAGATCCGTCTGTGCTTTAATGAAGTCTGAAGCCCGGGAGTAAATGGGCTCTGGTCATCTTTGACATCTTCATGAGAGTCTGAAGAGGTTCTGTTCTGTTCTGTTCTGTTCAGAGAGAGCCACAGAAACATCAAGCGTATGTTCAGAACATCTGCTCATATTCTACACAAGAGAACAAACATAATCATCATCGCACTGTAATGATGCATGTTTCTGTAGGGCCATATTTGACATACAAACCAACAAATAAATAAATAAATAAAGCATAAAAAAAATAATATACATAAATATATAACAAATAATAATAAATAATAATAAATTCAATAAATAAGTAATAAATACTATTTTATGTAGTGTTAAGAAGTGTGAAAATAGAAAATACATTTACACACACACATGTTGGTTTTTGTGATTTATGAGGTCTCTCCATATGTGTAATGGTGTTTATACTGTACAGACTGTATGTGGTATTGTCCTACACTGACCCTACACCTAAACCTACCCCTT
>JAUCMR010000058.1:477218-499230 GCA_032357425.1 Enteromius argenteus | reverse complement strand
CACTGAAAATGTCCTCATAAATCACCTTCATATTGTAATACCTGTCATACCCATGTCATTATACACATTTGTGTCCTTATAAACCACATAAACATGCACACACACACACACACTCTCTCTCTCACACACACACACACACACACACTCCCCTCGGCCTGTGTTGATTTGTCACGTGTTGGTGCCCTTGACGCCGGCTGGTTGGACACGGGATGAGCTCAGGTTTGACTGGAGTGTGTATCCGGTGTCAGGAGAATCAGAAGTGAGACGCTGGTGACTGACAGCAGAGCCTCTGAAGAGCAGCGTTTAGATGTTCAGAAGAGCGTGAAAGCTGATGCTGTGCTTACAGAGAAAGACGCTTCATTCACGACTCTGAAGGTCAGGACTCACTTCACTCTTCCTCACATTTACCTTCAAATTAAACACTGACAATCAGATCCTTCAGGATAACCTCTGTAACTACTCTACATCTCATAACTGAGCTGTTTTTACCTGAATATACAATATTTTACTTGAATAATACTTCAATAAAACCAGTTAATAAAGATGTTACCATAAGATGCATATAATTCTTCTCAGCACAAACATGCTGCTAATTAGATTTATAGATCACATTTAATATATAAAATATTTACATTTATTTAATAAATAAATAAATAAATAAATAATCTATACAAACACATTTCCTTGCTAATGAGGTTGAAAATAAATTAAATTAAAGAAATAATCTGAACAAAATTCCCTTGCTAATAAAGTTTATGGCTTCCGTTATAAAATAAAAGCATAGAAATAAAAAATAAATAAATGAATAAATACATATTTACACACACTGTTCCTTGAGGGTAAAATAACATAAAATAAAATTTATGAATAAATAAATAATCAGCACAAACACTTTGTCTTGTTAACAAAAATAAAACAATTAAATTACAAAAAGAAATAAATCAATTAATCAATCAGCACAATTTTATAGCATTTTTTTACACTAAAGAAAAAATAATTAAAATCAACAAAAAAAATGAATGAATGCCTCTCCCAGCTCGTCATCAGTGGCAACCTTCCCCCGAATTTTAACGTTCCTACCCGGACCCTTTAGACCCACGTACCGGGACTGATTTGCGCTACAGGTGTAGCGGGTTAGCCGGTCTTTATAAACTGAGTGTCCATGCTGGAAGGACGCAAAGTCTTGCACTGCCCCATTTTACCATCACATCACCCAACCATCCCACCATCCTAGGACTGCCTTGGCTGAGACGACACAACCCCGTCATTTCCTGGACCCACCAACGGATCCTCCAATGGTCTCCTGAATGTCACACCCAGTGTCTCCAAAGAATCACCTGCAGTCTTCATGCACCCAAGCCAAATCACCCTGTATCCACCCTGGCCGATGCACCACCAAACTGCTACATCGACCTGATGGAGTCCTTCAGTAAAGTCAAAGCTACCCAACTACCTCTTCATCGACCATAACATTGCACAATTGAGTTACAACCAGGAACCATGCCCACCAGGGGGCGTGTGTTTCCCCTGTCACAACCAGAGACTGAAGCCATGAAACTTTACATCGAGG
Organism: Enteromius argenteus; assembly: GCA_032357425.1. Lineage (NCBI taxonomy): Eukaryota > Metazoa > Chordata > Actinopteri > Cypriniformes > Cyprinidae > Enteromius > Enteromius argenteus. Next base: position 497,660 of record JAUCMR010000058.1, on the reverse strand, counting down.
AAGAGTTGGTCAAAGGGTTTATAAGACCATCCACATCACCCGCCTCAGCGGGCTTCTTCTTCGTAAAGAAAAAAGATGGCAGTCTGAGGCTGTGCACCGACTACCGCAGTTTAAACGACATCACCATCAAGTACCAGTATCCTCTCCCGCTGGTACCCGCAGCCCTGGAACAACTACGCTCAGCCAAGTTCTTCACCAAGCTCCACCTTAGAAGTGCTTACAATTTGATACGGATTAAGGAGGGTGACGAATGGAAGACTGCGTTCTCAACCACCAATGGCCACTATGAATATCTCGTGATGCCCTTTGGACTTTCGAACAGTCCCTCCGTCTGTCAGGCCTTCGTTAATGAGATCTTCAGGGATATGCTGCATCAGTATCTCATCATCTATATTGACGACATTCTGATCTACTCTGAGGACTTGGACACTCACACTCAGCATGTCCGGGCAGTACTTAAACGTCTCATTGACCATAAACTGTAAGCTAAACTCCCTAAATGCGAGTTCCACCAAACCAAGATCTCCTTTTTAGGATACATAATCAGCGCCAAGGGGGTCGCAATGGACGATCAAAAGGTGTCTTCGGTAATCAACTGGCCCAAACCTCGAACCGTCAAAGAACTGCAAAGATTTCTGGGATTCGCCAACTTTTACCGAAGGTTCATCAGAAACTTCAGCCAGGTAGCCGCCCCTCTGACCTCCATGACTCGTAAAGGAGCCAGAACGTTCCACTGGACCCCTGAGAGCGACCAAGCCTTTGAGAACCTGAAAGAACATTTCACGACAAGCCCTGTGTTGCGCCATCCCAATCCTGAACTCGAATTCATTGTGGAGGTGGATGCCTCTAACAGTGGCGTTGGCGCGGTGTTATCGCAACGTCATGAACAACCTCCAAAGATGTATCCCTGCGCCTACTTCTCCCGTAAACTCACATCCGCTGAACGCAACTACGATGTTGGGGACCATAAACTGCTAGCCTTGAGGAGGCATTGGAAGAATGGAGACACTGGCTAGAGGGATCCAAAGTACCTTTCCTCGTGCTCACCGACCATCGCAACCTGGAATATATCCGCTCTGCCAAACGTCTAAACTCCCGCCAGGCCCGATGGTCTTTGTTCTTCACGAGATTTGAGTTCAAAATAACCTACCGCCCGGGTTCCAAGAACGGCGAGGCCAACGCCCTTTCACGCCTCCATGACACTCAGCAACAGCCCCTAACACCAGAACCTATAATCCCGCCATCCATTCTCCTTGCTCCCATTCAATGGGACATCATGACAGAGATTAAGGAAGCCCAGGCCACAGACCCCGCACCTCCAAACTGTCCTCAGGACCGTGAGTACGTTCCAGAGACTCTCCGTGATCGCTTGCTTCATTGGATTCATGATACCCCCAGCGCAGGTCATCCTGGAATAACAGCCACCCTCGAACTGTCCAAGACCCGCTTCTGGTGGCTTTCCCTCACCTGGGACGTGGTTCAATTCGTCACTCAATGTAAGGCCTGCAACATCACCAAGACGTCTCACCAGAAACCTGCTGGATTACTCCAACCATTACTCATACCCCAACGTCTGTGGTCACATTTCGCCATAGACTTTATCACTCACCTTCCCCTCTCTCATAACTACACGACCATACTCACCGTAATCGACAGATTTTCCAAGGCCTGACGAGTAATTCCTCTGACTAAACTCCCCACCGCCTGGGAGACCGCCGAGGTCATGATGCATGAGGTGTTTCGGGTCTTCGGAATCCCCGATGACATAGTCTCCGACAGAGGACCCCAATTCACGTCCAGGGTTTGGCGCGCTTTCTGCAAACAACTCAACATAAACGTGAGTCTGACCTCCGGGTATCATCCCCAATCGAACGGCCAGGTGGAGAGACTGAACCAAGAACTCACTTGATTCCTGAGAACATACTGCCATGCTAACCAACACGACTGGAGCCAATTCGTGATATGGGCGGAGTATGCCCAGAACTCACTCAGGAAACCAGCTACGGGGCTCACCCCCTTTCAGTGCATTCTAGGATTCCAACCGCCGCTGTTTTCCTGGACGGGGGAACCCACCAACCTACCTGCCATCGACCACTGGCTCCGCCGTAGCGAGGAAACCTGGGACGCGGCCCACATCCACCTTCAACGGGCCGTCCGGCGCACCACCGAGCAGGCAGATCAACGACGGCGTCCTAATCCTGCTTACCAGCCCGGGCAATGGGTGTGGCTCTCCTCTCAAGACCTTCGGCTGCACCTTCCTAGCAAGAAAGTCCCAGGTACGTGGGTCCTTTCAAAATCATCAAGCAAATCACCCCTGTGTCTTTTCATTTAGAGCTACCTACTAACTACCGCATTTCCCCTACGTTTCATGTCTCCCTGCTTAAGCCCGCTGGTGCGCCGGAAGGGGAGAGGGACCAAGATGAGGTCGCGGCGACGGATGCCCCTCCTTTGATCATTGATGGTGAGGAGGCCTATCAGGTCCACGAAATCCTGGATTCCAGGCGCCGAGGTCGTATCATCCAGTATCTGGTCGACTGGGAAGGATACGGGCCAGAGGAAAGATCCTGGGTCAAGGCCCAGGATATCCTGGACCCTTCTCTTATCGAGAACTTCCACCGAGATAACCCAGGGAGACCAGCACCTAGGCCCCGTGGACGACCTCGGCGTCGTCAGGGCCCTCGCCTCGGGAGCTGCTCGCAGGGAGGGGGCTCTGTCACAAGCTGCGCCTCTGTGAATCTCCCTGCTCGTCATCAGCGGGAACCTTCGCCCGAATTTTAACGTTCCTACCTGGACCCTTTAGACCCATGTACCGGGACTGATTTGCGCTACAGGTGTAGCGGGTTAGCCGGTCTTTATAAACTGAGCGTCCATGCTGGAAGGACGCAAAGTCTTGCACTGCCCCGGCCTGCATTAATGAGCGTTTCTCTCTGTATTGGATTATTGTGTTTGATCTTGGACTGTTTATTCACCGCTGATTCTCGCCGCCTGCCCCGACCCTGGACTGTTTACCGATCTGTCTCTGTCTGTTCTGCATTGCACTGTCTGCCTCGTTTTGACCTGTATCTGTTAGACCATTCCAATAAACGCCTGCAAATGGATCCGAACGCCTCTGAGTCATCACAGAATGAATGAATAAACACTTTGCTGACTGCATGTTATTCCCAATAAATAGCTACATAAAACAGCATGAAGTTATATATTTATGTATATAGATAGATAGATAAATTGTGAATAATTGCATTCAAAATAAAAGTTGCTGTTTACATAATATATGTGTGTCTTCTGTGTATATTTATTATGCATATATAAATACAAACAAATACATGTATATATTAAAGAAACATATGTTATGTTTACATATTAAGTATTTTTATATATAATATAAAACATGAGAATATAAATAAATGAATGTACATGTAAATATTTTCCAAAATACATACTGTATGTGTGTGTATACATATACATATATTGTGTAAACAAAAACTTTTATTTTGGATGTGATTGATTGCTTGCCAGCACCAATTACAGAAACTAACCAGTCTAACCTTTGACCTGCTGGTTGAGGTTAGTCTCCTGATGCCATGGCAACAGCTCAGGATCAGCAGTGACCTCTGACCCCTCCGTCTTCTCACGATCTGTGCGTCACATTAAACCAGAGTCCGTCAGAAAACATCAGCATCATGAGAACAAGAAGATCTGAAGACGCAAACGAAGAAACCTCGTCAGAGAAGCAGCGTCTCATTAGCATATGGCCAGCCGTGAATAACTCCTAAAGTGTTGTGTGTGAGAAGCGTTTCTGCTGCATGAGCTGGAACAGTTTGATGAGTGTTTAACACAGCGGTGTGTGAAGATCACTCTTGAAACTCTACTCTGACTCACTCGCTCAGATTACAATCGATAGAAACGTCCCGGGCCTCGGCGGCAGATCTTCAGAAGAGCACCCATCCAAAAAACACCCTCTTCTAAACCTTCATCAATCAATATGAAGATATTAAATCTTAATTTCTTTACACATTATCAATTTATATATATTTAGCATAATTAGTTAATTTAGCTTAAAAAAAGAACAAACATGTGCCTGCGGGGTCAGAAAAATGAAATGAATTCAAAGGGAATACATGATTATTTAATTTTGTGACTTTACTTTGTGATTATTTGTTCTTTTGTTAAGCTAAATTAATTCACTCTTAAAATTATTACAGTTGTAACATTCAATTTATAATATAAAATTAATTTAAAATAATTTAACCTTTTTTTTTAGCATCTAAACTGTACGTGTTGATTCTTGAATCACAAATTAAAGTGACATTTTCCTGCAAATTCATAAAAACAATAAAGTTAAAATCCTTTGCTTTCCAGATTATGTTTGCAGACTTTTTAACTCAAAATACATCAATGAAAGAGTCGATATTAACATGGCACAAGATATTTTTATGCATTATTTTTGTCATTTTCCAGCACAAATCAATGCAAAATAATCTTATTTTCACAAATATGCATCAAAATATAGTGCATTTTTGCTTAAATTATTTAATGAAATTGAGTTGATTTTTTTGACCTCGTTTATGTTTTAATCATAAACTTAATTCAGATATTTTGTACTGGAAAACAGGAACAATACTGAGAAACATATTTGTTTTGCAGTGAACACATCAGTTTAAGTTGATTTTGTGCAGAATGAAAGTGATATTTTCCAGCAGATTCATACATCAAAATCTGCAGTCTATTAAAGCATCAGTATTGTCTTATAAGAGCTCAGCTCTTCATTATATAAATTATGAAGCAGTATAAAGCTGAACTTCTGCTCCGTCTGTCTTTCATTTCTATGGAAAAACTGACACAGAACATCACAAGAGTGTCGTGATGGATTCAAGCTAAAACTCAAACAGCAGAGACGAGCGTGGAGGACAGATGGAGCGTGTTTTATTATACAGGCTCATATTCTTCATCCGCTGCGCAGGACGGCTCAGATAAATGCAATTAAAAATTCATGCAGAGACTCATTTGAACTCTTTTATTTTTCGCTTGAGACTGAAAACGTTTTACTGTCATAAAGAGAAACAGAAGGCCATCGCAGCATTAAACTCTGAATGGGTTCAGAGTTTACGGATCAGAGCTATCAGAGCTACACTAAACTAATAACACCATTTTACTTAATTATATTTACTTTAAGTCATTTTGAAGATGGTTTTATCCAAAGCGATTTGGGGGAATATATAAAGAAATTCATCTTAAAGAAGCTGTATTGAATTAAAACTTTAAATGTACTTTAACTAAAACCCTAAATGTATTTTATATTTTAGCAACAATTATGTTATATAAATGAAATGAACAAAAACCACACAAAAAGCAAATAAAAATGCAATTATACTAAATAAATTAAAACTTCAACTAAAATGAAAGGAAATAAGAACTAAATATTATTTTATTTTAGTAACATTGAAATATCGTAATAGTTTTATTCATATTTCTTATTTGTTTTCATTTTAATTTAAGTTCAAGTAATTTTGTAGCACGCTCTTATTTTTTAGTTCTTTAAAATATGTTTATATAGTTTATTCATCTTTAGTCCATTTTAATACATAAAGTTAAACTAAATGAAAATGGGAATGTTGCCTGAAAATGTTTTGTTTTTTTTCACATGTATTTAATTATAATAACCGTACCTGATGCTGAAATAACACTAATCTGTAGTCAATCAGAACTGACTTTAAACTTTATGATGGATCAAAACTAACGAGGTGATGAACGTGAATAGAGGCTGTATTTTAGAAACACTCTGGCGTATTGTAAATAAACTTGGAATTTGCATTGCCACGTATATAAGCGCAAATATGATTTACTGCCATATCTGTGAGTGTTTGTGTCCCTGAAGCCCTGAGTTTGACTTTAATCTGATTATCTTAATACGCTGCTCAGATTAATTGAGATTATCCTAAATGTCAGACACCATAAGTTGCCGGCAAATGTCAATACACAGAGAAAGATTTCACAGGTACAGATGAAATGTCATGGGCGGGTGATAATATTTCAGCTTTAATTAAGCGCGTGTGTGTCTTTTCAGCCTCTGGAGAATCGTCTGAGATATCAGAGAGAGTCACGGAAAAACACACTCCATGATCTCCAGATTTAACTGTTGAATGTGGAGCATAAATGAACATGTGTGTTTGTCACCTCTGCAGGTGTCCGTGTCTCACTTGGTCCCCGGGCCCCTGTAAATGCTGTTTGATTGCAGATGTTCCTCCAGGGGCCGCATTAAAGAGCCGTCGCACCGCTGCTGCTGCCAGCGATGTTTATCGAGATCGGCTCTCGTTTCAGGAGACAGACGGAGACCTTCTGCTGCGAGAGACGACTGACTGTCATCAGACCATCCAACCGGACCCCATCACACTCACACACACACATATAGAAACGCACCATCACACACACTTATTTATTATGAGATAAGTCAGAATTGTGAAATAAAAAGTATAAATGATGTCTGTGATAATTATATCTAAAAGATAAAAAGATGAAATTACACAAAATTATAATTATGAGAAATGTTTTAATTATGAGCTAAAAAGTCAAAATTATGACAGTGATAATTACAAATTGAGACAAAAATAAAAGTTATTATTTTGACAAGGGCGAAACTATGAGATAAGTCTAAGAAGTCTAAATTATGTCTGTGATAATTATATATAATTATGAGATAAAAAGATGTAATTATAGACAGTCATAGTTATGAGAAATGTTATAATTATGAGATAAAAAGATTAAATTGTCACAAAAAGTTATTATGACAATGGCGAAACTATGAGATTAGTCAAAATTATAAGATAAAATAATTATCTCAGAATTATGACAATGGCAAAATGATGATATAAGTCATAATTATGAGTTAAAAAGTCACAATTTTGAATGTGATAATGATCCTTTTGAGATCATAATTGTGAGATAAAAAGTCAAAATTACAACTGAGTAATAATTATGATTGAAAAAATGAAATAATGAGATCAAAGTCAAAATCACGACAATGCCACTTATTTAATGGTTTACTTAGTCACAATTATAAGATAAAAAAAATAATTATAAGATAAATATCTGACAAAAAGTCATTATTATTTCATTATTATGAAGCCAAAATTATGACATACTTAGTAATAACTATGATATTAATTGCCGGCATTTTGACAGAAAATCATATTTGACTGTAAATTATTAGATATGAAAAAATCAGAAGTATGAAATACTTCAAGTTAAATCATACAGTAGTTACAGGATAGACAATCAAAATTCTGGCATATATAAAACCAATATCTGCCAACGAGGTCAGAAAAATAAAACTTGAAAACAACCGAGTTTATTTTTGAGCTCATTGGCAGATATTTTCTTATATAAACTTTCTGCATTTTATTTATTTATTATTCTTATTTTTTAGAAAACAACACTTAATACCTTGTTATTTTGTTCTTCCAGTAAATGCATCTTGAGTTTAAGGATGTTTGTAAGTTTGTGCTGGAAAACAAGACAAAAATACTGAGTAAGAAAATCATATTTTCCTGAGTGAAGCTTCAACTCGTCATGCATTGTGACAAACAACACTGATAAATATAGAATCTGTATTTCATGGTTCCTCATCCTCCTGAAATGAGCATCAGTCTGCTAATATTAACAATTAATGTGGTCTGTGAGGTCACCTGATCTCAGGCGGCGCGCTGATCAATATTACAAGCTCGTTAGTGTGTTTCATGTTCTTCCTGCTGCATCCTGAGCGGCCATCTTTTCTAATTACTTCTAAAAGGAGGCTGTTGTAAATGGCACTGAATGCGATTGTTCTTCCTTCTGCCTTTCTGAGATCACTTTCAGTTCTGAAGGAGGAAGAAAACACTCGTGTGAATGGAGAGACGGAGCAGATCTGGCAAACGCCTGAGTGGCTGCCAGATCCGACAGGAGAGCTTCCCAGAATCCCCGGCGGACCGGGCTCCAGAGGTTGGAGGTTTTGGTTGCTATGTGAACTGCATCTCTCAATCTGCTGTGTGCTCAGCATTACACCGCTGGAGACCTGTTTCCATCAGGTCCTCTGCTCGCTGTTTACTGGACTCAACTAGATTTTGAACAAAATGTGCCTGAGCAGAACTCACCGCCCCATCGAGCGTGGTTGCTATGCAGTTGCCAGGTGGCTCGGGTCCATCCTTTCGTGCCTTTCATCTGTTATACATGTCTTCAGCTTATTTCAGCAGAGATGGACTTTGATGAAATTTCAGGTTTCGGTCCTCCATCAGTTCACAGGATAGAGCGACATCATAAATTCTGCATGATATGATTAAATTTGAATATGGGGTCAACAGTCCTCATTATTTTCTCTGAAATATTAAAAACCTCTTAATGTTTCATAGGGTCCCAAATCTGGAGATGAATTAATTTGGTTAAATTTGACTTTTTTTGCTATTAATGTTTCATTAACTATGAAAACCCATTTCCATCATGTAGGAATGACTTAAAAAGTGCAGTAATTATGAGATAAAACTTTGAAACAATGCCACAGAAAGTCATAATTATGATGTAAAAGTTAAAATTGTGCCATAGAAAGTCAAAATTTCAACCATGAGATATTTCATAATTAAGACAATTCTATAATAAAAAAGCAACATAATAACTTATAAAAATGATTATAAAATGTAAAACTTTAGTTTATAACTATAAATAAGTTATGGTTTATAATTAGTCATAATTATAATGTTTTGAAATTATGAGTTCAAATGTCACTGTTCAAAGTCACTATTATGAGATAATTTGAGAGAAAAAGTCAAAATGATGACAAACCTAGTCATAATTATTCAAAGTTGAATTTGTAAAAGTAGATAATCCTGATTGGGACACATACGTCGATAATATGGGAGTTATGATTATGAGATAAAAAGTCAAAATAGTGACAAACCTAGTGATAATTCTAAAAAGCTGAAATTGTGAAATAAATAATCATCACAAAAAGTTAAAATGATGAGACAAGTCATAATTACAAGATAGAAAAATTTAAATTAAGTCAAAAATATGAGATATTTCAGAATCATGAAAAAGTGTAATTATGAAATAAGTCATAATTATGAGATAAAAGTTGAAATTCTGACAAACTCGGATATAAAAGAGAAATCCAGTAATATGTTTCCTCATCTCTCACTGAAGAGAAGGTGATGTTTGGTGGAGTAAGTGTATTATTCCAGCGGAGGCTGACAGACGCTCTCACAAGAGACCATCAGCTCATCCGTACTCATCCAGCCCCGGCCTCAGAGGTCAGCGGTCACTGCACTGAAGAAAACAATGACTTTTCTTTCAATTTTGGTGAAATCTGAAATGCTTATACTCGTCTAAAGCAACATGACGTCCAGGTTTGACTCCCATTTGAATAGTTTGGTAAAAAAAGAGACTTTTCTCACATGCGCAGCAAGACTTTGTTCTGTCTGATTGGTTCTGGGTTTGTTTTGAGGCACTTAATGTCCTTTACACCGAGGCTAATGAAAGAGACACAGATCAGCACAACAATATTTCATCACCTTTGTTTGAAGAATCAGTTGTTCAACAATCAGTCCCCAAAAACACACTTCTTTCTTATTTCTGTCTTGTTCTCCAAATCAAGACACTGGAGAAGCAAAAGAAGCAAATTATCAAGTCTTGTTTTCTAAAAACTAATTATTAAAATGAGTTTATTATTAAAACAAGAACGAACATGTTCTGGTAAACAAGAGCTCACTTTCTTTAGCAGTTTTCAGACATTTTTAGTTTGTTTTTCAGGTGAAGATGCAGTAGTAGATGAGCGAGGGGCATTAAACGGCGTGTTTGTGGGGTCACGTTAATGTCATCGTTCATGAAAACAAGACGGCTCTGATGTCTGCTGGTCGATGCTCAGCGAGCGTTCTGGGACGTTCATTCATCACTTACACGACGCCTGTGGTTTCCAAATCTTTTACTGTGACCCGAAGTCTCTTACGGCCTGACCTGCTCAAGAATTCATCAAGACCTTATCACAAACACAATACAGAGACATCATATAATCAATAAACTGAGATATAATCCAGCAAACAGAGTTATGAATAAACATTCTACCAGTCTTTAATAATGTTCTCAAAACATTAGGACAGAAACATCATGATAAAACACACACGTCAAATGCATTATGAGTAATTAATTGCATCCAAAATCAAAGTTTCTAAATACATATTTGTGTATTTCATTTTCAAAATATATCCTGTATGCGAGTGTATTTATACATACATAATAACTACAGCCAGTACACACACATATATATTGTAGATAAAAACATAATCGCAATAAATTGTTTTCCAGCACTGATGGAGTTCATCTCCAGGTCTTCAGATGATTACGATTGTCATGACTAATCGGGACGCTTTTGTTTAGTGAGCAATTACAATAATCATCCAGCGAGGAGAATCTGACACCGGAACAAAGGACCAGAAGAAGCGCTGAAGCTGCTGTCAATCTCTTATATAACAGAGGACTGCAGCGCAACAACAACCAGATCAGTCTGAAGAAGCTCTGTGTTCATCATTAAACAGGTTTTCATCACAGCAGCAGCCGACCGGGGTGTGTTCAGTGTTAAACAGCTGTTAAACATCACTATCTGCCTCTGGGACCCCGATTAGAGGAACTAACCCACGCCAGAGACACACACTTAACTGCAGATACACACGCGCCTTTAATAACCAAATAACAAATAATAGTGCAACACTTTATTTTAAGGTGTCCTTGTTACACGTTATATATACTTACTATTGCAATAACAATAAATGATCCATAATTACATGCACAGCCAAACCCTAATCCTAACCCTAACCATATAGTACATGTATATTACTCAGTAATTAAATGTATAATTACACTGTAACAAGGACACCTTAAAATAAAGTGCAGCCAATAACAGGGTCTAAAACAAAATGTTACACGGAAAAAAATAAATAATTGAATTTACCTAATTTTTTTAAGGTAAGTGGTCGCAATCAATTTATTTTATTTATTTTTTATCAAATTTAGTTTAGTAACTTTCAAAATATTTTTTTTTTAGATAAAATAAATACTTAGCTTAAAAAGGTAGTATAATAATTTTCAGTGTAAGCAACATAAAATAATACAAAAAATCTATAAAATAAAAATTTTTACTAAAAAAATGTACATATAAAAAATTAAAAAACAAAAAAATTACATATAAACACAAAAGGATCTATTAAAACGAAAATAAAAAATAAAATAATATTAAATAAATACATTTCAAAATAATTAAAGGCTCTAAAACAAAACAAAATAAGAAATAAACAAATAAATACAGCCTAAAATAAAATAATTAAATAATATAAGAAACAAATTAGTCTTAAATAAATGAATAAATACTGGTTCTCAGCAGCGTTTCACTGCTGTGTGTCTGTAGACATTTTAAAAACATCATTCAGCTGAAAAATCTTTCCATCAAGACATCTCTCTGGGAACTGACTATGTTTGTTGTGATCATTTGACCAGACTGAGTCTTCATTTCTCATGATTTAAATACCGATGTCATATCTACTATAAAAGGGCAGTGTTGTGTGTTAACCCCGTCTGGGTCTGTGTGTCCGGTCGAGCAGTTACTGCTGATCTGAAGTAAATGTATATCTGCTGCGTCTCGAGGGGTGTTTCTGCAGAGCTGTCACAGCAAATAAACACTTCATCCACATCCAGCAGCACTTCACATTACCACAGGATGGGATATATGTTTAAAAAAAATGTTTTTTTTTAAATGTTTTTTCTTGGTCATATGCATGTTAAAGGAACATTTCATTTCAGAGAACATTCAAAAGTTACATTTTCTTAATTTTTCAACATCATGAAAATGTTACTTTTGAGCGTTCTCTGAACATTCTGAAACATGTAACATTTTAAAAACGCTGGATGAACATCTGACTGAAACGTTTCGAAAATCAAATGATCAGTGAATCAATGATTCTGAGCGACTGTTTTGAGAGCATTATTAAAGTCTGAATTAAGGTCACTTGTTAAAACACTCCCTGCTCGCTGGACATCTGCTCTGTCCAAACGAATCTTTAATTCGTACAACCTCACTCATATGATTTTTGCATTAATAGTACATATTTTACGAGTTGCCAATTCATATGAATTTGTACAAATGACCTACACCTAAACCTACCTGTCACTGGGGTTTTTGCCACCTCATACGAATATGTACGAATTGGTTGTGAGATATACTGTGTTGAGTTTGTTACTGTTACTGTCCAAATGAATCATTCGAGTGATTCACTGATTCTATCAAACTACAGTGGGAACATGGGTTTGTTCTGGTTGTGTGAATGACCGAGGGTCACCTGAAGGTCATAAAGCTCACCTGGAAAACACCTGGACACAGAAGAAGCCCTGAGACGCACAACATTAAGACAATCATGGTTTATTATGAGCCTCTGCATCATTTACACACAGATAAAGCATCTGCAGTTCAGAAAAAAACCTGCTGGAGTCTTCTTTGATATGAGGGTATATGAACATTCAAGAGCAGGAACAAACTGTTCATCTGATTTTTCCCCATTAATCATCTGGATACTGATGAAGTTGATGTTTTGGCGGAGCTCCGTGACCTTCATCGGTCCAGATCCTGATCCATCAGTGCCGTCATAGTTAATAACCAGAAGGTCTGAGCCGCTGATTAATGAACGTCACAAACCAGCGCTGAGAGTTCACCACAGATCCTGGAATTTTCCCATGAGTCTCTGAACGACTGCTCGAGACACAACAGATGAGCGTCTCTGAAACAGATAAAGGCATCATTACAAAAACAACAACACATTTCAACTACACTCAAAATAGTTCAACTAATTTTAAAAAATTTAACAACTGATGTTGGCTAATGTTTACAAGAATTTAAAAAATAATATTTACATTTTTAATTTTTAATTAATAGTAGATGGTTATTTTTTTAAATGTAATATTTACATTTTTAGCGAGTGCTTGTTTTGTTTTTATTTATTTTAATTATATATTTTTAAATTAATATTTATATTTATAGCAAGCTTTTTCATTTTAGTTTTGTTTATTTAATTACATAATAATTTACATTTTTAGCAAGTGCTTGTTTTATTTCATATATTTAATGTAATATTTTTTATATTTAAGTCATATTTAAACAATATTTTATATTTTAATTGAATATTTTTAAATAATATAAAAAAATTAAATTTTTACATTTTTAATTAATAGCAGATGTTTCTTTTTTACTTATTTTATAACATTTTTAAAATGTAATATTTACATTTTTAGCAAGTGTTTGTTTTGTTTTTATTTATTTTAATTTTATATATTTAATTTAAGATTTTTGAAGTCATATTTTTAAAATATTTTATATTTTAATTGTATATTTTTAAATAATACAAAAAAATTAAATTTTTAAATTTTTTATTAATAACAGATGTTTATTTTTTACTTATTTTATACCATTTTTAAAACGTAATATTTACATTTTCAGCGAGGGCTTGTTTTGTTTTTATTTATTTAAATTATATATTTTTAAATTATTTATATTTATAGCAAGTTTTTTTCATTTTAATTTTGTTTATTTAATTACATTATAATTTACATTTTTAGCAAGTGTTACAAATGAATTTTAGCTGGGAATCATTCATATATATTGAAAATAAAATAGGTCCTAAAATTGATCCCTGTGGGACCCCTTTTATAATTTTTAGCTCTGATTAACTATAACACACTGAGTTCTGTCATAATAATAATTATTATTATAGAACTAACTTAGTTTAGCTGGTTAGTAGATCATAACTATGCCATCTGATGAGATGAACGAACAGCTCTATCAGTCACTAACCAGAGAGTTTAGAGCTCCTGCTTTCCTCACGTTTGATAAACTGTGTTTGTGAATAGAACGACTATAAAGCACATCATAGTTGAATTTGACATGTTATAAAAACAGTGATGTAATCTGTCAGCAAGAAAAATGCACCAAAATAAGCACCTGCGTCTGTTTGAGATGATGATGATGATGAAGGGCGGCTCACCTGTATCAGGTTTCCAGCGGTTACCAGAGCTGATCCCGGTCTGAGGAGATCTGTGCCGTGCGTAACATGGGAAATGAAAGCAGGAAACGGCATTAGTTTAATGTTTCATACAGAAAAGAAAGATATAGGGGTTTTGAGGTAGATATGGTTTATTCTGAATCGATGAAGATCACCGCAACGCCGGCCAATCAGGAGAGCCTGCGGATATTTAGGATCAATAATTAGGCTCCAGACAGGTTTGGCGAAGCTGTTTAAATAATTGATAGAAGTTGAACGAGCTCGAGTCATACAGTCGTCATAACCAGCAGCAGAAGGACATTTGCATTGGGTTTCTATTAAAAGCTTCTAATTAAAGCGCTGGTGATGTTCAAGGGTGTTGCGGTGACACACTAGTCATTAATGGGGCTAAAAGCTTCATCTGCTGGTAACGAATGATCCCAGACACAGATGGATGACCTTCAACAGCAGAGACCCGCATCTTAAGATCAGTAACTCACCTTCACATCCTCTATGAGTTTCATTCTTCTGCTGAAATCAAAACACCATATTTTGTAGAATGCTGGGAATCAAGCAGGTGACGGCACCCATTGACTTCCATTGTATTACTTCCAGCAGCTATTTAGTTACAGGATATGTTCTTCTGTCTTCAGCAGGAGAGCGAAACTCTTTCAGCTTTGGTGACGATGATCAATTTCATTTTTGGGTGGATGTTCATTTAATAAACGTCCTCATCATTTTTGTTGCACATTACCTTTGATGTGCTTTCTGTATTTTCTTCCGTAATCATTATTTATATGCAAGTAATAATTGAAAAAAATAAAATAACAAATATCTAAATGTTCTTAAATCAAGATACATTCATAAACCAGATATTAAGTCTTGTTTTTTAAAAATATATCAAGATTAAATTTTAATAAAATAAAAATGATCATATTCTCCCTTTGAAATACATTTATTTTTCAGATATTTGTTTGCATTTTTAGCAACTTCTTTCTATTTTAACTTTTTTTCAGAAAACAAGCCTTAATGTCTGAAATGATTTTGCATCTCAAGAAGTTTTTACAAACATTTCCACTAAATTAAAAAAAACATTATTTCTGAATATTCTCTGATGTGGAAATGTGAACGTTCTATTTGATCATTGTGAAACATTATGAAAATGTTTCTTTTAAACGTTTTTTCAAACTAGTTACATTTAACAAATGTTAGACTACAATTCAACTCAAACATTTAATGAATGATGCATTAATAATGTTCTAGTGCTAATGCACATTATCATTATTAAAGACCAGACTGTATGTAATGTGTTTATTAATAGTGTTTTAAATCATGCACAAAGCAGCAAAACTCTCTGTTTTTTAGTTCATGGAAGATCATGCTATTATACCGTGTTTGTACAGTGTTTTCTGAGGGTCTTTGTACCTTTGTGGTCTTGATCTTATTCCCCATCGCGCAGCTCCATCCTTTGAGATCCGGCAGCACTTTACAGTCCTCTCCGTCCAGACACGGATGCATCTGACACCACCACTTCTGCTGGACTATAGAGGCTGAACACACACACACACAGAGCGCAAGATAAATCCCTGCATTACCCTCATAACACATCCAAGTTGGTTTTGACCTGGAAGAGATGCATGAGAATGTCTTTTAGTAAGTTTTTAGTAAGGGACTGAAACCTTGCAAACACTTTAAGTGTCTCAAAATTGACTTTTTTTTTTCTTTAGATTTTTCCAATTATTTTTATTTTATTTTTTTAGATTATTTTGGCATTTTTAGCCTTTATTTATAGACAGGACAGATCATAGTTGACAGGAAGTGAATTGGGAGAGAGAGAGGAGGAATGGGATCGGGAAAGGTCTGCGAGCCGGGACGCGAACTCGCAACGCCCGAAACACAACGGCGCTATATGTCGGCGCACTGCCCACGAGGCTACAGGCGTCGACAGATTTTTCCAATTATTTAAAAAAAATAATGGCCATATAAATGTTCAGGTTATTTTGACCTGGGTATGTATGGACCACCATTAGTGTCAAAAATACACTCAACTTTAACAGATCTATGAAGTTATATTAGTGCCAAAAAATTTCCCCCGTATCGCACATAACTCAGAACTCAATTTTGTTGAACACAAACATGTCACCTATTAATGGATCATAAAAATGGATTATAAATAATTGACTAAGCATAAAAAAAATCATCACTTTTCATGTGAAAGTGAAAGTTCATGCAAGTGAATTTATTTTGTTTGAAAACTTTTCAGGGTAATATTTAAGTTGTTTTGATGTTTTTCTTTGTTGGAAATAAATTTGGACTGATTTTGAGCAGTTCAGATGAATTTAATCTCTATTCATTCCCATGGGGTTAACACTGATTCTCAGATTATATGTTTATCAGTGCATCCAAAATAAAAGTTTTGTTTATATACAGTGTATTAGTGTATATATTTATTATGCATATATAAATACACACACATGCAAGTATATATTTAAAAAAAACTGTTACGTTTATATATAAAATATATTTATATATGAATATAAATTATATGACTATAAATATATGTAAATATTTTCAAAATACATACTGTGTGTGTGTGTGTGAATGTATATATACATAATAAACACACACATATTATGTAAACAAACCATTTTATTTTGGATGGAAATAATCACGATTATCATTTGACAGCAATAATGTTTCTATAAATTTCACACAAAATTTTGTATATATATTGCATCATGGTCCTTCAGATAAAAATGAATATAAAAATCTATGTCGATGTAGAATGCATGAGAGCTAAAGCCATCAGAAAGAGGCGTGATGATGGAGAAGATCGTTAGCACGTTAAGTGCTGGTGTTTTTTTGGAGATGACCTGCCGATGGAGGACATTCGAGCCGGGCTTTCATTTGCAGAGAATGTCAGAGACTAAATGTCAGAGAATAGGTCAGACGGCACTCAGGGGCCCGGACACATCCGAACGGACCCGTTAACATTCATTTCACACAGCTGAAGTATTACGGGTGAAACGTTTAGAGGCGATCAGAGTTTAATCAGCTTCTTCATTAACGGACAGACATTAAACACACCGCTAATGACACTGACCAGCAAACGAGCGCTGAAGCGCTTCACCTGATGATCGTTCAGATCTGCATTATTCACTCGATTCATTGAATGCAAAGATTATTCCTCATGTTGAGAACTGATAACCAAACATAACAGCGGTGTTATTTGAGTATCATGGATAATTATTCATGTATTATATTTTTAAAATTAGATTTTATTTTTATTTTATTTTACTTTCACTCATTAGTATTTTATACTTTCTTTTATTAGTTTATGTTATTGTTACAAACTATTATTGACTTATTTTAATACTTATTTTAAACGAAATAAAAATAGCTGAAATAAAATAAAATTAGTTTTTTTTTAATAAATGTAATTTTATTTAACTTTTAAATAATAAACATATCTTTATTTTAGTTTAGTTTAGTTTTAGCTAACTATAATAATCTTGAATAAAGTTTATTTCAAATACATTTTAAACTAAAATTTTGAAATAGAAAGACTAAATAATAATCTTCAAAATGATTTTGATGTTGTTCTGGTGATGTGAGGATCATAGGAGTCTGAGTAAGTGTAATATCTCTGTCTGGTGTGTTTTTAATACCGTCTACGCAGGACGGAGCGGCTCTGGTGGTTCCTGCTACTTGTCCCGGGAAACACGAGCACTTGACGGTCTGCGAACGCTCCTCGATCTTGTTCTTATTACAGCATCGATGTAACGCCACCACCTCACATGTTCCCGTCCGCACTACTGCAACACAACGTAAAAAACACTCCATAAACTTATTTCACTTCAGCTAACGTTTCTCATTTTCACTTAATGTGACTTGATGTACTAAAAGAACTAAAAGTGCAATAAAAAATAAAAATAAAACTAATTATTAGAAATTATTACCAGAAATGTTTATATATATATATATATATATATATAAAATCATAAAAATTGCATATACAAAAAATTTGCTACAACTTATATCTCAATTTAAAATAAAAATGGAAAATATAAAATGTAAACTAATTCAAAATTAATAAATGTGATAATAGTACTGCAATGCAACTAAAATAATGCTGGACCACAATCATTATAACAGACATTAAAAAAGTTAATTATTTTTTATTTTTTATATTACATTTTAAAAGAAAAGAATTAAGAAAAAGTCAAGCAATACAATAAAATAAACTGTAAAAACCACATAATGTAAACGATACTAAAATAGCACAAGGCCACAACCATCACCACAGACATTAAAGAAAACAATAAAAAAGTACATAAAATAACAGAAATGAATGAATTAATTAATTAAATAAAAACTACATAATGTCATTGATCATCACAGACATAAAAAAAAAGTAAATATTTATAGAAACATAAATATTTGAATAAAATAATAATAATGTCAATAATAGTAAAACAGCAGTGGACCGCAATCATCATCATAGATATTTAAAAAAGTTAATTCATTTTTAAAACTATAAATTAATAAATAAATATTTAAAAGTAAAATAAAAAGCTAAAATTAAAAAGCTCATAATGTCACTGATCTTAAATTAGCAGTGGCTCATCATCATGAGTGATTAATTAGTGGACACACACAGTGAGTGACGAGCTCAGCTAAAGCTGTATTGATGAATTCAGGAGCTCAGGAGACGCCGCTGAGTCTCTGTCCTTCAAACGCTGCAGCGCTCTGCACTTTAACTGCTGCTGACATTTCTGTGAGACGCCCGTGTGTGTGTGTGTGTGTGTGAGCATGTGAAGAGTGTGTGTGTGTGCTTGCGCAGTAATCAGCTAATTAAGAGTTTGCATAGCAGACTCAGAGCGGACAAGGTTTTCTAATTAAACTGCATCTGCGTGAGTTGTACTAGTGAGAACTGCTGGGATCGGTGAGCATCGAACAGGAAACAGGAAGTGCACTGCTGTTGCTGCATCCCAATTCACATATTATCCACCCTAAATAGTAGAATTAGTATATCTCAAGTCACTGAATGTTAAAATGAGTATACCAAAGACTGGAAGTGCAGATCGATGCTCACTCTGACATGGCAGATATGTGAGACACACGAACAGGTATCAGAAATTGTAACATTTTACTAAATTAAAACTAAAATAAAAGTCAAAATAATTAATTAATTAAAAACTGAAAAATGAATAATAGAAGCGAATTTTAAAAAGTACAGTTTATACATTTATGAATATATATGCACATTATATACATGTTATAATTAATCAGAAATTATGAATAAAAACTATAACACTAAATATAAAATCAGTACAATAGCACTGCTGTGTGTGACTGAGGTTTGAGACGAGGAACGAAACCCACCCTGATGTTCTCTGGACTGTGCTGCAGATCCCAGGAGAACCAGGAGAAGAACCAGCAGCAGGACCTGAGTGAGAACTCTCTGAAGATCCCTCATGCTCATCCTGCACACACACACACACACACACATCAGACACAGAGAACTCTTCACTGCGGCACCCATCTGCTTTCATTGGACTCATTCAAAGTCATTTGCAGGAAGAATCCCAGGTTTTGTCATTAAGACTCCAGAGCTGAGCCTCGTTAGGCGTCATGTAAACGATCTCACTCACACTGATGGTAATTACTGGCAGCTGGGCGTATTACTTACACACGGGTTATGAACTGATATTCACTTTCTATATTCCATTACGGAGGTGCTGGAGATCTGACCGTTTGTTTTCCGATCGGTATTAGGATTGTGGTTGAGTAATGACTATTAGACCATCTGAGACTGACACACACACACACAGACACAAACGCACACAACACACACACACACGGAGTCACACACACACACACACACAGAGTTACACACACACACACACACACGGAGTCACACACACACACACACACGGAGTTACACACACACACACACTCAGACACAAACGCACACAACACACACACACGGAGTCACACACACACACACACACACACACACACGGAGTCACACACACACACACAGGGTCACACAGAGTCACACATCAGACACACACACACATACACACACATCAGACACACACACACACACACACGGAGTCACACACACACACACACACACACACACAGACACAAACGCACACAACACACACACACACAGAGTCACACACACACACACACACACTCAGACACAAACACACACACACACACGGAGACACACACACACAGGGTCACACATCAGACACACACACGCAGTTACACACACACACGGAGTCACACATCAGACACACACACACACACATACACACACAGGTTTGTTTTGCTATCTTAGTGAGGACATTACATAGACTTCCATTGATTTTATATCAGGTGAATGATA